>CM070556.1:71395423-71400423 GCA_036346405.1 Phyllostachys edulis
ATGCCAAGAACGTGAAGAGGCATCACCAAGATCCTTCATATCAAAATTAGATGAAAGAAATCTCTTGGTCTCATAAAGCATATCTTTATCATCGCTAGCCAATAAGATGTCATCCACATAAAGAACTAAGATGGTGAATTTACTCCCTTGAACTTAACATATATGCGCTTATCAACTTTATTTTCCTTAAACCCAAAATTCCTTATGACCTTATCGAATTTGAGGTACCATTGCCTTGACGCTTGCTTTAAGCCATAAATTGATTTCTTAAGTCGACATCCCATATGCTCCTTGCCTTCCACGACAAAACCTTCCGTTGAGCCATGAAAACGCTTTTGCAAGTCGCCATTAAGGAATGTTGTCTTAACATCCATCCGATGTAGCTCTAAATCATAATGAGCTACAAGTGCCATAACAATTCTCAATGAATCTTTAGTTGAGACAGGAGAAAAAGTGTCATTATAGTCAATCCCCTCTCTTTGTGAGAAGCCTTTTGCTACAAGCCTTGCTTTGAACCTTTCGATATTTCCCTTAGAGTCATGCTTGGTTTTGTAGACCCATTTACAAATTTCATCGCTTTTGACTCGCCAGAATTTCTACTAAGTCCCATACATCATTAGTGCTCATAGACTTTAGTTCATTCTTCATGGCATCAAGCCACTTAGAAGAATGTTCACTTATCATGGCCTCCTTATAAGAGGTGGGATCTTCTACCTTCCCTATATCATTAATATCCTCATTCATATAAACAACATAATCATTTGGGATGGCAGATCTTCTCTCCCGCTGTGATCTTCTAATAGGTTCAACAGCTATTGCAGGGGATTGTTGAGGCTCATTATTAGGTATGACATTAGGAATTTTAGAGACCTCAATAAAGGTGCGATAACAATGATTCTCAGATCGAGGTGCAACCACCGAGGCATGTGAATAAAGATCTCGGATAACCGTGAAGGAACATAAACCCGCTTCTCTTCAAGATCTATTTTTCGGGCTCTGTGTCCTCGCTATTCTCTAAGAACACAGTGTGTCTTGTTTCTACAAACTTAGTTATCCTATCAGATAGTAAAATCGATACCCTTTGGATCTTTTAGGGTACCCAATAAAATGGCAACTTCATCGTCTTAGGATCTAATTTCCCAATATGTGGATTAAAAATCTTAGCTTCAAAGACGACATAACCCTACACACTTAAATATTTCAAACTTGGTTTCCTCCCCACCATAATTCATAAGGTGTCTTAGGCATCGATTTATTGGGAACCCGATTAAGAATATGTGCAATGTCTTTAGTGCTTCCATCCACAAACCAGCTTTGCAAAGTAGAATAGCTAAGCATGCTCCGCACTATATCCATAAGTGTACGGTTATGCCGTCACCACTCCCATTCTCACGAGGTTCACCGTGTAGAATATCGGGCAACAATGCTATTTTTCCAAGGAACTTAGCTAAAGGGCTAGGAATTTGCCCATAAGGGCATGTCTCCCATAATATTCTCCCTACGGTCCAATCTTACCACTTTAATTCTTAGGTTGTGCTGATTTTCAACTTCAAATTTTAAATATCTTGAATTTGTCAAGTGACTCAGATCGGTCTTTAATGGGAAAGATATAACCATAACGGAGAAATCATCGCTGAATGTGATGAAGGAATCAAACCATCCACCGATGTCATACAGGAAAAGGACCACAAATATCGAAGATGAATTAATTCTAAGAGTCCTGCGGTCATGAAAGTGGCTCTCTTCTTTATTTGCTTTACATATTTTCCTTTAATGCAATCAATGCAATGGTCTGAGTTAGAGAAATCTAATGGGTGGAGAATTTCTTCCTTAATGAGACGCTCTATTCTCCCCCCTCGAAATGTGGCCTAAACGACAGTGCCACAGTTTTAAAGAAGTCTCATCATTTTTTTTACGCTTAGCATCACACACATTCAATGATACATGAGATTCATTAAGGGAAAGCATATAGAGCTTGTCTTGTCTAAAAGCAAGACCAACATTATTTGAATTAAATGCAATAATGCACTTATTGTTACCAAAATTACATTTAAAACCATCATCGTCCAATAAAGAAACCGAAATCAAATTCCTCCTTATGGAAGGAACATAGACTACATTATTAAGACGAAGTATGAAGCCACTATCTAAAAATAATGAAACATATCCAACCGATTCAACTTCACTTTTTTCCATCTGCATGACTCTAAGACTTTGCTCTTTCTTAGTGTTCTCACGGTATGGAATCCTCAGAAGAGTTGGTAACGTGCAGTAACGTCAGACCGAGTCAATCCACCAAGGCTTAAGGAGAAATCAGCGATAAGGAGTTTCATCAATAAACGCTATTGTATCATTACCCTTTTGAGAGCCACTTCGTAAAACCGACACAATCCTTCCGAAAATGCCCCGATCGCTTGCGTATGACGCTTCATCCCTTTAAGTGCTCCAATGAGCAACATGGCTTAGGTGCATTGTGCACCTTAGGCCCTCGACTTATCCAATTAGGGAGTAATGCAATTTTTCTTGGATTTGAAGTCCCCAAGAACTTCCTTTTGTTAGGACCGCCAACTTGATTCACAAGATCTTTCTTTTCGATCCTTATTCTTTCTTCCTCGCCGACACACATGGCGATTAAATCGCTCATGCTCCATTTATCTTTCTCGAGTATTGTAATTTATCTTAAATGCAGCAGTAGTCGTAAGGAAGAGAAGTCATAATAAAGTGGACTAGGAAACCATCGATATCTCCATGTCCATGCCCTTGAGCTTTCCGTACCATATCGTCATCATCATGATATGCTTCTTATATTTGCGGACCGGCTATACTTAGTGGTTAAGAGCCTCGGATTAAAGTAATCGCATAAACTTTGGAGCCTCCGAATTTCTCCTCAACTAAAGCCAAGTACTCCTTAGCATTTTCGAACGTGGATTGCTCCTCGATCCCAATTGAGATAGAGGTCTTCATGATCATTAGTGACAGCGTGTTGGACCGCTCCTATTTTTCAAAGCATTAGCATAATAAGTTTTCTTTTTCTCATCATAATTATCCTCACCGGCCGGGGAATGGGAGGAGTCACCCTTAACGCATAGTCAAGGTCTAAAACCCAAGGATAACTAAAATTTTTTCTTTCCAAGCGGAAAGTTGCTTCCCGTAAGCTATTCAATGTTGTTAATTGTGGCGGCAACATTTGAAGCGCTATTGCTGTAAAATTTAAAATAACATAAAGATATATTGCATGCAATTAACCCTACATTGGTTCGATTAACAACATGTAAAACTACGCTTCTAATCCATATCACCGCTAGCGTAAAATGGAAAAAGAACTTAACAATTTAATATGCATGGCACATGATTATAAACAACGTTGGTTAGAATATAATCATGTGCATACATAATGTCAAAATAAAATATAAAAAATCTCTAATCAAAATATCTCTTGGTTCAATTTAATTAGAGACTAAACATTATGCATAATACACTATTATTTATTAGCAATTTCAGACATTAATTAAAGGGAAATTTTGATAAATACCACTACAAAGTGCCCATTTCAGAGAAGTGCCATCATCATTTCGATATTCAAATATGCCACCGCAAAGCTTGGGAACATCATACAGTGCTCGCCTCGCTTCGCCTGCTTCCTTCCTCCCGCTGGCCAAGTCTCACCATGAGCGATTTCCTCGAAATCCACCTCGGCCCACCTCAACCGGCTGGCTCTGGCGCGCCACTCGTGTCACGCCCGAGTAGAGGCGGTGAGCCAACACGCGCTGGGTCGCTGCGTGGCCAAGACGAGCTCGACCTCTCGCGCCCGAATCCACTGGAAGAACTCGGGTGATCTCCGCCTCGCCCACGTTGAGGGTTCTATGAAGACCTTCCTTTGCCGGGAATCCTCCCGGCTAAGGTGGCGCCGCTTCGGTTTTGGCTCACGAGGAGGCGGCTAAGCGCGGAGGCGGCTCTAGTGGTGGGAGGAGGCAAGGGCGCAAAGGAGAGCTTGGCCGGATAGCCATAGCTTTGAGGCGCAGGAGGCTTGGGGGAGGAGGAGGTGGTGGGTACATGGGAGGGTTTTGGGCGAGAGGCGAGCATGGAGGGACTAGGAAGGAGCGGAGGAGATGGATATGAAGGCGACAACCGGTAGCTTGAGGAGGAGGAGGTACAAGGCTGCGGAGGTAAGAGGAGAAGATAGGGGGCATTTGGTCCAATATCGACAAAATACGATACTAGTGGCATTTGTATGATGTTCCAAGCTTTGCAGTGGCATATTTTGAATATCGAAATGAGCGATGGCACTTCTCTGAAACGGGCACTTTGCAGTGGCATTTATCAAAATTTCCCTTAATTAAAATAGTGCATAAAACATAACCACAACACCTTAATAAAGGACAAAAACTAAAACCGACTAATCTCTTATTCGCCCAAAAATCCACTACTAAAACTTTGCACCGGCCGCCCTTTTCATTGCAAATCAAGTAGATCTGATGGACGGCCGATGGCTCCAAAACCATAAAACACCCAAAACTTCAACCCTAACTCATTTCTCCTTCTCTCACCGAAAAATCAGCGGGCGGTAAGACAGGCGCGCTTTGAGGCGCCAATATGAGCTTACGAAGTCGCAGTTCCGCCGACGTACTTAGCGCGAAAAGCCGGCGGCACGCCAAGACGGGAGAGAGCGAAGCGGCAGAGGATATCGCTGCTGGGAGGCTACGATCACGGCGCTACGGGAGGCGACATCGCGCCGCGGCATCACGTAATGGCTGCTTACCAGTTACATTACGGCTGCTGATGCATCGGAGTTGCGCGCCAAGACCGTGGTCGAGTGGAGCTACGGTGGAAAGTCGAACCCAAGAGACTCGGTGAACATCAAACGTAAGTATCCTCGGCTCTTTATTGTTCCGATTTGGGGTTTTAAGGTTTGGGTAGTCCCGATTTGGGGATTTCGTTGTAGATTTTATAAATTTCTTGATTCCCTCCTTCTAAGTGTTGAATCCAAAAGTCTAATCATG
>CM070556.1:72661318-73146318 GCA_036346405.1 Phyllostachys edulis
ATTGTACTTGGATCCAAGAAGCTCTGTGCTGCTATTAGACTTGGCTCCTCGAAGGATGTTACTCCAACTGCTGAGAAAAATGATCAGGCACTTCATTTCCTCATACACCATCTTTGCCTAATACTCAAGAATGAGTATATGGCAAAGAAGAACGCACTAGCTTTATGGACCGCACTGAAGAAGCGGTTCAAGAAGCTGAAGTACATCATTTTTCCTCGTGCTGAGCAGGAATAGAACCGACTACGTTTTGCTGACTATAAGACCGCAAGGGAGTACAACTTTGCTTTGCACAGAATTTGTACCAGTCATTAGCTCTATGGTAAGGCAGTCACGGATGAGGTGAACATTGAGAAAACCCTCTCTATCTTTCACCCGAATGCGGTGCAATCCACACACAACTATCTTCAAGATGGCTAAAAGGAGTATGCCGAACTGATTGACATCATGCAAGTTGCGAAAGCTCAAAATGAGGTTCTAAGGAAGAACTACATCTCACAGCCGCCTAGTAGAAAAATTTGCCATGAAATCAATTCTAGCAGTTACAAGGTGAGGAAGCATCACTCAAAGGAAAGAGGTAAGAAAGGTAAGGTCATGGGTCGCAAGACCAAGTAGAATGCTCAAACTAAGAAGGGTGGAGAAAAGAAGCGCGATGATCAGCAGGACCAGGACCAAAGTTGCTACAAATGTGGCACATGGGGACATTAGTCATGTGTTTGCCGTGAGCCGCAACACTTGATTGATGCCTTCAAGTCTAAGAAGAAGGGCAGAGGACAACATAAGGCACATCTCACCATTGCAGGCACAAAGGATCCACATTCATTGGTTGTACCCATGGATGTGGACAACCCAACAGTAGCCCCCATCACACCTTCTTTGGACATCGCAGCGGCAGTAGCTGTAGCTGCCGAAGAAGGAAAGATGGACATTGAGCAGATTTAGACAGAAGTTTCTTCATACTTCGCTGATTCAATCTAGTGCACGCATTGCACTTAGATTTTTATAATCATTTGTAGTTTATGGCTATGATAGAATATTGAATTATAGAATAATGGTTGTAAGCTCCAGGAGAGCAAAGCATTACCTTCTTATGATGAGTCTTGCAAGACTTTTTCCCATATTAATAATAGCAAGTTTTGTTCTGTCTTGGAGTATTTTATTTTATGTGTGGATTGCTTCCTACCCTATATTAATAAATACTTTATATATCAGAAAGCGTGTAGCGCCCTATAGAGGAAGTGTGCTTAGCGGATAGCGGCACAACGAATACCATCTTGAGAGAGACAAAAAATTTCCAGTCGATCAGCAAGAATACTGGTAGTCTTACGACAATCGCAAGCTGCGATACTTGTATAATAGGCTCAGGGAGAACCACAATTATACTCCCGATGGGCACAATATTAGTCATTGAAGAAGCCTTGTTGTACCAGAATTGACTAGAACTCTCTTAAACTTTAAAAATATTCGCGCTAACGGTCTCCATGTAGAGACTGAAGAAGAGTATGGTAAAGAATACCTAATCATTACAAGGCATGAAGAAAATAGAAAAAGGGTATGAGAACGACTTCCTTCGTACGAATCTGGGCTATACTACTCTAATATTAAGGCACATGCAGCCTATATTGTCCTGAAAACTACTTTTAGAAGCTCTAAACTTTTGTGTCTCTGGCATGATAGATTAGGCCACCCCGGTCTTGGGATGATGAGAAATATAATTAACAATTCACAGGGACAAAATGTTAATGTAAAGAATTTTCCGAATCAAGAAGATTTTGTGTGCCCCGCATGTGCCACCGGGAAATTAATTATTAGACCTTTTGTTCTGAAAGTGAAGGATGAAATCCCTACATTCCTGGACCGTATCCAGGAAGACATTTGTGGTCCTATACAGCCCTTGTCAGGGCCATTTAGGTACTTTATAGTGCTCATCGATGCTTCCTTGAAATGTCACATGTATGTTTATTGTCTACGAGAAACCATGCTTTTGCAAAGCTGATCTCGCAGATAATTAAAATTAAGAATAATTTTTCTAATCATCATGTGAAGTCCAGTAGAATGGACAACACCGAAGAATTTACTACAAAGGCATTTGATGATTATTGCATAGCAATGGAAATTACCGTTGAGCATTCTGTACCGCATGTCCACACCCAGAATGGATTAGCAGAGGCATTAATTAAACGAATTAAATTTATTGTCCGACCGCTTTTGTAGAATTGTAATTTACCAACTACATGTTGGGGACACACAGTCCTGCACGCAGCAACTCTCATCAATTTTAGACCATCGGTATATAATATCCATTCACCTATGCAACTAGTGCAAGGGTTAGCACCAAAAATTTCTCATCTTCGCAGGTTTGGTTGCAAGGTTTATGTACCTATACTACCACCGCAACGAACTGCAATGGGCCCTCTCCGAAAGTCTAGGGTATATGTTGGTTATGAGACAACATCCATAATCAGGTATCTGGACCCTATGATTGGAAATTCGCATACAGCCCACTTCGCTGATAGCATATTTGATGATGATAGTTTCCCATCATTAGGAGGAGAAAATCAACCCCTTGATGAAAAAAAATCGAGAAATAACGTGGCAAACCAGGGAATCTATGCACATGACCCGCACACTAGTGAAGCAAATAGAGAAGTCCAGAAGATAATTGATTTACAAGCAGTAGCGAATCAACTGTCTGACCACTTTAGTGATTTGAAGAGTGTGACCAAGTCGCATGTGTCTGAACGCAATGCACCGGAGAGGGTTGAAATACCAAAAAAATTGAAGGTATCCCTAATCCCATCCAGATGCCTCAGAATAAAAGCACGAGAACTCCGACCCCTTGAATCCCAAGTAACCGGGGACGCCTGGCTAAAAAGGATAAGAAGGACTTGACATAGCCGATCACTGAAGTTCCCTAGAACCAGAAGGGGAGCCAGTTGAGACCTGGCACCAGTATGAAACCTTCAATAAAAGGCATACCGGATTTGAACATCCCCACATAGGGAGACATCAGCATGGATGAGTGCGCACACATCGGAGCTGAAAAACTAAAGAGACTTGCCCCCGCAATTGGAAGTAGCGATGAGCGAGTAGAAGCATTAGAAGAATCACCCCATAAAGAAATAGCTATAAATTATATGACCATGGGAGAATCTATAAATAGGACAGCAGCCAATGTCGATATTTATTTTGCAAAGAAAATTGTCACAATCATCGATCTTGATCCAGAGTCTGCATTGCTCACTGAATGTAAGAAAAGATCATATTGAGAAGATTGAAAGAAGGCAATAGAAGCAAAATTATTATCTCTGAATAAAAGAGAGGTGTTTGGCCCTATAAGCCGCACGCCTCCCCATGTGCACCCCGTAGGGCATAAGTGGGTATTTGTTCGAAAGAGAAATAAAAATAATGAAGTTGTAAGACATAAAGCAAGGCTTGTTGTACAAGGTTTCACTCAACGACCAAGAGTTGATTATGAAGAAACCTATTCCCTGGTCATGGATGGAACTACCATTAGATATTTAATCTCAATGGTAGTAAACCTAGATTTAGAAATGAAATTGATGGATGTGGTAACTGCATACCTCTATGGAAACTTGGATTCAGACATTTATATGAAGGTACCTGAAGGCATCCCCGTCCCGAACCAAGATAAAGCAAATAGAAATATGTACAGTGTGCAACTCAAAAAGTCACTGTATGGACTGAAGAAATCAGGCAAAATGTGGTATAATCGCTTGAGCGACTTTCTATGCAAGAAAGGCTACACGAACAATGAGAATTGTCCCTGTGTATTTATACGATAATCCTATGATGGATTTTGTATAATCTCAGTGTATGTAGATGATCTGAATATCATCGGGACCCTAAAAGATATTAAGAAAGCAAGCTCTTACATAGAGTTGGAGTTCTAAATAAAAGATTTGGGTGAAACCAAATATTGCTTAGGCTTGCAGCTTGAGCATGCACCTGAAGGGATTTTAGTATATCAGTCAACCTACACTCAGAAAGTATTAGAAATGTTCAGCTTTGAAAACGCATATCCTTCGAAAGTGCTGATGATCAGAAGATCCTTGCAGCAAAACAAAGACCTGTACATACCTAAAAAAGAGGGGAAGGAAGTCTTAGGACCAGAATTCCCGTACTTGAGTGTAGTAGGAGCACTCATGTATTTAGCAAGCTGTACTAGACCGGACATTGTATTTGTCGTAAACCTACTAGCAAGGTATAGTGCAGAATCTACCAAAAGGTATTGGCAGTTGATAAAGGACGTCTTCTAATACCTCTAAAGAAGCAAGGACCTTAGTCTATTCTACAGAAAGAACCAAGACCTAACTATGATTGGCTATGCCGGGTACCTGTTAGACCCGCATACAACTAAGTCGCAAATAGGCCATGTGTTCATGTGTGGTGGAATAAATTTTATGGAAATTGTCTAAGTAAAGTCTTGTATTAACTTCGACGAACCACTCGAAAATCATAACGTTATACGAGGCTTCGCAAGAATGTTCTTAGCTTTGACGGATGATTCACCACATCCAGCAGTCGTGTGGATTGAATACCGCGCAAACCCCTACTATTATCTATGAAGATAATGCAGCTTGTATTGCACAAGTGCAGATGGGTTATGTGAAGAGTCAACTCACAAAGCATATCAATCCTAAGTCCTTCTATGCTCATGAATTGCAAAAGATAGACGAAATTAAAGCACTGCATACTAAGTCATGTGAAAATCTTGCAGATTTAGTCACTAAGTCACTTCCAGCGTCTAGCTTTGAAAGGTGCATACGTGAAATTGGAATGATAAGACTTAGAGAAGTGCATAATTCAAGGGGAGAATCTTCACGAACTCATTATTGAAATTTGATCACAAAGATCGAGTACCCAAAGAATAAATCCTAGAGATTAAATGAAATCGGGTGGATTGTACTCTTTTTCCCTTGATGAGTTTTCCTAAAGTTTCTTGGCTAAGGTTTTTAATGAGGCAATTTGTGTAGTACAGTAGAACGTGTTTCGTGTACTCTTTCTCCAATTTTTTTCCATTGGGGTTTTATGGAGTTTTGATGAGACATGAACATGACAGATGAGTGTCCAAGGGGGAGTGTTAAGAAACCGGGCCCAGGCTTCGCAGGTCTGGTCCACGATGGGCTCCTCATCTATCCAGTAGCCTATATAAAAGGGGGACCCCAATTATTGTACTACAGTTTTATAGAAGAGCAATAAAGAGAAGTTAGAAGTCCCCTCATATCTCTGTGTTCAATCTAATATTCTGTTCTTGTGTTCTTTCCTTGTTCTTACGATTCTGAGTTTGGCTACGAGGTAATCGCTCGGACTGACTCGCCAGCGATGGTTCCTCAACAGATTAATTGACGACGACAACGAATTTGTCTGGTTGAAAGAGAACCCGATAATAAGCAATTAGCTCCTAATTAATAATCGGTGATTATACCAACCTTCTAGGTTTAACTTTACTGCTTTGAATGGATGTCTGGGTTGAAAATAAACTATCACAAGAGTGAAGTTTTTGTGTTAAGGGTGAAAGGAGAAGAGGCTCATAAGGTAGCAAAAATTTTCAATTGTAAGCTGGCTCATCTCCCTGTGAAGTATTTGGGTATCCTGGTTTGTGACAGATATGTTGGGGGTGAAAGTTGATGAGGTTGTGGTTGACAAACTAGGTAAGAGGTTAGACAACTGGAGAAACAATTTTCTTTCCTCTGGCGGAAGACTTGTGCTAGTAAATAGCAGTCTGAGTAGTCTCCCTGTCTATACCATGGGTTTTTATAGATTCAATGAGGAGGTTCACAAAAATGGATATTGTTAGATCAAGATTCTTCTGGAGAGGGGCTAGTGATAAGTTTAAATACCATATGGTGAACTGGGGTGCTGTTTATAGAGCTAAAGATTATGGAGGTTTAGGGGTCATTAACACTAGGGTGATGAATGATTGCCTCTTATCTAAATGGAATTGAAAAATAGCCTTAGCTCAAAATGAACTTTCGTTTAGGATCCTCAAGGCTAAATATTTTCCTAGAGGTGTGTTCAGAGATGCTAATACTTTGAAGGGGTCTTAGTTTTGGAAGAATGTTCAGAAGGTTAAAAAGTTATTTCAATGGGGGCGAGGTTTAAGATTGGCAATGGTTGTAACATCTCTTTTTGGGGTGACGTATGGACAGGAGATTGCCCTCTAAAAGTCAAATACAATATGCTCTTTAACATCTGTCATTCCCCAGATATGAGTGTGGCTGAGGGGGTGCTTAGAGATAGCTGGAATATTACTTTTAGAAGGAATCTGGGTTTTTTTTTGTGGCTTTGTTATCATAACAGAGTTCAAACTTTGGATCAACTGAAGAAAAGAGGCTGGAAAGGGGAGACTACTTGTATCTTATGTGGTCAAGAGGAGAATATTGATCATGTTCTGTTTTCTTGCGTTCTGGCCAGATTTTTCTGGATTTGTATTAAAGAGGTGCTAAGTTGGGAACATACTCCTAATTCTTTAGAAGACTTCCAAATGAATTGGCTAGATAAAAAGGGGTCTAATGAATACAATGTGATCTTGTTTAGTTTTGCAGCTTCATCTTGGAATATCTGGAAACTTAGGAACAAAATGGCGTTTGAGAAGAATTTTCCTAAGAAACCAGTAGAAGTGATTTTCAAATTTATATCTTGTTTTGCAGTCCTGGCGGGGTTCTCTGCAGAAGGGTTGATCGACCTAAGTTGGATTGTTTCGTGGAGGCTGTGGAAGAATGAGCTAAACTGTTTTGTAATCTAGATAATTCTAGATGTTGTTCTGTTACTTCCTAATGTCTTTTGCTTTGGAGGTTGTTTTGGGTATTGCTCTGTAAGATGGTGATCCCAGTTTTTCTTTCCTCTGTACTCCTGCTGTAAATACTTTGATATGCTTTCAATTAAAAGTTGGGTGGTCCCCTTTTTTAAAAAAATGGCCTTCTCATGCGATATGATACGCGCGCACGATGAGTAGATGGAAGACATATAGAGAACAACGAGACTCTTCAAGGATGGCGAGTTTGGATCATGCATGCACGACCTAATTCTATTCAAAATTCAAAGTTAATTTGCAATATACGTTCAAACTAAATTCGTCAGTTGCATGTCAAACTGGCCCGCTAAAGGAAATTAAGCATGCCAAACAAACATCAGTTTTTCTTCTCAAATTCTAGCGTACGGTTTCATCCACGGGGTGCAGTTTTGATTAGTGTGTAGCCACATAATTGCCCCTAGCTTCAGACAACACGAAGGGGACATATTGATTCTACAAGCTGAAGCGGAAATAACTTCAATTATTCTACATATAGACAACGGCTATGAGGGGTATCCCCACGTGGCGGTCGTCCTTTTTAGGCCTTGTTTGGTTGGGCCAAAATCTCTGCTCATCCACATGTATAGATCGGGATTTTATTTCAAATTCCTGGCATATCTACATAGATTCTGGCCGAAAATGAGCTTCCCATATAAGCCCTTAAGTTTTAGCAGCTCGTAGCCGATCGAGTCTCATCCGTTTGATCGAGGGGATTCTGTAACAGCCTCGATTTTCGGGACCGTTAAACCTTTCACAACTGCCCAGGATGTGCAATTATGAGATAGTAGCATCTCAAGCAAGCTTCTGATTACAACAAAAACCAGACTTTTATTATATAAGATTAAGGCTTAACAGCCAGTTTTAACCTGACACAGGTATTCAAACCCAAAGTTAATATAATACAAGACAAAAGAACTTCAAACCACAGGCACGCTTGAACGCGGTCGAGACCTAATAATAATAATCACTATCGTCTGAGGGTTCACCAACATCCTACTCATAAGGATCCTCTGCAATTTCCCAGGTTTCCTCTGTAGATGGTTTGCAGATTTTGCAAGAATGAGTACACAACCGTACTCAACAAGCCACATGGAAAAGCTATTTAAATACATGCTAGGAGTTCAACGGATTGGTTAGGGTTTATCATATCAGGTTTATGGGGATGCATTTTGAGTTTAAAGTAGTTTAACTTTAAGATAGTAAAACAATAATGAAGATAACATCAGGGGTTTCTCAACACTTGCAATTACCAACTTAACATCTCAAAATCTCTACGTATGCCTCGTGTACTTGGAATCACCCATGAACACAACTTCATTAACCGGAAGCACGACGTATTCGAATACCTTTCATTATACACTCAGCAGAGTTATCCAACTTTACCCACAAGATATCTCAGACTCATACTATCAGAACATAGACACGCAACCCGTTAGCGTGTGACTGAGCTGAGATAACAAAGTCTTTTCACTGCTCAACCTTTTTAGTCTCTACCCAATAGGTCTTAATCCATACAGCCCTCGGGAGACCATCGGCCAACAGTGGAATGCGTACTCCGAGACTGACGAGTCCATACCGTTATGTAGACCAGCGAGTGTCCTTACAGGCCCACTCCTGTTCCACCCCAATTCCTTCTGCTCTATCACACAAGAGCAGTTGATAACTTGTAGTTATTCAATTGGAAGAGCAGTGTACTAACTAGGGAGGAATGACCACACCCGTGGTTAAGCGATTTCTGTGTCTGTTACTATGGCACAAGGTTCTTGTCCTTACTTGTCTCTAGTGAGAAAATGGACCAACAACAACTCGTGGTTGTCCACCTGCTTGATCTCACCTTTTACTCACTTTTAACACAAGTCTACTGGGTTGTCCAATTTTCTGGTCTCAACCTTCAACTCTCCACCAAAAACCATTGGCGAAAGTAAATACTGCTTTTCAGGATTTATAAACATTTTTGGTGACAAAGCTACTTATATAGATAATATTTTATGTAAACTTGTCAAGGTGAATATGGCCTAGAAGTGCTAGGTGGGTTTGCCTATGGGGTATCAGGATTTATCTTTTTATCATGGCATTCAAAAGTATTATTTCAATACTTAAAGTAATTGGCACAAATATAGTAACGAAAGTAATAATATAATTACATGAAATATAGGTTCAAAATGATGAAAGGAATGCGACTTGCCTCATTGCACAAATTATTCTAGATACTGGTCTTGTTCGGAGTCTTCTGGAGCTTGGTCGTCGAAATCGTGACCTAACGTGAAACAAGATAAAATAAACCGAATAGAAAGTCCGGCTCGACAAGGAATGAGCTGGGAATAACATGCAAGTAAATAAATTCGGAAAAGAAACACAAAGAAAGGCGGTGTATAAATGGGCTGAACAAAGTGGAGAAATGGATTCACGGGTTCGAAACAGTCGAAAAGAGTATATGTCGAATTAGGGTTTTGGGGATGAAAGGTGTCGGATAATGAATAGTACTATTTGTACTATTCATGTACGGAAAAGTGGTTTACAAACAGTAATTGAATTCACTATTTTTTCTGAAAATGAACAGTAATCATGTTTACTGTTCTTGATTGCAAACAGTAATGACTTTTACTGTTTTCATCTGAAAATGAACAATGTCTGGTTTACTGTTCATGGGTTGTGAATAGTATTGGGCCAAGCCCAATACTCAAATGGGCTAAAGCCCAAAATGGCCAGGCCATTTTGGCCCACTCTAAGCGACCTTGAATTGCGCTCGAAGGCAACAACAACAGCCTCGGCCGCCTTCACTGGCGGTGGGTGTGGCGGGAGATGATGGTGTGGGGAGCACCAGGGTGGCGCGGGCAACCCATTTTGGGGATTTGCCTGGCCGTAGGTGGTTCAAGGCACAAGACGGCATGGAGGTGCACGGCCGAGGCGAGGAGCGACTTCAAGGCATTCTGACCAAACTCCGGCCAAGGTGAGTGGTGATTGAGCACGAGTGGGGTGGTAGGAGATCGGGGGTGGTTGCGACTGGGTTTGGGGAGCTCGGAGGCTGTCTGGCGGTGGTGGCCACGAAAGGCGTGGCGGAGGAGCTCGGAGCTGGCGAGCTCCAGTGGGGTTTGGGATGGGGAAAGGTGGGGGAGAGGAGTGGGATGGCGAGGGGATGCCAGAGCCGAGTTGGGGCGGAGAGGGGAGGTAGGGAGGTGACGAATTTTACCTCGGGTCGACGGAGAAGAAAAGGGAGGCGGCGACGATTTCGTGCGATTGGCCGACTCTGGAGAAGAAGAAGGCGGTGGGGGTGTTGGAGGGGAAGATGATGAGGGAGAGGTGCTTCGGAGGGGCTTTTATAGCATGAAAGAGGCGGTGGGAGCAGGGAGGTGGTGCGACAATGGCGGCGACATGGTTGGGCAGCCGAGCGCGAACGGCGCTGGAGGGGGCAAGGTGGCGGTAGGGTTGAGTGCTGGCATTGATGGTGGGGTGAGGTGGCTAGGCGAGGTGGCCCGGGAGCTGGCGGGTGACAGGAGCGAAGGGGAAGGTGCGAGGCGGTGCGGCGGTGGCGCCGTGAGGAGGAAGAAGGGGGTGGCGGCGCATGGGGGAGAGGGCGCCTCTGGGTGGAGAAGGCGGATTGGTTAAAAAAAAAAGGAAAGCGGAAATGGGGAAGAAAATCCCAATTGGAAAAGAAATTGAAATCAAGCCAAAAAGATTTCAAAAAGTTTTTGAAATTTTGAAATTCCGGGTTGTTTCAGATTTCCACATATATATAAGTTGTTTGTAGCTAGTTTGTAGGAGTACTAAACCACTAATAATGCATCTAAGTTACCAGATTCCAGGGTCTTAACTTTCAAAGATGCTCATGATAGCCAACATTTTTGAAAGGTCCAACGACGAGTAAACGTCGTCGTCCTTTCTTATTTCTCCCATTCCATGCCGCATCCATCTCTCTCTCTCTCTCTCTCCCATGCCATACGCTGAAGTGGGACCAGCTAGCTATTAAAAGGAGCACAGGGCACAGGCAAAGCAACACAAACACACTTGCACGCCAAAACCTAACTAGCTAGCTAGCTCGCTATACATCGTGCGTAGTACGTACGTGCGTTTGCTCGATCTAGCTAGTCCATCGATCGATTCCATACATACACATCGACGACGATGAGGGAGCTGATGCGGCGGCTGAGCTTCTCGGACCGCGTGAGCGACGGCAGCGGCGGCGTGCCGCGCGGGTGCGTGCCGGTGCTGGTGGGCGACGGCGATGAGGGCGACGGCTGCGCCGAGCGGTTCGTGGTGCGGGTGGAGGCGCTGCGGCACCCCTCGTTCGCGGCGCTGCTGGACATGGCGGCGCAGGAGTTCGGGTACAAGCAGGAGGGCATCCTCCGCGTCCCCTGCGCCGTCCACCAGTTCAAGCAAGTCCTCGACGCCGTCTCCAAGAATTAATCCATCCGATTTACTAGTAGCTTAATTAGTGCTGATGACCAAACGTATATGGGGAATGGGAATGCATGAGCTCGATAGACTAGTTGACTTCTACACTACTTTCTTCTTCTTCTTCTTTGTTTCTTTCTTTGTTTTTTTTGGGGTTGGGGCATGACCAGGGGCGGAGCCAGAGTCAGCACAGGACTCGGGCCAGCCCAGCGTTTTACCTTGCATTACTCCCGCTGGCCCAATGAAACTCCAAATTTTTACCTTGCACTTTTATGCTGGGCCTCGGGCCGTTGCCCGAGGGGCCCGAGGCCCAGCTCCGCCCCTGGGCATGACATGAGATGGTTGCCATATATGCGCATTGTAACGCGTCTGTAATTTAAGGTTAGTCCCCCTGTCATAAATATCCAGTGAAATAATGGTTTAATTACACTCCCTGCATTTCTCTTCTAATACTGGTTTAATCATTGCACTTGATGGATTTTTGAGCGAATGAGAGTGAATGTGTGCTTCTGTCAAATGGGGAAAAAACAGAAGTGAATGAACTCAAGCTTTAATTGTTGCATGATTCTATTAATTATTTTGCTGCATTTTGTAGTTTTTTTCATTTGTTTTATGCAGCCAAAGAAATGCTTAGGTCATCAAGTTATGCACCGCGAGTCAGATTTACAATATATTCACGCCGAGTACTTGGTCCGTAAGTTAATAATTTGTAGAAAATGTTGATTCTCCTCATTATATATCTGAGCGAAATGTAGGGCTTATTACTAATATGATTTGTCAAAGAAGAATTTACATCTCCACACAGTAAAAAGGAAATTTTGGTCGCAACAAATATAAGACACTAAATAAGTATAGTCATACTAGCTACCAAGTGAGGGCTATGAATGCAAGGCCTATGGAAACCACACCTTTTAGTGAGATAGTAGAGTTATGGATATACAGCTCTACCCGCTAGAGAATTTATCCTAACCTCAGTATTGCATTTGCGCATATATGGCTGAAATGTGTCAAGCATTCAAAAATAGAGGGGGTATTATTGATGAAGCTGTGAAAAGTACATCATCAAGGTACTGCGATGGATATGAATATATCATTCTATCCAGACATACAAGTACAATGCAGCGCATCATTCACCTACTGCTAATTTTCTGTGTTTGATACAAGTTGTCACATAAAGAACTCAAAGAACTGTACCAAAAACGCTTGGACCTTTGATTCTTTTCTGAAACAGCTTGGTATTTGACCGCTACATTCATACGTGTCAACGCCAACCAATGTGAACAGATTTTATTTTCAGCCAAGTGCCAATCAGCTTGGCAATAGATGTTTCCACTACTATAAAAAGGCTAATCTTGGACGCCTCATTATAGACGGTTGACTAAAATCATCTCAGATTAATACAATCACAGCGATTTTAGTTTAGCGACCATCTCGTATTCTTGGCCGCGCTTAAAACCGCTCGTGAAGAAGTAATATCACGCATTCGTGTTGAAAATCGTGAAGTATCACTGACGGTTTTCAACAAGAACCGCTCGTGATATTATTAAATATCACGACGGTTCTTGTTCAACCGCTCGTGATACTTCATGACGGTTTTCAACGCGAACCGTCTGTGATTTCTCATCCTCATCATAGACAGTTTGTATTAAAAACCGTCTGTGATAAGTATTTCTGATTTTTATCATGGCTTGAAATCACTTCCAAACCATGGTAAAATCAGAGAGTAAGAAAAATTCCAAGCCATGGTAAAATTACAAGTCACAGACGGTTTTTAATACAAACCGTCTGTGATAAGATACATATCATAGATGGTTTTTAATACGAACCGTTTGTGATATGTCGTCACAGATGGTTTTTGTATGAACCCGTCTGTGATTCGCAGCGCGGGAGTTCGAAATTTTTTTAACGCGTGCGCGGGAGGCAAAATGTTTCGGCGCTGTCCTTATATATTATAGCCACCCCAGTCTTGTCTTCCATCAATCTCTCCCTCTCCCCTCCCCACACCGAGCTCCGGCGACCGTCGCGGTTCGGTGAGGAGATACAGCCGATGACGAGGAGGAGGAGGGATGCGGAGGAGCTCCTTGTCTGCAGCAGGAGGTAGACTGTCGGAACGTACGTGTGTATCCTTAAAACATAAAAATTTGTTGGTTGTTTGTTGTAAAGAAAATTATCTTAATTTTGTGTTACCTAAGGTCGGAGCGTCGTCGAAGGTTTTCAGTCGTCTCTCCTTGCTGACGAGCTTGAGTCGAACTCGACAACATGTAAGAACATCTTGTGATATACTGGTGAGGTACAGAGAGGAGCTCACAAGACCAATCCAAGAAGCCGATAAGTTCTTCAGGAGCTTGGAGACATAGATGGTTTCTAGCTAGTTTAACTTTGTAACTTTATCCTTTTTTCCCATTCGGAGGGGACGTTGTGAAACCTTTTGGTTTTCCTTTCCTATAATGTGTTTCCCATCAGAATTTTAATTGGATTTTAGTTGTCTTGCTAGAGGTTGCATATGAAAACTATTGTCAAGCAATTGATTGTTTTGGCTCAAAATCTGATTTTTTTTTGCAATAGAAAAAACTATCACAAACAGTTCTGAACAAGAACCGTCTGTGATAATTTTGGTGTTTATTTGATGCTTTTGCTTTGTCGATTCTTTTCGATAGATGACGGTGATTCGGGAGTGCAATTGAGATGCTCGTGAGTATGTCTAGAGCCCCAGCAAGCAAAGGCAAGCATCCTTTCCTTTGGTCATGTTGATCCTATTATATTCAAAAGTGTTATCTTATTTTGCAACTGTATGTATGCATGTTTTATTTGTCTGGTTACTTTATCAACTAGAGGTAGCTAATCCTATTACATGAATTCTCTGAAATTGTTCATCCCCTGCCACTAGCCTAAGTTAATATTTCCGCTGGTACATTAGAGCCCAGTGGATGTTATATGGTCTATTTATGCTTATTCGATTTGATGCTTAGTTTTTGGCAGATTTGGCAGTTGTCGACTTTGTCGATAACCTTGATCACATAAATCATTTTCATTATGCTATGTCCAATACCCTGTGCAATTATATTTGGAAAACTAAACCAAACATTATTGTGTGCATCTACATGAGGGGATTATGGGGCCCCTCTTGACTTAGTATTTTGGGGTGTGTTAATTAATGAGTCGTGGGTGGTAGATGTTAGGAGAAAATTGTTCTGTTGTTGGGAATATGCAAGGTGGGTTCCGGGAAGGTTCCCTCGCCTGGGGAGCATCGACAATTGCCACGGCTAGGCCGATGGCTCTAACACAACATATGGGTTCTCCGTGGGAGCCCGGGATGGGTGGTTCGCGGAGGGTTTACCCCCATACGTGTGGCTCTTAGTTAATACACACCATTGGAAAACTTCTCGTAGAACTTAGCTCTGCCGGCATATCTTCATAAATGTGCTTCATGGCCTAGAAAAGGAGCGGTCTAGCGTGTGGTAAAGTTGTACACCACTGCAGGATTTAATCTATTCGAATAGCTAAGTCTTTGGTTATGGACACTCTTGGGGAGGTTTTCGAGAGTTAGACTCAACATTTTAGAATTTAAACTTAAAACTTGATCAGGTGGTATTGAGAGTGGTTCTCATGCTATGTTTGTGTACTGTAGGGGCAGCCACATGTTGTTGTTAATTGTTGTCTATTGTTAAATACTCGCTGTTATTTGAAGTATTAAAAATATTTGCTCACTTGCAATTTGAATCTAATACATTGTATTTGAAGTGAAATATTGCTTTGTGCTGAAAATAAACCCTATAGCCTTCTCCATTGAGTAGGGCTTGCATGCAGCTATGTATAGGCTTGGTAAAGTCTTGCGGAGTACATTCGTGTACTCACTGTTTGCTTTTATTTACTAATCTGGACAGTAGGTGTTGAGATCGAATCGGGTAAGAAAGATGCACAAGAAACATTGATTTACTATGGTTTGAACATAGTCGGTTGCCCTGCAGGTTATGGCAAGCCATTGGGATGTTATTGATGGTTAATTCATGGTTTTATTTCGGTTTACTCACTGTTTTCCGCCGCGTACTTGATATTTTATCATGCTATTTAGCTGGTCGTCCATTTGTATGAAATCTGAACCTTGTATGTTCATTATGTTGTAAACTATGAAGATTGTGGTATTATAATAACTTGTGTATGGATGGATATTGATATTTGCGACGGTGTATATGTACCGCTCCTGGGAGGTACATAATACACCGAGAGCGGAAAATTTAATTTGTGATGCTAGGACCAATTGGATGGTTAAGCATTTTACAAGTTAAATCTCACGAGGCTCTCACAGGCAGATTCGGCAGATCCATGTGTGGGGCATGCAGCATTGCCCTAGTCTCGCAACCTCGCCTCCTTCGTCGGGCGGTGACTCCTCCGCCTCAGCCACTCCACGCGCAAGGCACGCGGTGTCGCCTTGGTCCCGCAACCTCGCCTCCTTCGCCGAGTGGCGACTCCTCCGCCTCGGCACATCCACACACGGGGCACATGGCATCGCCCCAGTACCGCGAATTCGCCTCCTCTGCCTAGCCTGCCGATTAGGGTCAAATCGTAGCGGCAGGCTGGCGCCGAGCGTCTAGGCGGTCACCTAGGAGAACACTGGTTATCATTAAGCAATAATTTTTTTTTGGGGGGGGGGGAGTACAAGATAACCATGTGATAAAGTATTGCATTGAAAAGGGTAGCAACTAAGATGGATCGATCAAGATTTAAGCTTACTATTGGAGGTTAAAGCAAAAAAAGTTGTGACGATGAAAAAAGATAGAAAACACACGATTCGATGGAGCAGCTGGCGTGTAAGGAAAGATAAGTTCAAGGTAGGTCGTCCATGGTGCATCGATGTATGCGTGGGTAAGGTACTCTAATACCATGTAGACTAATAAGATAATTTGACGCACACATAATGAACACATTGTTTGAGATTAAATAGAGGTACATTTATATGCATAGAATTGGGGAAAATATAACTAATTAATAAGAGAGTAAGAATAGGGCATGCAGGTATATGATTTTATGCATGATGGAGAGCGATTAGTTTCTAAGAATCTCAACAACTTATTATACTCAATGTTTTTCTTCCATCAAAACTAATACTTCAATTACGTTCCTCGTGTTGTATTTTTCTTCAAGTTTCTGTTGTTATTTTTAATGTTTATGATATCTTAAAATCTAAATAATTTAGAATATACATAAATATATTCTTAATTATTTATATAAATTTCGAAATAAATCTAGCTGTGAAAATACGCGAGGCACCTGCTAGTTAATAACTTAATATAAAACAAATGGAGTCCAAAAACAAGAGCAGAGTTTTTCATATAACATGTGCAATAATTTCACACGAACGACTAGACAGCGACATTTGTGCCGGTCTCGAGCGTAAGACACACGGGCGATCAACTTTACATGACAGCCTAGAGAGCTCTAGAAATGTCATACAAAAGATATATGAGCACGTTTCCAATTGACAAACAGTATATTGCATTTGGACGGATCAATGATTAGCTGCTCCGGCGAAAACGACCAGTCAAAGAATTGCAGGCAGATATGTTCGCACGCCGGTCTCGGGTCCGGTCCGGCCCGGCCTAAAAATATATTCGTTATTAAAAATATTATTTTAATTTTTTTGAATAAAATGATAGTTAATTTATTTTGAGAATTAAAAAAGGTTATTATTATTTTAATTGCATTTCATCGGCCTTTTGGGTTTTTGGGTCAGGATTCAAGTCCCAAGTCTAGCTCGGCTCGAACAGGACCGTATCGCAGAGCCTTGATTGGATAGAACCTTCAGTTTTGAATCTGCAGAGACAAGGATAAAAAGAGAGACAAAGGTAGAACCAGCTTCAATCGTGAATTGGCCTAGCTAAGCTAAGCACGTACTATTCAGAGGGCTAGAGAATATGCAGACTTCGGTGAAACAGAAAGAGTTGTTTGCTTGCTTGGATTTCCATGCGAAGAAAATTGGCTTTGGAATTCAAAATTCTAATGCTTACGCACCTAGCAGTGACGGAGGCAACCGGGTACTAGTACTGGGGCCTTGGCTCCTCATGCATAAAAAAACCCTTTAATCTTTTGTAGGACTTTTCTCTATAAGCATAGTATAGCCCCCCATATCTCAAATGTCCAAATCTCATAGGATATGTGTATGTAGGTGCACACATAAGATTAATACATGTTGTATTTCCAAGAAGTAGCTAGGAGCAACATGTTTTTTGGCTTCGGTCATCTCTCGCAACCCCAAAAGGCAAAAAAAAAAAAACTCTATGCATGTGAAAATAGGAGGTGGTACAACTCCTCTCAAATCTTCTTCGCCCTTGCCCCTTTCTTCTCCCCTAAGACCTCTTCAAGACTCGAAATTGATGATGGATTGAAGCCATTTCGCAAATTATTCAAGGGCCCCTTCTGCTGCTACCGGCACCCAAGTGCTAAAAGGTGTATGTCAAAAACTTTTCGCTAGCTAGTGGCTACTAAATTTTGGGAACTTAGCTAGACATGGCTACTAATTTTTTTTTTGCTAAGTAAGAATTGTCCTCATTATTTCATATGTACATTGCCATTTTTCTAAGAAACTTTTTCATTATATTATTTTGTATATTTTTTAGGGTAATCATGGCTAAGAGGAAAATACTTTATTCTTTTTTTAATAAAAAGAACAAATTGTTGATGCACCACAAACAATTGAGCCAATTCTTGCGTCTAATTCTGAAGATGTATCGTAATTGGTCGAACCAATTTCCGCTTCTAATCCATAAGATGCATAGCAATTGGCCGAACCAATTTCTGTCGCTAATTCTCAATCGGACTCTACTGCACCGCCATCTAAACGACCGAAAGAGAGTCTTGTTGTATTAGCAATCTAAACTCTCAAGCAAGATCATTAGATGAACGAATGACAAGTAATGTATTGTTTCATTTAGCATTTAGAAGTTTTGCTTGAAACAAAATGATCTTTTGTTCCATTGCCCTACCCCCTCCTATAAAAATTCTAGCTTCGTCCTGGCACCTAGTGCAAGTACCCTGTGTTGAATAGAACAACCGGGGTGTGTTATCAGCTGCGACTCGGGGGGTGTTTGCTTCCGGTCCTGAGCATGTTACTCGGCTGCCAAGACAGAACTGGAGGAAGCCGCATGAGTGCTTGATGCGACCGCCGAACCGCTCAGCTGAGAAAACGGCGCCGGGAGCCGAGCTTCCGTGCAACTCCATCTACTCCATCTACTGTCCATTGCTTTAATCCAATGGTCTATTTTTCATTCATCAATTCCAGGCACAAGCTACCAACCAAACAACTTATTTTCAGGTTTGCCTAGCCAGACAAAAATCATCTACTTTCCAAGCTATCTCCAAGCACCACTTTTTTCCAAGCATGAAATCCAGAGCACCAACCAAACAAGCTCTCGATCCGGGGATCAGTTCCGTGCAGAAAAGGAAGGATGTATACATGGAAAGTGGCAAAATTACTCAATTCAGCGTGTAGGCGCATGTAGGGATGAAAAATGGATACGAATTATCTGTATTATTCGACTACCGTATTCAATAGGATACGAATATGATTTTGATTTTTCCATCCGATTAGCCATTTCTTTTTGTATTTGTATTCAAATTCGCATAAAAATATTGATGCAAATATGGTATGTAATTTTCTCATCCTAAGAGCTTGTTTGGATAGAGAGGGATTATAACTAATCCTTTTGGATTGGAAGGGATTTTAGTTCAAATTTCGAGTCAATCCGAAGGGATTGAGTCGGATCACACTGTATCCAAACAAGCTCTAATTGTTATTTTATCCAAACTATTCGTATTCGAATTCGGTGAAGCAATATAAGTATTTTATTGCAATATGTCTAATTAGTTGGCTGGTTTTTCCTAATTTAGTGTGAATTCATGTTCATTTAGGTGAAATAAATAGATTAGAATGATTAAGTGTGACTGTACCAGGATAACACGCCACTAATATCTTCACATTACATAAGTTATGAGGATATTCGGATCTGACCGAATTGAGTAGATATTCGATTCGCATTCGTATTCGTTATGACATTCGATTCGTATTTGAGCATATTCGTATTTGTCTAAAAATACAAATACAAATGGATTCACCACTATTCGATTCGTATTCGATCGGTTATCATCCCTAGGTGCATGCATGCACTATGTTAGCCGTTCAAAGTTCTCTTAGATTCGTGCCAGACTATTTCATCGATTAGGAGAGCGGGACGGTGGTTTGAGTTTCGAAAATTTACATCAATCTCGAGACCGTTTGAGGTGGTGATATTAATAAGGTGCAGTACGTATTTTTCGACTTGCACCTTCCTCTGAATCGCACATGCAGACACTTTAGGCCTGAAGAAGAATGAAACATGCCTAAAAAAATGACTCGGTGGTGCAATCGTCAAGTGCAAATGGAACGTGTGTACTGTGACTGTGTGTGGCTCCCTGGTCTACCGTGTACGTGAGCATTTTGGTGCCCGATCCGGCCCATTTGGAGGTGTCAGCCATGCGCTGCGTGCCT
This sequence comes from Phyllostachys edulis, assembly GCA_036346405.1. Lineage (NCBI taxonomy): Eukaryota > Viridiplantae > Streptophyta > Magnoliopsida > Poales > Poaceae > Phyllostachys > Phyllostachys edulis. The sequence goes on from CM070556.1 coordinate 72,681,046, forward strand.
CATAAATCATAATCTCCGAGCCTGTTTCGGGCTGGGCTAAGAATGTCCGGCCTAGGCCGAATCTTTTTGGGTCTAGTCTGTCACGTTCGTGAGTAGTTGAAGGTCGAGTTCCTTCTAGTTAATGACGAGCTAGATTTTTCATTTAGGAATAGTAAGCATACGTGGTGGTTCTTTCAGTGTACCCGCGCTCTATGGGGTTTCGCCCTCACTTTAGATTAGACATGTGTTAAAGACGTATCAATATGTGTATGTGGACGTGCGTGTGTGTATGTGTTCGTCGTGTACTCTACAAAAAAGTTAGATTAAACCCTTCGTCGCAAAAAAAAAAGAATTTTTTAAAATCCCTTCTGCCACTAAAAAGAAAAGGAAAATAAAATAAATTAAGAGAGAGGCTAGATTGAATCCGATGTTTTCACTGGTATAGTATATGTAACTGTGCTCTTAGAATAGATAGCTGTTTAGAGCAGGGGTGTAACTAGCCATGGACCAAGCTAGCTACTTTTGGTCCAAATCAATTTTTTTCCTTATGTTTTTTTACTGAATTTGACTGTAGACTTCGGTCATTGCCCTAGAGATCTAAGCCCGAGCGCCACCCCTGGTTTAGAGTACATTGGTTTGGAAAGAACTAGCTGAATGCGTATTTCAGGACATAAAATAATTGGATAACTAAACCGATCCATGATCCAAGATTACGTAGATGCAATGTGATGCTTAGAATAGAATGCTTCTATCGATTTTTCTCTCCCCTTCTTCGTTTGAGAAACTGTTAAATTCCTGACCGTTGGATTTGCCACCGAACGCCCAAAGCCCCAAGCCCTCCTCCTCTCTGGACTGTCGGACCCACATGTAAGCGGACTGCGGACACAATCCGCGGAACACGCGGCCGGCCGATCCGATGTGTAAAACCCTAACGAAACCTCCTGCCCAATCCAAAATTCCTCTGCTCCTCGCCTCTCTTTCTTCTTCCCCAAACCAAACCCCTCCCTCCTCTGCTCCGCTGCGTACCATGCCCCGCGCCCTGAAGCCCTAGACCACCGCCTCGTGATGCCACCGCGGCCATCCCTCCACTCGCTCCTCCTCATGGCCGCCTCCGCCTCCTCCTCCGCAGCCGCCGGGGACTCCGGGCCCCTCCTCCTCGCCGCGCGCCGCCACCTCCCCGCGGCGGCGGCGGCGGGGGGCCACCGCATCCGGATTCTCCACTCCTTATCCGGGATCCGCCTCCCCAGGCGGCCCGAGGTGATCTGCTGCCTCAGGAGCGCCCCCGTGGCGCGGCCTGCCGGCCCCGTCGCCGTGCGCTCCAGGAGCGGTAATGCGCGTGCTGCTCTGAGACACTCGTTGGTTCTGTAGGAGTTTTAGGTTTTGAGCTCTGGATAGGCGCATTGCTGCTTTGATTTGGGAGCTCAAACACCGGGAGAATATTACTCGTTTCGTTTGCGTGCTTCGCGTTAAAAGTCCGTAGCTCATTGCTGTATTTTTGGCTTATAATCGCTTCCTCCTCGCTTATTTTTAATTGTGGCACAATAACCTAGCGCACTTGTTTTTTTAATGTTTTGTTACACTTTTGAGTTCATTTGTCCAAGGCATTGCGCTGTTTTGGTGTTCTCATCATCTGCTTAGGTTGCTATTTTGTCACAATTTGACGATTGCAAGTGGTTTGCAACAACTGAAGCGTTGTTGTTTTTGATTGATGTGGTGCCATTTTGGGATAACAGTTCATTCGGCGGAAGTCTACAAGAAGGATTGTGAGGAGCGACTTGGGCAGCTAATTGAGAGGTTGAAGAAAGAAGGAATAAATCCGAAGCAATGGAGGCTTGGGACTTTTCAACGGATGCTGTGCCCAATGGTATGATTTGTGGCCTTCTTTTGATAATTATTGACTGTTGTTGTTTCGATTTGCCTCACTTTTTATGAAGTGTTTAGCTGGATAAGTAAGTTCAGGTTTTTGTGTTTAAGACATCGAGGGTGATAATAAACTGTATTGTGATCTCAAATCCATTATTTTTCGATCCGGTTTCATATTTCCATTAGCTTATTCCTGTTTCACATGTCTCCACATTGAAAGTATTCTATAAGAACGAACAAGCTATAAAAATCATCAATTTGGCTTCCTGTTCATAAAATCCACTAGTTTCTAGATAACATGTTCACCTGCATATGATATAAATAGACAGATGATTTTTTTGGTGATCCATTGTATTTTAGATCTTGAGATAGACAACAAATGATGAAGTATTACTCTTCTTCTGTTCACTAGTGCAAGGGGGGATCAACTGAGGAGCTAAGCCTCAGTGTCTTCATCCGGATGGATGGGTGAGTTTTTTTGACATATATTTCACATTTTGAACTTGTTAGTTAGAGTTGTTTCTTCAGATATATATACTGTAGGGTCTATCTGTCGTCTGATGTTCGTTCTATGTTCTTCAGTAAAAATGCAACATGGAATTGTTTTAGAGCGAATTGTGGTTGGAAAGGTTATGTCCAGGTGTGTTTACCAAACAGATGAAAGAAAACTGAAGGTGATAAACCATCTTGATATCAATATTCACTGTTATTCTCTCTGCAGCCTGACGGAGTTTCCAAGGTGTCCCAAGATAAAAATGACACAGAAGTTTCCAAGGCAGTCAATAAGGTTTACAGAAAACTTTGTGAAGAGGACCTCAATCTTCATCCACTTTGTGATGAGGTACTAAACTACTATTAGGTTCAGATTTTGTAAATTACTAAATTCTACAAATAATACTGAAACCCTCTTGATAGCTTTCTCTTACATTTTTCTTTGATGTATGCTGATAAAAACTTTTGCACATGGGCATTCTGCAAAACGACTATCTTTGGCAGCTCATAACATACTTTTCTGAAAGAATGATATCAGCAGAAACACTTCGAAGGAATAGCGTAATGCAACGTAACTGGAATGATAAGGTATAGCTGTACTGAGACAGTTCTACTTTGGACACAGCATATATTGTGATAGTGTTGTAACTTGTAAGTATGGTGTTTCATTCGCAGATAGTTATTGCTTTCACCTATAGACGTGACGGAGTTCTTGTTGGCTGCAAATACAGGGAAGTCTCTAAGAAATTTTCACAGGTTTGTGGTACTCTTCCTTTTTAGGGTGTGTGAGCTTATTTTATATTATTAGCGATACTTATCTTTTCTTTCATATCAGGAGGCAAACACAGAGAAAATTTTATATGGTCTGGACGATATAAAGCGAGCACGTGATGTTATCATTGTATGTTCAAGATTTGCCATTGGGTTTTTTATATTGACATTTTCCCCTGAAAAAATTTATGCCAATCCATTTGATTCCAGGTTCGCAGTTTTGACTAGCTTGTTGTCTTTTTTGACATGGTAGGTTGAGGGTGAAATTGATAAGCTCTCCATGGAAGAGGCTGGCTATCGTAATTGTGTCAGTGTTCCAGATGGTGCACCACCAAAAGTATCCAACAAGCTCCCAGATAAGGAACAGGTTAGAACTTAGAACTATTTCTTGGCATTGCTGGAAGTTTTTGTTCCTAGAGGTAGTTTATGCTTGCTTACCATTATTAGTATGGTTCCTCACTGTTCTGATCTGTAATTGCAATCTTAGTTAATCTGTGACCTAACATCTGCTTAAATTCTCTGTAAAGCTAGGATAAGAAGTACCAATATCTGTGGAACTGCAAAGACTATCTTGACTCGGTGGGCATTTTTTATTTCAGAATTAAATTATCTACACACTCTGTTTCTGAGATACACAGGTGTCAGTGTCACTTTACTGGACTTTTTTGCCACACGATTACAGGCATCTAGGATAATACTGGCAACAGATGCTGATCCTCCAGGGCAGGCTTTGGCTGAGGAACTTGCTCGTCGACTTGGTAAAGAAAGGTTTGTGCATCAGTGTGTTGCAATCACGAGCCTTTGCGGTAAATAAGTTCCCATGATTACACAATCCCATCATTATTTTAATTTGTTGTATTTATTTTGGTGCAATCAGATGTTGGAGGGTCAACTGGCCAAAGAAGAATGAGACAGATATTTGCAAAGATGCGAATGAGGTTTGTCATGTCATGCATGAGCGCCTTTGGCCTACAGATAGTATTCTTACCACCTAGCTGTGAATAAATTACTGCTTTGGGGTGCAACATTATAAAAGGATAAATGTATTGCTCCTTGTTATTTATCTGTTATCCGTAATGGTTGTTTCCAACTGAAGTACTTGGCATAAGAGATCTCATACCATTCAAATGTAGACGTTCAGTTACAGTTCAACACATCTAATGAATTTGCAGACTAGCTGGGAACGAATGAACGCTTGTTGCCTTTTACTAGATCTTAATCGTTCTTCTGGTGTATAAATATGTACATACTACAAATTAAACATAACGCAACAAACTGAATTCACTGATTACGAACTTAAGTTTACTTAATTTGAGCAGGGACATCAATTGCTTACTGAAATTTTCATATTAATTTATAGTTACCCAGTTTTTTTTTAAAATTATACCTGGTAGATCTGTAGTGAAAATGCAGGTTCCTTTTTAGGTACTATGCTTGCACTTCATGCAGAAAAGATAATATTTAAGTTTACAACTTACAAGCACAATAAGGGTCTGCTAGAGGTCTTTAAGCTTGACGAAATAGTATGTTTCTAATTTGGCTTTCTAGATAATCGTATGCCCAATTTGTATTGAGGCATAGTTTTGCATTGGGGTGGCTTATAATCTAATGTTTTATTTTACCACTTTTGGATACATTTGATAACCCTTTTGTTAGAGTTATAACAGAAATATTTTTACTAGAATAGGTTCAAATTCTCTTAACTAGATCCCCGCAGCACAACACTGCAATGCACCTCAGCCAAACTGGCTCTGGGAGGCTTAAGCTTCCTCAGGCTGGATGTGGTATTGTGGTGCTTACTAAAAGCTTAAGCCCTCCCAAAATGATCTAGATGCTGATATTCTTAAATCTTAATTAAAGCCTGTAAGTAAATTTTTTAAAACACTTTGAATCTACATTCTGAAGAATTATCTGAAATATTTGAACATGTATGAGTTCAGTTACTACTGCCACTGGGCCCATCATACTTGGGTGATGATACACTTTTGACAGTTTCTGCAGCTGTTCCTTGTAATACACTTTTTCTACTACACTACAGGTACTGATGTTTTTAGGACCACAAGCATTGAGAAAGGTTATAGAAGACGCAGAACTGTATCCTATAAGAGGTCTTTTTACCTTTAGAGATTTCTTTCCCGAGATCGATAATTATTATCTTGGAATCCGTGGGGATGAGCTTGGTATTCACACTGGATGGAAAGCTATGGATGACCTTTACAAGGTTATTTTTAGTTGCATTTTATTTTTTACTTTCACACAGTTGAAGACTGGATCTGGAGTTGAAGTTGGCTTTTTCCCCTTTATTTTAGTTAAAGTTTTTTTCCATGTATTCTTTTTTTGCTCCTTCTATGTATTTGTTCATATAATGTTATTTATTGACTGAAGTTAAGCTGGCAATCTTTTGTACTAAACTTCACCCTTTGGCACTATTTTGTTTCTAGATTTAACTTTCAATTGTATTAGAGATAGGAATATCTTTGTATTCTTTATCTGTCTTTTGTATTGTCTTATCTGTATATGTTATGCACCCCTTGTACACCCTATATATATTGCCCATTGGGCCTCTGAATACATACACACAATATTCATAGCATGGTATCAGAGCCACGGTTAGGGTTAAGCATCAGAGCCACGCCGCTAGCCTCCGCCGCCTCGGGAGGATCGATTCGCCTCCGGGGTGGCGATCCGATCCACCAGACGCGCCACTCGTGTTTCTCTCATTGGTCTCCCAAGCCGCGCCGTTCGTCGGCCACAAGCAACAAAGAAGAATCGCGTGTGCATCGGCGTGTACCTTGGCATCGTCTTCAGCGACATCGAGATTGGATTGGCCATTGCGGTCGCCGCCTCCAGATCCATCCTCCCGGCTTGATCCGCCCGCCCGCCGTCATCCACGATCTCGAAGGCCCTCGACGCCACCGGCCGCCACACTCGCCTGGCTTCTCGCCATCGAATCCGCGATTCGCTGCTCGCTTCCGCCTTCGAGCCATCGCCGTCGCCGCCTCGGATCCGCTATCCGCCGGATCCGCCTCAAATTTATATTCAACGCCAGATCTGCTCTTCCTCGCCCGGCGTTGCCTCGTCTTCATCGGCGAATCGGGCTTCCTCTTCGTCATCCCCGCTCGGATCCGGGGAGCCGAGTCCGACCGCCTCGGGCATCGGCTCTGCCTCCCTCGGCTTCCTCGATGCCCTCGCCGTCCTATGCTCGAGCCTCACGCGCATTTGGCCGGTGTTGCCTTGCCCAGGTCGCCGCATCTCCTTTGGGATGCTTCATCTCCAAGCTTTCCTCGGCGTCGCCGGCCAGCTCGGCCTCCCTTGCCTTCGGTGGTGTGCGGCTGTCGGTGGAGAGAAGCTGTGTTGGTGTGGTGCTTGCTTTGTGTGTGAGAGAAAGAGAGAGAGAACGGAGGATGGGAAGGAGAAAAGGGGAAGGTGTTGTGTTGGCAATCTACTGGATATTAACTTTCCCACGACCCATGGCAGGGAACTGTTGGTGTTGGTGGTATAGCAAATTAGCAATGGAAAGCTGGCTGGTGAATTTCACAACTGACCAAACGTGTGGAGGGGAGAAGTGCAGCATGGAGCGTCTTTTGGCTGGATCGCTGCTGCGCTCTCTTGATTTGTGTTGGCATCCGATTGGTGGTTTGGTTGTGCTAGCTATCATTGCTGCTACTGCTGCTAGTTATCCTTAGGTTTTTATTTTTTTATGTCATTGCTTCTGTTGCGTCCATCCAAGTTCGTAAAACTCTATCCTTAGAGTTCGTCTATGCCATCGAGTCCACAAATTTATTGTTAGTCATAGAAGTATAGGAATTTCTTTGCATGGCAGCAGCCTCTGCTCTTTTCTTCGAGTGCTGCAGATCCGTCGTCCCAAGCTTTTAAGGCCGCTGCGCTTGCTGTGCATTGCGTTTCTATTGCGCTTCTTGTGTACTGCGTTTCTATTGCGCTTCTTGTGCACTGTGTCTCTATTGCGCTTCTTGTGCACCGCGTCGCCGTTGTCTTGGGCTTCGATCTGCGCCATCATGCTTCTATTTATTTTTATTCGGCTTGATTTGACAGTTTTCTCTATTTTTGTCGGTTTCATCATCTTCTTCGTCATGTTGTCGCGGTCGACTTTACTTCAGCACCTTGTGCTTTATGGGTTGTCGCATAACATCGGATAGGAGGAGATCTTTTATCGACATATTTTTCAAGAGCTGCATGCTACGACGACATTATCAAGACTCGGACTTTGAATTTTTCATATTTTAGTGTCAACTCATTCCAAATGCAATGCTATTGCATACGCCTTGCATTTGAGAGGCGGTGGGAGGGGGGGTGTTTAGAGATATACTAGAGATAGGAATATTTTTGTATTCCTTATCTGTCTTTTGTATTGCCTTATCTGTATATAGTATGCACCCCTTGTACACCAATATTCATAACATCAATCACCTTACATGTGAACTCCTTTTGACAGTTAAGGCTTATTGCTTTTCGCCCCATGAATCAGCATATGTAGCCTTGTAGGCTGTATATCACGAATTCATGATTCACTGGTTTGGATAAAAATTACACAGAGAAGTTCCTTATTTTTCCCCCCGTGTCTGAACTTTCACCTGATCCTAACGTGACTTGAAACGAGATGATCTAGACTTGCTAGTAAGCACTGAAAGGGTGACCTGAACTGTCACGGAGCATGTGGGGTGTTTGTTGCAGCCCTTCATACAGCGTCCATGATTTATCAAGTGCTTATGTTTATTTTTCCTCTTTTGCAGGTTGTTCCTGGTGAGTTAACTGTAGTAACAGGAGTACCAAATTCTGGTAAAAGTGAGTGGATTGATGCTTTATTGTGCAATATAAACGACCAGTGTGGGTGGAAATTTGTTCTATGCTCGATGGAAAACAAGGCAAGCCTTTGTTAGTTACTGATGCCTGTTAGTTCTTCATCTCATTTGACACTATCAAATAACAGTGATTTTGGTTTTTAGGTCAGGGAGCATGCTAGGAAGCTTTTAGAGAAGCACATTAAGAAACCATTCTTTGATGCTCGGTAAGATAAGATTCTTCAAGTACTCTGTTTAGTTTGATCTCATATATGACCCCAAAAGTGAGACTGTCTTTTCAAGGAGTGTTCCTTTGGAATAGCACACTAAGTAATAGTAGGATGTATGATACAAGTCCAATGAAAATCCCTTTGCAATAATATATTGGTCTGTGAGTCATATGTGCAGACATGTTGAAGCTAGGATGGCTGTTTATTATAATTGTTTTGAAGGTTCCATGGTTATTTTTGGTTGGTTTGTCAGTTCTTGTTTTCTGTTAGCGCAGCTATGGGGGCTCTGTGGAACGGATGACTCTAGATGATTTTGAAGAAGGCAAACAATGGTTAAACGAGACATTCCATCTGATCCGGTATATATCAAATTTCGTAGCATAAGTGTCAATCTGTTGAGCTTCTATTTACTTAATGGGTTGCAATAGGTATCCTAATCTTGGATAATATGCCTCCCCTGAATGATGATTTGTCAGATTTAAATGCTGGTTTGTGACACTGAGACTAAATTGTTAATCAGGTGTGAAGATGATTGTCTTCCATCCATTAATTGGGTTCTTGACCTTGCTAAAGCTGCAGTTCTTAGATATGGAGTGCGTGGTCTTGTGATTGATCCTTATAATGAACTCGACCATCAGCGCTCCCCAAATCAGTAAGCATTACCTATACCTCTCATACACGTGACTGTCATTGTTTCTGTGGCAATTATAACTATAACTTTGTTAATATTTAGTTACGCATTTCCCTTTTCCGGTGAGTCACTCCTTTGTTGCCATTAACAGAACTGAGACAGAATATGTCAGCCAGATTCTTACCAAGATTAAGCGTTTTGCTCAGCATCATTCATGTCATGTTTGGTTTGTTGCTCATCCAAGGCAGGTAATCAAATTGCAAATATTGATAATCTTTGTAACATTTAAAAATTGCAACATACAATCAGGTCTTATTTGGTGTTAATGTTTTGCTAGCTTCATAACTGGAATGGTGGCCCACCTAATATGTATGACATCAGTGGAAGTGCACATTTCATAAACAAATGTGATAACGGAATTGTCATCCACCGAAACAGGGATCCAAATGCTGGCCCTCTTGATCTTGTGCAGGTTATTTTTTGTTGTCCCTTTTATCCTATGCTTCAATTTAATGCTGTGCCTGATTTTTTTTTCTGTTTCTATTGCGCGGGGGGTGGGTGGATGGGGTATCATAGGTTTGTGTGAGGAAGGTGCGGAACAAAGTTATTGGACAAATAGGAGATGCCTTCTTGTCATATGACCGGTATGTATAATAAAAATTCACTTGTTTTCTTTATTTTCAAAATCGAGATTTCTTGAGCATGCTTTAGAACCAATTCAAAATGTCATGCTTCTGTCTGCTTTTTGTCTTTACTTTTTTTTTAAAAAAAAATCAGGGTTAAATTTGGTTTATATGGTTTACCTGGAGATATTTATCAAGTTGTCAAAATAGCTAACTAAATTACCAATCAATCATTTTTTCCCCACAGGATTACCGGTGAATTCAAGGATGCAGATAAAGCCACTGTATTAAAGGTCACGCAGCAGAAGAAATAGACCAGTTCCTGCTATTTTGCTCTTCTCACACAAGTGAAGTAATATGGTTGCCGATGTGGATGGCATGTTGCAATTTGCTCTATACTGGAGACCATTGGCTGACTTCATACATTGGAGCTGACTGATCTCTAATTTTTCGTCGATAAGGTCCTCTGGTGGAAATTCGGTTGAAGGCTAACCTTACTCAGATGGCTACCAGACATTGTTGGGGTGATGTATAGTAAGCTTCTATTGTAATTATATTGTTACGCCAGGTGCTACGAGCATTTAGGTGGATTCTATTCGTAGTGAAAATTTCATCGGTTAGATTATCATGTATGCCCTTCCAAAAGTTGTAGTTGGAAGTGCATATATTTATCCACCACCAATATTTATTCCAGAATTCTGAATCTACGACCAGAAGCCTATGTTTTGTTTACCAGAATTCTGGAATCTAGTGATTTTTCTACCACAAAGCACATGCAATACAATCCATCAATCATGTGGTGAGCATGGTAGATTGGCAAGCACCCCCCATTCCCATTGATCAAATCTATATGGAACTGGCCCCAGTGTGGAGTTGGAACAATGAATGGTTCCAAAATCAGTCAGTTTGCTTTGTTGTACACCCCCCTACTTTTTGTTGCTGCTGTATGGGCCCAATGTGTGTACTTGATCTTGCTACTTAAAACCACACCTAAGTTGTTCTCCAGCTTGTAATGCCATAAACAACACCACTAAATGCAGTATGAAGCTGTAAACAACATAGCTGTCCGGTCAATCACCAAGTTGTCAGAATAACAATCAAGCCCCACAAAAAGGAAAGAAACAGCCTAGCATTAGCACAAGCCATCTCAGTTCTGTTCATCTTGTAGCTTGTAGCTAGGGTCGTTGATCGGATCCAGATTATCTGTTTTATCCGACATTTGTATTTAGACTATTTGATTTGTATTTGATATGTTGAAACACAAAGAGTGTCAATCAGATATTGATTATCCGTTTTATTCGGTATCTATATTCAGACATTTTGATTTGTATTCCATCCGTTAACACCCACAGAACAAACGAGCAAAGCTGTACAAGCTAGCCGTTGGTTGGATTGGGCACCGCAAAAGCAAAGCGACCCAACGGCTCCCTCCCCTCCCTGCCCACCTGTCGCCACCCCATTGGCCACCCTCCCATAGCCGTTGTCCTCTTACCATATAGCCTCCGTTTGTTGCCTTCCCTCACCACCGCCTCCTGCCTGTCTCTGACACGAACGCACAAAAATCTGCCATTTTTGTTGCTTGTTGTGAATCTGTGACTGCTATGGCCGTGGAGGCCGTGTCCAACGGTGCCGTGGAGGCGGTGGCGCCGGCGAAGGAGGCGGGTGCGAAGGCGGAGGAGAAGGTGGCGCCGGCTGCTGTTGTGTCCAAGAACCCGTCGTTCAGGGAGGAGAGCAACTTCCTGGATGACCTCAAGGACGGCGAGAGGAAGGCGCTCGCCGAGCTTCGCGCCAAGGTCGAGGAGGCCGTCGTGGAGGGCAAGCTGTTCGAGGACAAGAGCAAGGTGGAGGAGAAGGAGGCCGAGAAGGAGGCGGAGGCGGCCGAGGAGAAGAAAGAGGGGGAAGGTAAGAAGGAGGCCGAGGCTGAGGAGAAGAAGGAAGAGGAAGTCAAGGAGGAGCCCAAGAAAGAGGAACCCGGCGAGGGCCAGAAGGCGATTGTGGCCGAGGCGGCGGCGGTCGTCGACAAGGACGTTGCCCTGTGGGGCGTGCCCCTGCTCCCGAGCAAGGGCGACGATGCCACCGACGTCGTGCTCCTCAAGTTCCTCCGCGCTCGCGACTTCAAGGCCGGCGCCGCCTTCGACATGCTCCGCAAGACCCTCCAGTGGCGCAAAGAGTGGAAGAGCTTCGGTGCCACCGCCGCCGACGACGGCGACGCGCTCCCGGAGGAGCTCACGGAAGCGTTCTACCTTGACGGCGCCGACCGGGAGGGCCACCCTGTGTGCTACAACGAGCTCGGCGTTTTCTCCGACGACGCCGTGTACAAGAAGGCGCTCGGCACCGAGGAAGGCAAGGCGAGGTTCCTCCGGTGGAGGGTGCGCAAGATGGAGAGCCACGTGGCCGAGCTCGACTTCAAGCCCGGCGGCGTCGCGTCTCTGCTGCAGGTGACCGACCTCAAGAACTCGCCGGGGCCAGCCAAGAAGGACCTCCGCGTCGCCATGAAGCAGGTCCTCGACCTCTTCCAGGACAACTACCCCGAGCTCGTCGCAAGAAACGTGAGTATTAATTCTGAGTTTTAATCCCTTCTTGTCCGAAGTGTATTCTAATTGCGTGATATTTAACTGAATTTTGTGCCAATTGAACTGCAGATTTTGATCAACGTTCCGTTCTGGTACTACGCGTTCAGCACCCTCTTCTACCCGTTCCTGACGCAGAGAACCAAGAGCAAGTTCGTCATCGCTCGCCCGTCCAAGGTCACCGAGACCCTCCTCAAGTGAGAATGACATGATCTTGTTGCCTCAATTGCAATGTGATGTGACTTTGTGCATAATTTTGGAGCAATTTTTTTTGATAAATGCATGCTTCCTGAAGGTACATTCCGATTGAATCCATCCCGGTGAAGTACGGAGGTCTGAAGCGCAACGACGACACCGAATTCTCGGCCGAGGACGGTGAAGTTACTGAGCTCATTGTCAAGGCAAGCTCCACTCAATCCATCGAGATCGAAGCCACTGAGGTATAGTGTCAAAGTACCATTCATTAACAAATTCGATTACTAAGGTGTTCCTTGAAACAGTTGAGATTTGCAGAGTTGTTTAACATCACTTGTCTTGTTTCAGGCTGATATCACCCTGACATGGGATCTGACGGTGCTGGGTTGGGATGTGAACTATAAGGAGGAGTTCGTGCCGAGCGACGAGGGCTTGTACACCATCATCATCAGGAAGGGCAAGAAGATGGGTTCCGCGGAGGAGGCGGTCCGCAACTCGTTCCGCGCCGGCGAGCCGGGCAAGGTCGTGCTCACCGTCGAGAACTTGACGCACAGGAAGAAGAAGGTGCTGTTCAGGCACAAGGGCAAGAGCGCCTCTGCCAAGAAGTGCTGAAAATTCGGGCTTTGGTGATGTGTGAAAAGTACAAGTGAATTCTTTGGAGTTTGGAGGCTGAGATGGGGGGGGTGCTGGTGTTGTGTGTGGATTAAACATTCTTTGTGTGTAGCGATTGTTTCGTTGGTTGTTATTGTGCCATGACATTGATATTACCTGAGAGTATAAAGAATCAAATCATTACAGAAGTTTCATTTCCTTTACTGAGTACTCCAATTTAGAGCTTTTGATGTACCCTTCTCGTTCTGCTCGAACCAACCTCCGGAAATGACTGCATTGTATTCCGTTTTGTTGCAATGGGAATTGGTATTATTCGTTCCAAAACAAGTTCCCCTTTTCGTGTTTCTAGCCACGGCCGCTGAGCGACTGCAAAAAATTATAACATGCAGGCCGTGAATTCCGCTGCCGATGCATGCACACCCTCGATGGTTGACGGCTTTGACGCCACAGATCGGCCGGGCCTCTTGTTACGGATATTGTGTGTATTCAAGATATTCAGTGGACAATATATACAGGTATAAATGGGACATAAGACTAAACAACATCAGCACTACTAGCAAGCCATCCCAATAACCTTTATACATGTTTGAGCAAACATGAACCCACCTCCATCACCATGCACTGGGAGAGCGAGCTAGGGGAGGAGGCGCAGGCTACCGGGCCACAACGGGAGTGGCGAGGCGACGTCGGGCTGACGGTGCCAGGGCGCAGGGGAACAGCCGAACAGGCCAGGGAGCATAGGTGGTCGCGCGCACGAGGATGGGCCAGGCCACAACGATAGGAATACCACAAATACCCGTAGCACTCTTCTTAAATGCAAGACGTATGCAATAGTATTGTATTTGAAAAGGGTTGACATTACAATAGGAAAAATTTGAAGTCCTAGTCTTGATAATATCGTCGTAGCGTGCAGCTCTTGGAAAATATATCGAGTGTCAAAAGATCTCTCATCCGACATCGTGCGACAGCCCATACAGCACAAGGTCCAGGAGCTGAGAAAGTAGAGACAAGCGGGAGCAAAGTCGACCGCAGCAACACGACGAAGAAGAAGAAGAAATCAACAAGAATAGAGAGAATTGTCAAATCAAGCCGAAGAGAAATAGATAAAAACATGACGACGCAGATCGAAGCTTAAGACAGGGGCGGCGCAATGCACAAGAAGCGCAACGGAGGCGTAGTGCGAAAGAAGCGTGGTGGCCTTAGAAGCTCGGGGTGACGACTCAGAGAGAAGCGGCGATATTATAACGATTTCTACGATCTGCAGTGGCTCGGAGAGAAGAGTGGTAGTTGCTGCCATGCAAAAGGAATTCATATGCTTCTATGACTGACAATAAATTTGTAGGCTCACATGGTTTAGACGAACTCAAAGATAAAGTGGTACGAACTTGAATAGATGCAACGCAAGAAACTACACAAAAGGATAGCTGGCAGCAGCAACAGATCCCAATCACATTGCACAAACTAGAGATCTAAGAAGGTCCTGGACACAGTACGGCTTCGTGGAAGGCGAGGAGTGCCCGCAGTGCCTTGACTAGTCAATGGGGTCACCTTTGATGTCCCAACACTAGTACCAGATCTAGTTGGCGTTACTCTCCGAGTAAAGGATGAAACAACAGCTCCACATCGGTTCTCCTCCTCCAAGCTTGACACAAAGTACCCTTCCTCACTCACCGACGAGAAGCTCGTCGCCGTGTCCTCGTCCCCGAGCTTCGCCTTTAGCTCCTTGATCTCTGCGAGGAGGGCATCCTTGTCGCAGCGAAGGGTGTTGTGGTCAAGCTGGAAGACCAAGCAGCTCGAGTGCGACTACACTGCCCTCTGCAACTCCTTCAACGCGTGTAGCACGTGACGATTTCAGAACTAGACAGTGCGGGGAGGAGCTGGATCCGGCGCAGGCGGCGCGGATCTGGCGGTGCTGCTATCGCTGCTCGCACGGGGAAGAGCCCAGTGCGCAGGCGGCGACGGTCCTTGCTTCGGAAAACAGAGGAGGCGATCGTCTCCGTCTCCACGGCCGTGAAGCCGAAGAACTCAGGGTGGATCCGACGGCGAGATCTGGCGGGGAAGACGGAGATGTTGCTGGGGTGGAGGGTCTTGGTGAAGATATTCCGTGATGGCGTCCTAGCCGAGGCCGCGGACAAAGATCTTCCGCTGGGCCGGGTCCGCGTCGGCTGTGCGATGGGTGGCGTCCCAGCTGAGGCCGTGGATGAAGATCTTTCGCTGGGCCAGGTCTGTGCCGGCTGCTCGATGGACGGCTTCCAGCACGTCGTCGTGACCGACAGCGGCGTCGCGGAGCTGCTCAACGAGCTGGTCCTTGGGGAACGACTCCAGCGGTGTAAAATCTCACGAGGAGGAGGCTACGAATAAACTAACATGGCTGCCCTCTGGAATGGAGATTACTCCTCCTGGGGGTAGCAGGCAGCGGAAGAGGATGAAGGCTATGTTAGAGGCTAGGTTTTCAACCTTTGCTCTGATATCATATTATGAATATTATGTGTATTTAAGAGGTCCAATAAGCAATATATATAGGATACAAAGGGGACACAAGACTAAACCCTAGTATAAGGGAAGTACCACAAATACCCTTAACACCTCTAAGGGTGGGGGGAGTAAGGAAGTCATGGAAGTAGGCGCCGTGGTCATCGTTGTCCGGTTCCTGGTTTGCACCCTCAAATCCTCAACCTGCCGGAGAAGACGTCGCCAACGGCCAACACGTGCACCGAGCGCAGACGCAGAGAGTATCTCACAAAGTCAAGAGGAGCCGATCGAAAGGCACCATACCATTACCATGGTTTCTTGTGCTGGAAATGGACGCAAAAGTTCTCTGATGAATGGAATATAGTGGTCAGTGTACAACTATACGTCTGATGCAAACCACATTGGTTTGGTATGTCTTTCCCTCCTAAATGGCTATTTGGAACCCTATTAGCAAAAATAGCCTCTTCATGCCCACAAATGCAAAAATAGCGTGTAAATCCGCACTAGGGCTGCACGGACGTGCACTGTGCTGCTACGTAGGCCTCGTCCATACCACCCTGATACGAGCATCACTGTTCATACCTCATCCGCACTTTCCTGGTGTGGACGAGCACTGCGGACTATGGTGACGAGACGCTTCAAAGTGCGCAGAGGCAGGTAGCAGGGAAGGACGCGACTTTTTCTTATCTCGACGGTGACCTAATCCATGCATCTAGGACTAGGAGCACATTCTCATCCGTCCAATCCAATTTTGCTAATGCCAAGGAGGCCATTACTTCTCTTTTCCTCCCCTGCCCCTCATAAAAGCACGCTCATTTTCAAGCACACGAAGATAGCCATCGCAAAGGAACTCGCCATGTGTACTGCGTAGCATCCTGCCTGAACCGTTTCACTGCAAAGAAAATTTTAATTAGGTGAACAGTGCTCATCCGCACCAGAGAGGTATGGACAAGGTGTGAACAGTGATGTCCACAGACCTACGTGGCGGTACGGTGCGTGTCCGCGCAGATCTGGTGCGGATTTAGACACTATTTTTGCAATTGCGGGCACGAGAAGGACATTTTTGCTGCTGGGGTTTTAAATAGTGCCGCTTAGACAAAAAAAAAATTCCTCAGGTATTGGTGCGAAACGAACAATAGGGAAAATTACGTATTCCTATGGTCCAAATTTTGGATGGAATACAATACAGTACATTACATGATTAGAGGTAATCTTTACTTAAAATTAAAAGCTACATGTTGGGACGATGGTCCCACGCACATTCGCCCGTACAACCCTTCAGGGAAAACTAGCAAGCGGAACAACTGCCTCTCCACCTCGGGAGGAGTTTCTAGCTCATTTAGCGAGTTTTTGAACCAAAATAGCAAAAATTTCCCAAAATATGACATGAAAAATATGGCACCCTTGCCGGCCCCCACGGAGTTGTAGGTGTCGGGCTACTGCTCCGTGGGGGCGCGACAGGCCGACTGCCATCGAATGGGAGCTCGTCACATGGCTTGTTGCACATCAAGACGTGGTAGGCCCCTGCTGTGTCTTTTGACCGTTATGTGGGTGTCATTTTTTTCCAATTCATACGTGGTGAGACTAATTCTATTATTTCATAGTGAAAACAATGTCATTTTAGCCTAAGACTCCACCTCTCACATTTGTGCCTCTTTGCGCTCTCTCTCTCTCGTGCAATCTCTCTCCTTTCCTATCCTGAATTCCTGACAACCCGATCAGCGTCGTCACTTGTCCCCTTCCTCTCGTTCCCGATTTGGAGACGCAAGATGGGCTATGATGGCGCGGCAGGGTCCGATGAGACGAGACGCAAGATGGCAATGATGTGCATGGCGGCAAGATGTGGCCTAGGAGGATGGAGCAGTGGGCAGTCGAGCTCTGCAGACTGCAGTGGTGAGGCGGCCTGAAGATAAGCGACGGCGAGAGGTAGCACCGTGGAGGCGCGGTTGTGACGGTGAGGCAAGGGCAGTGCAGGCCTAGGCTTAGGCTTGAGAGAATTTGAATCTCGTTAAGTACCAAATCTCTCTCGATGGATTTAGTTGTACCAAATCGCGCACAACCCTGAGCTGCGTAAATCTTCGTTTTTTTTTGTCATTCTACTCTCCAAGTTGATATGCCAATTAATATGCTGGTGCACAAAATGTAACTCTAGTTGAGGCTCAGTTTACTTCCATTACATGACTTTGAAAAAGGTACAGAAAACATAAATTTGTTTTTTTTTGGACAAAATTCATTCAAATTTGAAAATTCGGAACCGGTTTGAATTTCAATGGGGGGGGGGGGCGATAGAATTGATAATCGGCGATAATCGGCCGATAAAAAAACCCATGGGTTAAGGCACCTTCGGTTAAACCTATTCACCTCTTTGTTTCTTTTAATGTTATCGATTTCAGTAGAAGATTCATATTCTTAAGATTAATTGTCGTTGGTTCCTTCAATTGAGACCAGCACAAAACTTAAAGATGGTTAGATTATTCTGACTCATCTCCACTCACGTCCTTTCTTTGTGCAGAACTTTAGATCTTCATTTACAGATTGCATTAAAAGACTTTTGCTAACAAGAGGTATTACTTCAAACTTGCAAGCTCACTTCTCCATGACTTGATTCAGAAATCATATCTGATGATTGTTACAAGTGAGGACCTAAACAGCAGTGGACAAGGGTAAAAGCACACAAATTAACTGTCAGTTGAACAATGCTACTTGCTAGCTTCTGCCATCAAAATATTTCTGTACATACATAAGCTATATGAATTCTTATGTTGATAGGATATTTTTGCAGCATATGTCAGTCTAGGTTTGAGAATGACGCGGCTCATGAACAAGTAGATACTATTTCCTACGTTCTGTTGGAACATGGTGCAATTGCATCGAGATGGATATCGATTTGTCAGTTCTTGTATATTACTTGATGGTTGATGGTTCTGGTTTAGAGTACTTCTTCCTGCAGGTGTAACAAATGTTGGTTTCAAATTCTGGTGGTATCAGTAGCCACGTAAGGGTTGTTAAGAACCTATGTATAAGGAGATAAATAGGCAGCTGCCATTAGCTACCATTCATATGATTCTGATAAGAATTTATATTCCGCAAATAGCAGTGAATTACGGTGTAATAAACCGGTTGCTAGACTTCTCGGATATGATTTTTTTTTAATTTACTTACTGGTTAGATAACAAGAATTGAAGAAAGTGTGTTAAGCACTAGATGTTACTACCTGATCCACTTGTGCAAGTGTGTTTTTGTTCTTGTATATTTTATTTTATCATGACTATCAGCATGTTCTAATCCAAAAAAAATATCAAATTAATATGTCCATCTCAAGAAGTCCTATACAATTGACACATGTCTTTATGAGCAACATGTACACCCATCTAATACTAGCTATTTCTTAACTCAGTTCTTGAATCACAAATTTAGATACATTGGCTGAGCTTACAATTTTTCATAGCAACATAGAAATTTTTTTTAATCCTTTTTTTAATTATATTTTAAAATTAATCCGTCATGAACTTTATTTCATCGACCCCTTTGGTCACGCCACCTCCCGTGGCGTGACCAATTGAATCATCACGCCACCGCATGGCGGCGTGGGCTAAAGGTGCGAGTAAGCCCTCGCCACGCAGGCCAGCGTGGAGGGCTTTATGGCATCATCACGCCTTCTTTCTTGGCGTGACAGAGCGATTGTCACGCCACCATTGGCGGCGTGATGAATTGCATAATTTGTTTGGATTCTATTTGTATGAAAAATAGTTGAAGATACGGTGGTACATAACATGTCTCTATTCGCAACTTGAAAATAGAATATATAGACCTCTGTACATAAGCAAATATAACACCATCCTTTTTAGCTGAGAGTAAATAGAATATATAGACATGTAATCTTTTTGTGGTTTGAAAACCTTAGACACTTTACAATATTTTTAGGGCGTGTTCTAGAAGTGATATATAATGCAACCTGAAAAAATGAGTTTACATCCTAGTGTAAAGATGCGTAGACAATATGCTAGACAGTATCGTTGATGAAAGATGCGTAGACATCCTAGTGGAATGATAGGTGGTGCGCAGACATTCTACTGGAATCATAGGTTTGTGGTCGTAGACCAAACCGTAAACTTTCGGAACTTGTTTTTGTCATGTTGTTCGATGCCTTACTACGCGAAGAATTGAAAGTGAAAAGACGACGAGATTGAAAGTTGCGAATTAAAATAGACTTCATAACAAAGTTTGGAATAACATGGCGCACAGGGTTTGGTTACATACATAAGAAACAACATCATGCACGATGCAATAAACCGAAGTTCTCCTACGATACATATGCGCCTTTTTTGAATGGAAATAAATTAGACCTTCCGGGAACTAGTACGGAAAGGTGCCTCGTACAACCCACATGGAGTGTTCTCCAGCTGGGCGCAAAAAAGATCCAAAACCTACACTACCTGAGTCTCTCGTGCTCAGTCACGCTCGAGATCCTGTTCTCGAGACCGCCCAAACCACGTGTTTGGGACCGCTCAGAGCTTGCCTTTGAGTGCGACCTACACTACCCTGGATCCACGTGCCCAGGTACGCTCGAGATCCCGTTCTCGAGACCGCCCAAACCACGTGTTTGGGACCGCTCAGAGCTCATTCCTGAGTACGATCATGACTTCGCTCCTGGGTACGCCAGAGCTACACGCTCGGAGTGCCACGAACCACTCGTTCGGGAAATCTTATATGCAGAAAGGAGATAAGTTTACATGATTCACACATGGTTTGGCGCACTAAACCTAGTCTACCTCCAAATGAGATGCCTATCACAAAGACACAAATTGTTACAATTCAATCTAGTCCTTCCATCATTTAAAAGTTGTCACACATCCATTTGCTAATACATGAATGTGTTACTACTTTTGCATGCATGAAAAAGCTTCTCACGATAACACCGATGCATATTTCAGTGGGCCATTTCAACACATTACTCTAACCTCACAAAGAACTATCTCACCACTCCCATCTGAAAACATGTTGTTGAATGGGTAGTCTTGTTCTTTTACTTGGAACAAGTTGTCGTTAATTTGGACTCATGCATCCAACTCCTAGCGCCTAGCACGCTAGCTAGCATATCGCTTGATCTCATATGTTTGGTGGTGAGATCTTTGCTTGGTGAGTCTTGACAAGATCTGCAAGGAAAGGACAAGCGTTCGCATGCCCTACTTCTAGTTTTCAAACATCCTATGATATATATGTAATGTACAAGTATTATTTTGCAATGCACTGTCGACGATCAAGTCGCCGATCTTACGAAAATGAACGAGGAAAATGACGTGGAATATCCTGGAATGGAATGGGGGTCGCTCTTTATTGATATGAATTGGGTTTTACAAGATGTGGCTAAGTACTACCCTGAATTACACTGAATGGGGGAATGTCTAATCGGGTAATCAGACTTAAAATATGAGTCTAAGTCTGATTATCTAGCTTCTAATTTCACCGCTTAGGCTTCTGTGTATTCTTGTTGAACTGTCGTTGTTCTTGTCTTTGTTGGTCTTGGCCTTGTTGTCTCTCCCTTCGTCTTCTGCGCTTCACCTTTAAATAACTTCCGAAGAGGTGGCAGTTACTCCTGGAGAAGACAACCCTGGTGAAACGTTACGACTGGTCGAAACGGTGGAGCAGTTAGCAACGTGCTAACTTCCTTGCGGTTGCCTATGAAAAGCTTAACTGTAGGGTGGTTAATAGTCAGTGTCTCAGGGTTGTACCATCGCATGGTTTGGAACGTATAGCACGTGTTCCATTTATCATACGATAAGAAATACCGACCCGATAATTTTCTGGCGGTTATCGGTCGGGATTAGGCACAAAGCCTCATCCCACGTGGTACCCATTAAGTAACCTCTGGAATACTAACGACCAGGGAGGTCGTTAGTCTTAGGGGTCACGACCATGTAGACGTATGGTCTTTTATTATGTATTAAAATAATACATAGAGGTTTTAATCCTCGTCAGCTAGCCCCCGAACTTTAAATGAACTAGTCGTGCATATACCTTTTTCCGATGAAATCGATCGGCGAACCCCATTTAATGTCGTGGTATCTGAAGTGGTCGTGTTCACTTTAAAGTTGAGAACTTGCCTTGGGAAACAAAGAGTTCCTCTGTCGTTTGAACAAAAAAAGCTTTTTGTCGGTTGGACTTTGTGGGAATTCTTGAAAGTATCGGAAGTTTATAAAATCTTCTCTCATTTGGGCTCTTAGAATTTTTATGCTTCCAAAATTCCCTTTCGATTCCCTTTAGCTTCTCGCCAAGAAATCCTCCAGAGTTTTTTCTTGTTCTTCCGACCACGAAGTCTCCAACTTTCACTACTCATCCTTGAGGATTTTCGCTATGTCGGAGCAGATTACAAAGTGGTTGCCTTCGGAATTGGGCAAGAAAAAGCTTGAGGCTTTGGAGAAGATGGGAATGCTCCCAGATAGGAATCTGATTAATTGGAGACCGGCGATTGGAGAGCATTTTTCGAGCCGTGAAGATGAAGAAATCCCTGTTTTTCTTGCCTACATCGAATGTGGGCTGAGATTACCGGTACACAAATTCCTTCTCCGCGTTCTTGAACATTATGGGGTGGAATTAGTGAATTTGGCCCCAAATTCGATCGCAAATATCAGTATTTTCGCATATTTATGCGAGGCATATCTGGGAATACAACCGAACTTGAAGCTCTTTAGTTATTTCTACCGCATGGTGATGGGAAAATCTGCGGCAAAATCAAGCGACTCGGGAATGCACATTGCGTCTTCATGACGGAAGGCCGATGAGTACATCCTCATGTACGCGAAATCTTCGTGGTCGTCTTGGAAAAAGTATTGGTTTTACATGAGCGGTTCTGAAGACGATGGCCTCTACTCACGGAACTAGAGCAAGTGAAAACCCCAAGTGGAAGGAGACAAGTAAAGAAGACAGGGATAGTCAAAAGATGGGCGGATGCCATCTATGACTTCGCAGTCGAGGCCCGACCGTGGCATGTGGTGAGGATTTTACCTCTCGCCAGATTAGTCCATTGAAGCTCCGGACTCATTCCCCGCTCCGTGCCTTGATCGTGATGAAGTTGCTCCAGAAGGTGGTAAGTCTTTGAGATATATTTCGATCGGTATTTTGATTTGATTAATGTGTTACCTTAAAATTTGTCTATTCTTCCTTCTATTAAAGTTCTTTCCTATGGGGAAATTAGAGAACGAGTCAGGCTAATCTGTGCGGGGGAGCCTGGAGAAAAGGTGAATGCCCCAAGATCTTAGCCGCAACTCCTATTGAAGGAGACGGCAAGGCTTAAGGTAATTTAATCAAAACATTCCTTTTACCACGTATATACATATATCCCGACCAGATTTCCAATCGTGCTCTACATTTGCAGTCGATCGGTTTGCGAATCATACAATCTGGTGAGGATCAACATCCCACCTTGGTTCCGACCGAGTCGTGCCTCGAGGCACTTGAAGGAGATGAATCCTCGAGGTAATAGAACATTTGGAATCATATATGTACGAATTTTTTAGATAAAGGATTTCTTCACCCAATCAAATTTGTTCTTTGATTTAGGTGGATAAGTTCAAGGCGCAGAATGTAATCTGCGGAGGTGTGAGACTCCAGAGTGGTCGTGCACGACCTTACGGTTATTCTTGAAACAAGCGATCGGAGATTGATGAAACCACTCCTCCCACCAGATAGTCGGGAATGTGGACCTTGATGGGCGGTCGAGGACATAGCTTCCGATATCTTGTTGGAGGATGTGAGGTTCCAACAAACCTGTTTGGTCCGTAACCAACAAAATTGGAGGAGAAGAAAAGGAAGGCTAGCGGCACAGATTTCTCTCTTGCTTTTGAGTCAAATCCAGGAGATTAACAAGGTATGTACAAATGAAAGTGGTCGTATAAGTATGTACCTTTAATAATTCCTTGATGATTTGATACTTTGAACTTCCCATCTTCGGTTTGCATAGGTCTTCTGGTGTTCCGGTCGTTTAGGTTCTTCCTAAGGACCTGGCACTGTGGAAGTTCCCGACCAGAGCACTTCTCAGGACAAAGTTCCTGAGGAAGTAGTGGTCGAAGAAGCCCCCGAGCAGGTGACAAGGGCAATGGTTGAGTTGGATCCTTTGGTGATTGAAACCCCTTCTGTGGAGGTAGATGCCTTTGAGAGGTCTCAACAGGTTCCGATCACTGTTGATAACCCTTCCCAACCTAACAAGTTCCCTTTTCGTCCCCGATTTATCGAGGATAAGGAGCTTGATGAGGCATGGCGAAAGTATCGGATACTCAACTCAAGATGCACCCGATTCGATTTTTTCTTTGGTTATAATGACCAAGCAATTGGGTAAGTATTCTACGACCAGTTCTTCTTTAAAAAGTTTATAAGAAACTTAAGAAAGAGAATGCTATTTGTGTAGCATTTGGTCGAGAACTTTGTTTGGATCGGAGGATCGACCAAATGAAAGTTAAGGACTTGGAGCAAAAGCACTCGAGTTGGAAAGTAAGAACTTTTCCTTTTGAACTTTTGTTTCTTCTTCAATACTTTGCTCCTCTACAATTATTCTCCTTATCGTATTCGATAGATCTGGAGAAAATAAAAGAGGAGGTTATGGTGAGAAAGCCAAGACGGCTCTTCTTGAAGAAGAAATAAAAGCTAAAGACTACCATTTGCTAAAGCAAGTTGATTAAAGACAGGTTGATCGTTGAAGCAACGACCAAATATTAAACACTTAGCAAAACAAATGAAGGTAATATGTCGCAAACTTGATTTTTCCTTCAATTATGCTTGTGTTCATTAAGCGATTTGTTTTTGCAGAGCAAACACAAATCTTGAAACAGAGTAAAAACTACGAAATTTGAGCAAGATAAGGAGGGCTCTTGCTCAAAATATTGATGAAAAGATTAGTGCTTTGAACAAGATGATCTTTGATATGGGATCGAGGATCAAGCCCGCCTTCCTTAGGAGATCCAATAGAGAAAATGAACTATTTGGGTCAACTTCTAGAGGACCTTGAAGTTACGCTCAAAACTACTCGGACGAATTATGCCTGTGCCCTAAAAGCAGGCGTTGCAAGTGGAGTTAGTTTTGCTTTGGCAAACCGAAAGCTTCCGACCCTCCATAGATCTCCAAGTCTGTTAAAGAAGACTTCAATCGCCCACTGAGGAGGCGACCAAGTTCATGGAAGAACTCGGGCCACTCGGAGATATAGTTGTAGAGGAGATGGAAGTCGAATCTCGACAAGCGAGAGTTAGGTGGGAATATTTCTTAGAGTAGGTTCTGCAAGTGTAAAATTTTTGAATATCTATGAAAACTTACCTTTTATGTCATTAACAAAGCTTTTGTTTATCCTGCTTGACTTTTAAAAAATTCTCGTATATTTCCTAGCCCCATCGCTTTATAGTAGAAGAACGTTCTTGTACAAGCGGTGAGCCAAGAAAGAGAATAAAAAGAGGTCATAACCATGTATGTGAGTTTTTGAAGGTATGTTTGGATATGTAAGACAAAAGCGATCGTTCTTAAAGATTAGGAAATCAAATGTGGTCGAGGACAGACGATTTCGACTAGTTATAGATCTTTGTTTGTCATAATGGAAATACCAATCAAAAACACTATATATGGTCGGAAAAAGACTTTGTCAAACTTGACATAAGAAGAAATGCAAATATGTATGCAACAGATTATAAGTGAACTTTGTTTATATCTATTGTCCCATAGTCCAGTGGAACTAATGCTAAGACACAAGGCATACGACATATATTTTTTGAAACGTGTTCAAATTCTATATCCGATAGTAGCGAGGATCGAAGAAAAGAACCGTCGCTAGGAAGCTCCTTCCGATTAGGCGAGAACCACGTCTTGAAAAAGGAGAGACTTCGACTAGGAGGCTTTCCGTGTCCCGACCAGTAGCGACAAGAATAGACCAGAATCTTGAAATAATGAAGCATAATCTTCAGAATCGTAAGCATATCATTCATGAGATAGTTAGTTGTGTGGCGCTCTGATTACTCATTTTTCTTTAAGAAAAGAGTATAGTCGCGTGTGGGAATCATTTGAGAAAAATGCTCACGACGAGGACCATAGAGTATCAGAGATCCTTAAAAAGGATATCGGAGAGAAAAAATGTCTTCTCCGACCAGACTAACAATAATAAACGACCAGAATGTAGGTGTATATATATAAGCAAGGTTGCACTTCTTAATTAATCAATAAATTTAGTGAAATTGAAATTGAAAGAAATGAAAGAATGAAAATTAAACATAGAACTTACGCAATTGATCGATGTTCCAAGAATTTGACAAAATTTGCCCATCAGACATAGCTAGTCGAGACGGAACACAGTCGGGTGACTTCGACCACAGTGTAAGGACCTCCCCATTTAGGAGAAAGTTTATTGCGATTTGTTTGGCTCTGAATTTTTCTCGAGAACGGATCACCTCTGACAAGAAGATCGCGAGGTCGCACCTTACGACTATGGTACCTTCGTATGGCTTGTTGGTAGACTGCTGATCGTACAAGGGTTTGGTTTCGTCGTTCTTCAAGGAAATCGACGTCGTCGGGTCGTCGTTCAATTTGATCATTTTCGTTAAAACGATCAGTTCGAGCAGAGCCAATTTTGAGTTCTGGAGGAAGTATGGCTTCAACACCATAAACCAAAAAGAATGGAGTTTCACCGGTCGCACGGTAGTCGTGGTTCTAACGCCAATAACACGGAGGGAAGTTCTTTAACCCAAGCTCGACCGCTTGATTAAGCGGTGAATACTCGGCGTTTGATCCTCGCATAAGGATACCATTAGCTCGCTCAATCGCTCCGTTGCTCTGTGGATGAGCAACAGAAGCAAAATGAACTTTGACACCAAGTTCATCGCAGAATTCCTGGAATTGACTGCTGGAGAACTGGGAACCATTGTCTGTGATGATACGACTGGGTACACCAAATCGCGTGATCACATTTTTCAGGAGAAATCTCTTAGCGGCCTCAGTTGTTATTTTAACGACTGGCTCGGCTTCAATCCATTTTGTAAACGTGTCAATCATGACGAAAAGGAATTCGAAGCCCCCGGGTGCTCTTGGGAAAGGTCCCAGAATGTCCAGTCCCCAGGTTGCAAAAGGCCAAGAAAGAGGAATTGTTTGTAAGGCTTGTGCTGGCTGGTGTACTTGTCGGCTATGAAACTGACATTGTACACACTTCATCACAAGCTCTTTTGCATCATGAAGGGCAGTTGGCCAGTAATAGCCTTGCCGGAAGGCTTTACTGAAACCGAGGGTTCAGAGGAATGGTGTGCTCCCTGACGCCTTCATGGATTTCGTTAGCAATCTAATGCCATCCGTTTGAGATATGCATCTCATCAACACTCCATGAGATCCTCGTTTATACAAGGTACTTTCGATTAGAGTGTATGATTTGGCTTTTAGTGCTATAATGATCGGCCTCTACATCATCTTCTAGAATTGTGTCATCTTTCAAGACAATTGTAGATCGATGTCATCCGATCTCTACCTTGATCGTGTGGCGCCAACCGTCAAGCGACATGGAGCATCCATGTTCCCTTGATTAGTTTGTTCAACTTGCAAAGAATCATGTATGTTCTCGGAAGGCTCAACTACCGAGGGTGAATTGAGTTGCTCGAGAAAAACTCCAGGCGGGGACGGCCGACCTCGTGGAGGCCATCCGTGCTAACCTGGTCTACGAAAGTTTTCCTTTCTAGAAATATGTTGGATCCGAAAACCGAAGAAGTGCTTTTCGAGTTTTCGACTTCCGCCAGATAAGATGACATCTTGGTACTCAAGCATTGATACTCTTTCCCTACTTGATTCGCTACTAGTTGAGAATCGCCTTTCACTAATGTCTGCGAATCCCGAGCTTAACGAGTCGCCGAGTCCCGCCGATAAACCTTCATATTACGCCACATTATTGGTGGCGTGAAAATTTCTTGGATGGCGACTTGATGTGTTCGCCAAGAGGGATATCAAGACCACTCCACCCCGATCCTTGTAACATCAAGGAACAATGAAATACAATGTCCACTCGTCGTGGTGTTCGTACTCGGGTCCTTGGGTGGGTTCAGGTTTGTCCATTCGCAATGAATTACGCTATTGCTCAGGACTTTATTGTTGTTCGTGAAATAAAATGGAGATCGAACGCCCTAGCTCGACCGCCCATTTGGCTATTAAATCCCGATGATTCCTGCTTCCAAGGACTTGACCAAGAGGATATCCGGTGGTACGACCACTTTGTGGGCACGAAAGTAGTGCCTTAGCTTTCTTGAAGACATAAGGAGGCCATAGAGCAACTTTTGTACTGTGGGTATCTTTCCTTTGGTCCATGTAAGACTTCGCTACGTAATAGACCGGTCGTTGGATATTATCCTTTCTACAACCAAGACACCGCTAAGCATGCGTGGTGTTGCCGCCACGTAAATTAGTAATGTTTCTCCCGATCTAGGAGAAACTAAAACCGGTACTTGTAAGGTACTTTTAAGTTCCTCAAAGGCATCGTTTGCCTCTTTAGTCCACTCAAAACTCCCATGTTTCGAAGAAGTTTAAAGAAAGGTAATCCTTTTTCCCTAACCTTGCTATGAAACGACTTTAACGCCATACACCGGTTAGTTTTGGACTTCCTTCTTAGGTGGTCGGAGGGCGATTCGGTCGATGGCGCAATTTTCTTTGGATTTGCTTCAATACCTCTAGCGAAACTAGGAAACCGAGCAGGTTTTCAATGAAACTCGAACACACACTTTTAGGATTTAACTTGAGGTTATGTCTTCTCAAGTTATTAAAAGTTTCTTGTAAGTCAGAATGTGGTCGCATGGCGTTGGTGGTCTTCTGACGGATCGTCAACGTAAGCTTCTAGATTCCGACCGATTTGTGGACTAAAGGTTTTTGCATCAACCTTTGAAAAGTTACACGGCGTTTTTGAGACCAAATGGCATCTTAATATAACAAGAAGTGCCATATGGGGTGATGAAGGAAGTTTCTCCTCATCTTCTTTACACATACTAATCTGGTGGTACCCTGAATACGCATCTAAAAAACTTAGTAACTCGCACTCAGAAGTAGAGTCTACCAGTTGATCAATGCGAGGAAGGGGAAAGTCATCCTTCGGACAAGCTTTATTAAGATCTGTAAAGTCGATACACATTCGCCATTTCCCATTGTTTTTTCTAACCATTACAGGATTGGCAAGCCACTGTGGGTGGTCGACTTCACGAAAAAATCCAGCTTTGAGAAGCTTGTCAATCTCCATGGATTGCTTCCTTCCGATCAAAAGTAAACGTCGTAGTTTCGCTTGATCGGTTTTTGTCGCCGAGAGCAAGCTCGTGCTCGATCACCTCACGGGGGACTCCAGGCATATCGGACGCTTACCAGGCAAACACGTCCTGATTCGCTCGGAGGAAGGAGACGAGCGACTCTTCCTATTTAGGGTCGAGTCTTACCCCGACCAGAATCTTGCGGGCGGTTGGGTTTGGATGTCTGACCCATGTGACGACTTGATTTGTCGGAGAAGCGCTTTTGTCGAGTGGTACCTCCTTTGTCCGGTCGGATGGTTTGGGTGTCATCTTTGGCCTCGAGTGCTTGACTCGCATGGGAGTCGGGTTAACCTCTCGGTCGGAAGTTCATCAACGAAGGCAAAGGATTTCGATCGCATACATAAGCCATTTTCGATCTCCTCGAATAGTGATGACTCCTTCGCCCCGGCATTTTCAAACTTTGATAACCGTAATGCGTGGCTATCAAGAATTTTGTTAATCTTTGGTCGATCGAGAATTCCGTTGTATCTTGATTCAAGTTTACTACATCAAACGGAATCCTCTCTGTTCGAAGTCGTCGGGCTTTCGAGCGAATCGTAAGGAAACTTGTCCTATCGGTTTAGCGGTAGAACCCGGACTATGCCATGAAAAGCATATTTCACGGGTTTCACTTTTGACATGGGGACTGCATTTCTTCTAAAGCTCCCACAAATAATATATTCAAAGAACTACCCCATCTACTAAGACCCGATTAACCCGACAATTATTAATGGTTGGTTCAACAACAATAGGGAACCTACGGTCGAGTCGATGGGATGGGGCGATCGTCTTTCTTTGAAGAAATTGCGGTGTCAGACCACTTCGAGTGCTTGATTACTGATCGGAGATTCGACTAGGTTGACCTCTCGCTCCATGGCCTTGAGATGGCGTCTGGACTCGTATGAAGAAGATCCTCCAAAAATCATGTTGTTGTGTGTTGGGGATCTGGTACTCCATCTCTTCGTCGCCATCCTTGTCCTTTTTGGAGCTCGTTTCTCCATGTTCTCAGATTGCGGAAATGGTCCTTTACTGTATAATAATCCTCCGATTTCTTTTGCGAGACACGACAAGTCTTGCAGATCATGCCCCTTTCTTTGGTGAAGTGGACACCACTTCTTGTTAAATGCAGAATCCTTGATCGGAGCTTTTGCCTTGCTTCGACGCAAGCATAGTCCTTCTTGCCCTTCTGAATTTTTCTCGAGCAGCGAGGACTTCTTTGTCGTCGGTCTGCGGTTCTTTTTCTTCTTGAGAGACTTCTTGTTTCTTTTCTCTGTTTGTCGGTAGGTGGGGAATCTTGTCTTCCGATCAATGGCTTCACACCACTCGATTGCTTCGCTAGCGGTGGCATACTTGTCGCCATATCAAAAAGCTCAACGGTTGTTCTTGGAGGGTTCATTGCTATGTCCTCAAGTAAACCGCCGATTCCTCGATCTGTTTTAAAAGCCTTTGAATAACAGAGGATTCTGCGACCGGGTATAGAGTTACGAACTGGTGAACCTCTTGATATATTGGCGTAAAGTCTCATCGATCCTGCCGGATTCGTGGAGATCGTCCTCCTTCCTGTAGGCGGTCAGACGTACTCGAAGTTGGCAATCGAAGATCCTGAGTTGTTCCCAAGTATATATTGATCCGGCCAGGTAAGTTTAACAACCACGGCCAAGGCGGACCCTTTGAGCACGGTGGGTAAATAGTTGGCCATTACATTTCATCGCCACCAAGCCAGCCACGATGGTGGTGGTATATATTGGAGAAATTCCAATGGGTTTTGAGTTCCATTGAATTTGTCCAAGTTGGCTTGGTCGGAACCGGTTAGGCTAGCGCATGACTTGGAGCCCCGAGAGAAGGCTCGACAACCCGTGATTGATTCATGGCGTCTTCTCGGGAAGGTGCGGATTTATGTCCACGGAGACCGATCCCTAGGATTGGGACGCTGGAACTCCGGTACCGATCCGTCGTGGACATCGATATGATGCCTCCGACCGCCCACTTGGTTCAAACGATGTCGGAGATCGTTAGGTCCTAGTGGTGGTTCCTCTCGACACAGTGGGGGAGTAGCTTCTTGGAATAACCTTCTCCCCTCGTGACTCCTTGGTCGGAATCGTCGAGGAGGTCTCGGTATCGACTGCTCTCTGGTATGACCGTGTTGTCCCCTGCTGAGGGAGGAGCGTTGGGATGAAGTCATAGTCGACTTCTGAAATCCTCCCCGACACGTCGCTTCCGTTATGGTCTGCATTGGAGAATTTGGATACGACCTACGAGTTGTACAAAACTAGGCGTTCTGCTAGAGCGGGATCGAATTATTTAACATGTTTTGAATACGCCGCAAGTTTTGTACGATTCACAAGAAGGTCTCGGGGGTTCATCTTGGTCGTAGGTGTATGCTGTCGAACCTTCCCCGACCTTCGGATTTGTTGGTCCCATCGGTCACTCTGGGTGGAGCGATGCGAGCGAGTTAAGCGATTGACGCCGATTAGTTCCGTTGCCTCCGGAAGTTGGTGCTTGACGGCGGATCATCTCTAACAACACGTGATGGCGTGGTAGAGTGTAGGACGTCGCAGGGCATCTTGATCTTGATCTCCGATCGCGTTGACTTCGTGCTTCCAGCATTGATCTTCCGATGAGTTTCCATCATAACTAATGGAGAGCTTGTCAGTGCTTCTGCCAGAATCTTCCACGATGGAGATCGGTCGGAGATGAGCACTTCCTAAGGTCTTCTCAGCCTGATCCGACGAACCGCCGATTGTATCGTCGAGTGTGATCATCCCCACATGGCCTCGACTAGTGGAGGTTTCATCGACAGATTACGGTGACGGTTGACTCTGGAATTGCGAAGGAGAGTATCTTTCGACCATGATTTCATCAATGGTATAGAGTTTTCGGGTGATGGGGCTGAAATTTCTTCATCTGTTTAGCGGTCGAGAAGACCGCTTGAAGAGATCCTCGGCATTCGAATCGGTCGGAACGGCGGTTCTCTGTTGCGCCACCGATGGTGGCGGCGCATCTTCATCCATCCGGTCGACCTCGCTAACGTCGGCGACGCGCGGCCGGCGGAGGAGGAAGAGGAGGATGACTGCCATTTTCTTCCATGGCGCGGATACATCCTTCCATGTCGAGGTCGGCGTAGTCCGCCAAATCGAACCGATTTTCCTCATCCCAAACTCGGGCATAGTCGCATGAGCGATTCGCGAGATTTTGGGCGAGGATTTTCTTGAGCGAAGAATCTTCTTGAAACTTCGCCTTCTACCCCACTTTGACGGCGCCCGGTGTCGGCGATCAAGTCGCCAATCTTACGAAAATGAACGAGGAAAATGGCGTGGAATATCACGGAATGGAATGGGGTCACTCTTTATTGATATGAACTGGGTTTTACAAGATGTGGCTAAGTACTACCTGAATTACCTTGAATGGGGAATGTCTAATCGGTGTCGGACTTAAAATATGAGTCTAAGTCCGATTATCTAGCTTCTAATTCCACCGCTTAGGCTTCGTGTATTCTTCCGAAGCTGTCGTTGTTCTTGTCTTTCTTTGGTCTTGGCCTTGTTGTCTCTCCTTCGTCTTCTGCGCTTCACCTTTAAATAACTTCGAAGAGGTGGCGATTACTCTGGAGAAGGCGTCCTCGGTGAAACGTTACGATCGGTCGGAACGGTGGAAGCGATTAACAACGTGCTAACTTCCTTGCGGTTACTGTGAAAAGTTTAACCGTAGGGTGGTTAATAGTCGATGTCTCGGGGTTGTACCATCGCATGATTTGGAGCGATAGCACGTGTTCCATTTATCATACGATAAGAAATACCGATCCGATAATTTCTGGCGGTTATCCGGTGGGATTAGGCACAAAGCCTCATCCGGCCGTGGTACCCATTAAGTAACCTCTGGAATACTAATGACCAGGAGGTCGTTAGTCTTAGGGGTCACGACCATGTAGACGTATGGTCTTTTATTATGTATTAAAATAATACATAGAGGTTTTAATCCTCGTCATGCACGTTGTTGTCATTTTTTTTACAGTGCTGTATGTTTTCATTCTCTGTAGATGCAACACAAAGCGACGCATATATATGAGTTACAAGATAAAACAAGAATAGGAGAACATCAAAAGCGATGTATTTTTTTCTCGACGAATACAAGGAGGTTATTCAGATCATGGCAGTGGAAAGTTAAAGGAAAGCAATGTAGATAAAAAAAACGTTTCAGAATAGGTGATGCCAATGCAAACATATATGGAACTTTACCATTGTCATTCCTGTACAAGTCAAGCAATTGGTATGTATGTGAGACTAAAGAGACTTCTTTTTAAGTATTATCAACTTTGGCCTAATGGAAAAGAGGAAAAGCGCCTAACGGAGTAGCATTTTTCGGACAAGAAGGCATGCCTAGATACTTGAACCATACAGTGAGCACTATAGGAGCTTGAAATAAGAATATAAATTCAGGAGCTTGAAATAAGAATATAAATTCCTAATCCCTATTAAATCCAAGCAAAACTTGAATAATAAATTAATTGTGAGGGCAATACAAAACCCTCGGTTATTTTTCTTTGCTCTTCATAAACAAGTGTCACTATGAATACACAATAATACCACCCAAAGATAGACAAAAACATACCGACAAATCCCGAAGAAGTAGCAGAGGGTCAACCAATAATTGATGACCAAAGTAAGCGCCAACAATAAGCCCTACAAAGCAAAGCAGAACATCAAGGAGTCGACACGAAATTCAACAATATTAAGCGTAGTAATGTACTACGATAATCTCTACTAACACGAGTTCAAATTTCCCATACTAGGAAATAAACCAGAAATCATGATTGATTATTTCATAAGTGAATGAATCACAGGATAAGAGAACAGAACCATTACGTATCAACAGAAGCAGAAAGAGGAAAAGCGCCTAACGGAGTAGCATTTTTCGGACAAGAAGGCATGCCTAGATTTGTAACGCGTGCAACTGAAATGGCATGTTCTAGACTTCTAGTTCTAGTACATATTTAAAGGCCCCAACCCAAGAGCATGATTAGGTCGACAAAAGGATACAAGCGAAAGAAATATGCATATAAAGTGCTTGGAGCACCGATTTGGTATAAAGTTGCGATGACAAATGGCGACATTGTTGCTTTGCCATAATCGACATGTCGATATATACTTGTACTTAAAATACCACTTTAATTACACGCTTGTAACAACTCTTTATCTTGTGTACATACTATATATATCAAGCATCAAAATACTCTAATTAACTAAGACTACTTAGCAACAAATCCTTTAAGCAAAGGCCGCCACTATATCCATTCCAATTTATTCAAAGATCCTCAACGATACTGTAACAAATACGCAAGATCCAATGGCTCGAACACAATAATCGCATGTAATCAAGCGTATATAGTATGTAGACTATGGAATTAATCACATTAACTAACAACATTAACTAACATAATTGTTGAACATTATACACTCATTCAAGCCCACATGTATATGAATCTAGGAGAAGCGTGAAGGACAAAGCGGCACACGGGAGGAGAGGAGCTTGGGCAAGACGAGGTCAGGCCGTGAGCAGAGCTTCTCGAGACGCCGAGGAGAGCCATGGCAAGGCAGAAGGGAAGGAGTGGCTTGGTGGATCAGGCGGGAGAGAGGTCTTGGCACGATTCGGCCCATGGGAGTGGGCAGGCAATGATTTAACCTGAAGCATCAAGGCGGCGAGGCGAACCGTGGAGGTTTGGGGAAGACGGGAAGAAATAAAGAGGTGCCTGGGTCCAGGGCTTAAGTAGCCATTGACACGCCACAAAATATAGCGTGACCACGCCCATTATCACGCCACGAAAGCTGGCGTGACTATTGCCACGCAAGCCCTCCACGCTAGCTCGGTGCGCGGACGAGGGCTTACCTGGCACCTTTGGCCACGCCGCCACTGATGGCGTGGTGACAGTTCAATTTGGTCACGCCACGGGAGGTGGCGTGACCAAAGGGGTCAGATTTAGAAATAAAGTTCGCCAGAGGTTATTTTTAAAATATTAATAAAAAAAGGATTAAATAAAAAAAAAATTCTAGCAACATAGCAGGTACATTATTTTTATCCGTTGCGACGCGGGCATCTAACTAGCAGATTTCCTATTTTGCGGTTACCCGCGCTGAAGCTTTCTCACGGCAAGCTTTCTCACGGACGTGCCTCCGCGCTCGACACGTGGCGATCCAATGTGTGTGTTCGCTGTTTTGACTGAGCTATTTCTCGCGCTGAGACGTGGAGCAACGATGACCAAGCTCTGCTCCCTTATCTTCTTGCTCGGCTCTGCACGTCGCGTCTGCGAGATCCGCCGCGCCGCCGTCCACGATGAGACCTCACGGTTGGCCGCCTCTGGTGCCACTCCAACGCCTCGGCGGGTTGATTTTTTTTCAAAGTTGAATAGGGATTTCTTCACTCGAAAGTTTTTAAAATCCGAGTTGGAATTTACCGGGTTGAAAGTTTTCAAATCTGAGTTGGAATTTCTCCAGTTGAAAGTCTTCAAAATCTGAGTTGAATTTTCCCCGATTGAAAGCTTTCAAATCCGAGTTGAAAGTTTTCAAAATCCGAGTTGAATTTTCCCCGGTTGAAAGTTTTCAAATTTGCGTCGAAAGTTTCAACACCATGGTGAAAGATTTTTCCCACTGCGAGCGAGTCGACGGGTGGAAAAAATAGGAAGGAGGTGGTTTCGGGAAGAAGGTGAGAAAGTGACCGTGTCTGCTGGGCAGGAAAGGTAGGTGGTGATGGGTTGACACGTGGCGCTTGATGGAGAGAGAGGTAGAGCATCCGTGGGTTGATGGTCGTAAGGGCGACCACAAATTAGATGCTCCCTATACTAGTGAGTAATAAACTTACAGTTAAAGGTCAAAGGTCGTCAATACAAGATTCGCCCGTTTTATTAGTCTAAAACAGTTAAATTTTAGTTTATTTACCACTTTATTATATATAAATTACAGTAAATTATTTATATCATTTTTGTTTTTGGTCACTATAACTATTCTCGAAAGTCTTAATAACTCATATTTCCGTCGCATGATTCAAAATATAATATATACTTTGAGATATTAAGCAAAAAACAAAGAAAAAACAATGTTCTTAATCACTGTAATTATTCTCGAAAGTCTTAACGACATATATTTCCATCACATGATTCAAAATCTAACATATACTTTGAGAGATTGAGTAAAAACAAAGACAAAAAATTGAAAATATATACCAACAAAATACGGCAATATGGTGAACCCGTTATGTTCTAAAGAAAAAATCATAATAAATCCGGATCCAACTCATTAGATGAGAAGAAGTGCAAATTGCAAAGCATATCGGACGGACGAATATTTTGAAAGTAAAAAAAAGTTGAACGTTGTTTAGCAAAGCCGTACACCTAAATATTTTCCTAAGGTGCTAATATCGCGGTTATTAAGCCATGCCACGGACGTGCTTGTGATGGCCACACAGCTTGTTCCTGTCGCAGCAGCGATACAACGCAGCCAGCAAGCAGCATACTGTGAGGGACCAACCAACGCAGCCCTTTTCTCGCGTGAATCTTGGACTCGACGGATCCAGGCGGCAGCGTCGCTCGAGGATGAGCTCCGGTGATCGCGCAGATCCGACGACAAGGACGACGTCCAGCAACGACGCAAATTGAGGAGAAGCTTTGGCCACCGCGCGCTTCCGAGGTTAATACAAAAGTAGTAACGAAAATGTCGCGCTTAGCATTTTCCTCTAAAAATACTGAACACAGATTGGAAATACCATCTAATAACACCAAGCAGTTAAGCTACCTCACAACAACGATGCGAACACACCATTAATAACACATAAAAAAAAGGCAGTCTGTCAAGGCAACATATAATTTAGAAGAAATAACATCTAGGCATCCAACATCACCACAAGCACCCCAATCAACGGTAAATGACTAATGAGTGACACAAGGGATATCTATAACATGGAAAAAGGTGGCTTAGGCAGCAACCTCCTCCTCCTCCTCCTCCTCTTCATAATCGTCTTCCTCCTCAGCCGTGGCGTCCTGGTACTGCTGGTACTCGGCTACCAGGTCGTTCATGTTGCTCTCGGCCTCTGTAAACTCCATCTCGTCCATGCCCTCGCCAGTGTACCAGTGCAAGAAGGCCTTCCTCCTGAACATGGCTGTGAACTGCTCGCTGACACGGCGGAACATCTCCTGGATTGAGGTCGAGTTGCCGATGAATGTGGATGCCATCTTCAGGCCATTGGGTGGAATGTCACACACGCTCGACTTCACATTGTTGGGGATCCATTCCACAAAGTATGACGAGTTCTTGTTCTGCACATTCAGCATCTGCTCGTCCACCTCCTTGGTGCTCATCTTTCCACGGAACATGGCTGAGGCAGTAAGGTAGCGGCCATGCCGGGGGTCAGCAGCACACATCATGTTCTTGGAGTCCCACATCTGCTGGGTCAGCTCTGGTACAGTAAGGGCACGGTACTGCTGGGAGCCCCGCGAGGTCAGTGGAGCGAATCCGACCATGAAGAAGTGGAGACGTGGGAAAGGGATCAGGTTCACGGCAAGCTTCCGGAGGTCAGAATTCAGCTGGCCAGGGAAGCGAAGGCAGCAGGTAACACCACTCATGGTTGCGGAGATAAGGTGGTTGAGATCACCAACTGCAAAGCAAAAAAAGGTAAAAACCAAGCTAAAAAATATATTTGTAGAAACACAACAACAAGAATCAAGTGAAAACATCATTCTCCCTCCAATATGCCGTACAATACAAGGTAGACAGCTTAGTGTTTACATGTACATAATTAATTGCATAAAGCACAAAGCATATGTACTGAAGGATCTACAACAAGACAGACAGATAATGATGTGTATGTGTTTACATTGTGACAGCAAAGAGTGTTACTGTGCTCAACAACTGACTCTACGCATACTAGAATCCGGAGACTGACACATGGAAATGAAGATTATAGTGTATCATGCAATTCATAACACTCTCGTGAGTCACTGCCTAATGAACATGCTATATGGCACCAAACAGGAGCAAAAAAAACATCATTGCATCACCAATTAGGCCAAACTCGGGAAAATACTAATTACTGAACAGCATGTGAAAAGAGGGAATATGTTACACTAAACATGAGTAAATAAATCATTGCATTATCAATAAGGACAACAGTCCACCAAAATATCAATTACAGAGCGCTGATACGCTATAGAAATGCTGAAATGGGACTGGAGAACATTTAGCACTTACAGGTGGGTGTGGAAAGCTTCAGTGTGCGGAAGCAGATGTCATAGAGAGCCTCGTTGTCAAGAACCATGCACTCATCTGCATTCTCAACAAGCTGGTGAACAGAGAGCGTAGCATTGTATGGCTCCACGACAGTATCAGACACCTTCGGCGATGGGAAGACCGAGAATGTCAGCATCATCCGATCCGGGTACTCCTCCCTGATCTTGGAGATGAGCAGGGTGCCCATTCCGGAACCAGTACCTCCTCCCAGTGAGTGGCACACCTGAAATCCTGCAGGAAAGAGACATATAATCACCTGCACATCTAATTCTACATCCACCAGTAAGGACTAAGTACCCAGCAAAAACAACTGAATTTAACCGGTCGTTTCTTCAATGGTCGCATGAATCGATTAGATCTAGGACAAAATGTTCAGATCTACAAGCTCAGGACACACACAATGCCGCATAAACCCTAGATCTATGAGCCACATGCCCAGATGACTCCATAAATCGAACAGAAAAGCGCAAAAAAACCCTCAGATCCGGCGGGATATACACATACCTTGGAGGCAGTCGCAGTTCTCGGCCTCCTTGCGGACGACGTCGAGCACCGAGTCGATGAGCTCAGCGCCCTCGGTGTAGTGGCCCTTGGCCCAGTTGTTTCCGGCGCCGGACTGGCCGAAGACAAAGTTGTCCGGGCGGAAGATCTGGCCGAAGGGCCCTGAGCGCACCGAGTCCATGGTGCCTGGCTCGAGGTCCATGAGCACAGCGCGGGGCACGTAGCGGCCGCCGCTGGCCTCGTTGTAGTATACGTTGATGCGCTCGAGCTGGAGGTCGGAGTCGCCCGCGTACTTGCCGGTGTGGTCGATGCCGTGCTCGTCGCAGATCACCTCCCAGAACTTGGCGCCGATCTGGTTGCCGCATTGGCCGCCCTGGATGTGGAGGATCTCCCTCATGGCGGCGGCGCGGGGGGCGAAGCGGGCGGGTTGGATTAGGGTTCCGGCGAAGCGGAGTTTGGGGTTTGGGAGGAAGCCGAGGCGGAGATGACGAAGAGCGGAAGAGGAGAGGGGTGGGAGTTTTTATTGGAGGAGGAACCGGGAGGTGAGGTTACCGGAGCGGGTCATACGCGATGTTTTTCCTTGTGGTGTTTTTGCTGATTCGTCCTGAAAAATGTCTGTATTGTGATTTATGTCCTGATAGTGGTAATAATAATCTGAAAATATGACTATTTCGGTTTTTTACTTATCACTTTTGAACAAAATTTTCTTTCCCAAATAGTTATCACTTCACGGTTATCTACATAAACTTTTCCAAACTATCCCTATCAATAGCACTTTGTTACCTCGTTTAATGTGCTTGAGATATTATTAGGGTCATATATTATCAAAATACGATCTTCTTAATGTGTGCAACCAGTGACAAGTATATAAAAACGGAGGAAGTACATATTAATCCTACTGTATTTTAAGAGAATCCTAGTGCTTTTTTTATGTTTGCTAGATGAAGATTTTTTTCTTCATCAGACTAGAACTGTTCACCTGATATTGTTTTCCATCCTAGATGTTAGTGACTCCAGCTCTAAAAATATATACTCTGCATGATAGAATTTCCTATAGAAAAAAACTGATATCCCTTCTTTTCTTTTTTCTTTCGAACCTAACTTTTTATAGGCTTTTTTCAAGGAAAAAATAACAACAAATTTTCTAGTGGAAATTATTAATTCAAGATAAAGTATTAATACATTTGGTTGCAACTTCTCATGGTTCATCGTATTGAATGGGCCAAAGTTCAGCGCATGTCGACTACTTGTGTGTGTGTGTGATCGTGTGATCCTAACCATCAGTCATTTCATTAGCGTCGACGACGCATCTTATTTCTTACAACATATGTATATGGGATCATCAACATGCATTCTATAGTTTTCTTAATAAAAATATGCAGTAGTCAGTGGGTTTTAGTGCAAAAATCGGTCCTCTCGGTCGTTTCCCCCGCTTGGGCCGTTCAAGTTTCAACAGCGGTGACCGTATATGCTGTCAGGGAGTCCGTTGAGCATTAGACGGCCGGATTTCACCGCCAGAACAGATCGTAAAGCTAGTGTCCCCATCGCACGGCAGAGCGCGCGGCGCTTTCCATCCTCTGCTCCCTGATAAAAATCTGGCCCGTGGATGTGATGCGCCAGCGACCATAGTTTTCGAAAGCGGCAAAGGCCACCACTGGCAGAGTGGCAGTGGCACTCGCGTCTATCACATGTGCGCGCAGCAGTGCAGCACCGCTGGGCGAAGAGGCCGGCATCACGTGTCTCATGACAGTGGAGGCCGGTGAGCTGTCTGCTTCCCCCCAAGTTTTTTGCCTCTGCAAGCTAGGTATACGCTTGGATTGGATTTCACTCTAAGCAACCTAATTAATTGCATGCTCCACTAGTTAATTGTATCTATGTTCTCGTCAACATGTACGTGTGTCTGTTTGGTTTATGGCCAAAACGAGTCAAAATAAAATTTTAGTATTGCTCTGAAAAACTTAACGTGTGTTTGATTCCCTTTTAAAATTTGGTGTTGCTGTCAATTTCTTGGCATCGCCAATTTTTTTGGCGTCGCGCGGGCGGC
This sequence comes from Phyllostachys edulis, assembly GCA_036346405.1. NCBI lineage: Eukaryota > Viridiplantae > Streptophyta > Magnoliopsida > Poales > Poaceae > Phyllostachys > Phyllostachys edulis. Next base: position 72,721,371 of record CM070556.1, read on the forward strand.
CAAAACATGTGCCCAAGTTTTGGTTCGGCAGCAGCAGTGAGACTGAGATAGATGGCAAATGGAGATTGGCTATGGCTAAGTACATTAATTATATAATTAGTTTGATTAATAAGTTTGAACCGATCATATTTTCTAAACCGAGTATCCGTTTAAACCGTTGTGTTTCTTGTCATTTTATCAACAAAACAAGATCTATGTTGACATATTTTGGTGCAAAAAAAGATGCCATGCGACATACGTGGGTGCATATCTAGTGTGCATAGTGCGTTTAGTGCTTGTATCTATGACTTTTTGTTTGGGTATCAAACAAGCGTAAAAATTACGAAAAAATTCTAGATGTAGTTGATGGTGTTTTGTTCCACCTTTAAAATTTCAAGTTCAAACTCAATGTATGTTAGAAGAAACAAAAAAGAAAAATTCACTTGTGAATAGTAACATTTCGTTTTTCTTTCCTCTTTCCATACTATTTACAAGTGAATTTTCTTTTTGTTTCTTCTAACATACATTGAGTTTGAACTTGAAATTTTAAAGGGTGGAACAAAACACTATCAACTACATCTAGAATTTTTTTCAGAATTTTTTATGCTTGTTTGATACCCAAACAAAAAGTTTATGCATATGTGCACCAAATGCACTATGTGCACTAGATATGCACCCGACATACGTGACATACTGGCAAATTTTGGTATGGCTGCAATTCAAACACATCAATTTTGGTATTACCTGTAAATTAGTATGGCTATGATCTAAATACTATTTTTTTGTCCAATTTTTGACATTGCCTAGATTTTAACGTTGATAAAATTTTAATATGACTACTTGAGCTCACAATCCAAACAGACATGTACTTCGCCCAGCTCTGGCATCCACTCAAGTTACGGACTGGTTGCAACGGCAAGAATTTTAACGTTCTTAAAATGCAACTAGCAGGATGGGCTACGTAGTTGCACAGCTAGATTTAGGGTACTTTATTCATAGCAAAATGTATCTTTTAAAATAAGATATGTTTTGAATATGATGGACTGATTTTGCCCTCTTTTATTTTTCCACAACAACAAAATGCTAAGGGATTTTAATATCCGTCCAGTTTAGGAATTTATCTAATTCTTTACCAACAACATGAGAATATATATTTTTCTCTTTTGATTCACATGAGAACTTCTAAATTATATAGAGTATAATTTTACAATCAATCTCTAAGCAATAAAACAGATTTAACCCTATGAAATTAGGATCCATCCTATTAAGGGTCGGATGTTTTTCTCTTTTTTATATAGAATTTCTAGGATTTTTTTCTTAGCGACTTTTGTTATATAATAGATTATGTGAACTGTAATATAACCATGAGAGGATTGAAATCCACGGGACATACACATGTACTACTCATTAATAAATATGAAATAAATTTATATTTGTCATCGACTTTTGCTATATAATAGATTATGTGAACTGTAATATAACCATGAGAATATTGAAATCCACGGGACATATACATGTACTACTCATCAATAAATATGAAATAAATTTATATTTGGAAACTAAAAATGGACCACAAGAAAGAATGAAAAACAAAATTAAAGTTTTATTATGCCAGACTATAAACTTGAAAAGGCAGTAACCCCTCAAGAAAATAGAAAATAAGGAAGGAAGGGTGCATCGTGTAAAAGAAATAATCAGTAAAGAAAGCATACTTTGCACCCTCTTACCTCGAGAAATTTTTTAAAAATAATATTATTTTAAAAGATATTTAAAATATAAATAGTCAGCCCAAAAAATTACACAAATAGCTCCCTATCGCCAGTTCAACTGGCGACAAGTAGTTGTCGTCGGTTGAACTGACGACAAGGACCCTCTTGCCCTCCTGTCGTCGGGCCAGCAACCTATCGCCAGTTGAAGATACCACAAACTCTAATTTGATTGGTCTGTTTGTGATTTTCAACGATACGAAATCTGTTAGACTCACAATAACATTTTGTGATCGTCGTATATTGTGTTTTTTTATAGATTTTCAATGGTACCCCTTTTTCTGCATAGGCCCTACTCCTTGAGCAGCCCTATGCAGAAGAGTATTTTCTTCTTACGATAGGTCCCGCCGATATAGAGCGTGGCCTATATGAAAGAAGGTACCGTTGAAAATCTATGAAAGTCACAAACATACCAATCAGATTAGGGTTTGTGGTACCTGTTGCCAGTTCAACTGGCTATAATGAGTTATTTTTGTAATTTTTTGCGCCGGCTTTTTTTTAATATTATTTAAAATAATAATATATATTTTTAAAAATTCTTACCTTCAGATCATGCATGTGCACTGTATATATAGGGGAATAGAGAATATAGTAAGACAAAATAAAGCGAATCTCGAGACAATGGACCACGGATGAGATAAAGATAAAAATCCACTTCAATATCCCTATGCCCTGTAGTCCTCCGGAAATCAGATTGCTTGCAACGTGCATGCTTCTTGGTCCTTTAGAAAGGCCTAGGTGATCCAGCATGAAGACAAATACATACATCTAATCAATGAGAGAAAGTTTTTTTAAATAATGATATGAAACACCTTGTTATAGCGAATCTCCTAAAATGATTTTTATGTGACAAATGCAGTAGCATGGCAACTAAGTTCGTGTTTACAGTAAATGGTTTAGGTATAGCAAAATAATACCAGCATCGTAGGCCTTTAATGTCCATCTTTTCTCTAACACGTCTTCCGTTTTTTCATGTTTATGTTTATCAGGTCTTCCAAATTAACTGTAGGAGAATGTCATAGGCATTGGCCCTCAGAGAATTAGTTGTATAGCTTACATGAGGTTAGCTTTCTTTTTGTACTCTGTTATATTAGTCATGACAGTTTAGAGACTTTATTGTGTGATTTAGTTACAATATTTTGTTTTTGCTTATATCACCTGATGTTTGTGAGCAATGTCTGTTTTCATATAGGACTATTTTTCATCCATTGTAGTCACTTCGTGATCAGCTTTGCTCGCAAGCTTCTTTACTCCTAAGAGCATCTTTAGTGTATTGAATCGATGTCGATTCAAAGTCATGCCACGTAAACATTCTATAAACTGAGCTTGTTTATCTCCAATGTATTGAACTGATTTTTACTAATAACTGGGACCCACGTTACATTAAAAAACCACAAAATAATAATATCATCTCTCAACCGCACTATCTCCTACGTAGTTGTTTAATGCTCATATGAGTTGTTTAATGTTTTGAATCGACTCCTAAGTAGAGTCCGGTTCCATACATTTTTTTTGTTGGAATCGACTCCTCCAATGTATTGAATCGATTCAATGCATTCTCTCTCATCATTTGAACCAGCTAAAACACAACATTTGGAGATGGTCTAAAGAGACCGCACCACTCCTGTTCTGATTAGGAGTTCTACCGTCTGTGGCATCATCTAGGTCATGTATATATTCTTTTGTTGTATATATGGTGCTAGTTTTTTTTTGTGTGGAAGATATTCAAATTATTATATGGATTTTCATCAAACATCCCTGTGTAAAATATGGATGTTCATCAAATATCTGTGTAAACCTACCTCAGGTATATAGTGTTATGAAAGAAATGTTATGCCTTGGGTTCTTTCTGTTTTATGTATTGGCTAACTATCCTTGTGTGCCAAAGGTTTGATCAAATGCTTATTATGTTTTACCTAGCCCTCAGTTCATTCCTCTCATACATGTTGCTGCGGAGTTGTCTTTCTATGTTAATATCCAGTGCAAATTGAAATGCATGATCCATTTTCTGGTCACTCAATGCTTCCTACATTATTTCCAACTTTTCATACATTTGTTGCTCTATGGGCGCAGCGTAGCACGCGTTCCTTGCGACGCCCCCTGTGTCATTACCCCGAGGGTAATCACACTTAGGCACACGGATTACTATTCGTTTGCCCAGTAGAACATTGCTCCAATGAATAGTAAACCATTTATCAGAGTTGCGCAGCAGAACAATAAGATAGAAACTGTACATCTTTATTTCAGAAATAGCCACACAAGACTATAGTTCTTATTACAAGTATTTCACAAATACAAAAGGGAACTTCTATGCTTCTTTCGCTTGCCCTGATGCACTGGCCACCTATTCGTCCCACGAGTCAAAGATGATGCTCATATCGCCCTGATCCTCATGATTAGTGCCTTTCCTTCTACAACAAGATCCTTTGGTACACGCAATCTCCTCATCCCGCTTGAGATAGCTCCGTGGGATGTGGATCTAAGCAAAGGAGAGATAGCAAGAGTGAGTACTATAGTGTACTCAAGAAGCATTAATAGCTAAAATGCATTTGATGACTCTAACTCTGGTCCTTATCAAAATTCCTACCTCATCTCTTATTCTGAAAATAGTTTTCAAAAACTTAGGTTGCAATTTTACTTCTGAAGAGACTACTTGATTACTCGGAGAGAAGATAGACCCCCGACGGTTCCCGTAGACCCCAATCCAGGAGACTGGCATGAATTCATGATTTGATAGCACTGCGCGGGCTTGTACCACTTTACCCATAGTAATTCTGAGCTCTAAATGAGTCGGGTCCCCTGCATTTCCTTTGATGCGGGTTCGAGTTCGAATACGTAACGTTTTCCAATTACGTGATTAAGTCTCCACCCATTACCTTCGTCGGTCCGATTTAATCACGTTCCTGATCTCGTCACACACCGAAGTTTGAGAATGTTGATTGGCCGCACTCGGTCCCAACACTCCACTGTCGGCGGTAGTATATCGCCTGGTCCCCAGATTCTTTGGGATCCTCCCGTGATTTACTTACCCGATGTGGAGAGTATAATTACGTAACAGTAACATTTTACGCGTCGAAGCGGAAAATGGTTGGTACTAATTTACGGCTTCTGACCGAGTAAGAGATTTGTTTGTCCTTATATTATAACCACCTGTAAAAAGGGACCCACCTCTTACCTCAACATCATCGTCGTCAAATAAATCGTTTCCTCGCTCGGGCCCCCTTTTACCAACCCAATATCTTTCTTTGCTTCCTTTCTTTCATCTAATTTCTTATCTTCCCAATTTCATTCTAATTCGATTTAGTTTTGAGAAAATAGTTTTGATGCAATACATAATGATAGAGCAATATACAGTTTAGATTTAAAATAGCTAGGTTTATGATCAAGAGAGTAGCTTACTTCATGAATCAGAGGAAAGATCGTCATCGATTTAAATCGATATTAGCTATTCCTGCTGGTTCACCCGCTGCAATATATACGACGGTGCGAAATAAGAAATACATAATTACTTACTTATCAATAGTATGTGCGACTATGTGCATACTAGTGGAATGATCCTTCTTGTTAGCGGATTTTATTTTAATAACCTTTTTCGAAACCCCATTAAGTTAGTACTCGCCCGGCGCGGTCGTTTTACAGTTTATCGGTTCTGGGGTTAGGATAGTTGACATTCACGTTTTATTGGGCGAAAATAAATTACTACACATAATTGCATATTACTAGGTCTAACAAATTTTATTCGAGCAAAACTAAGTCCACCAGATTTTATTTGTGCAATTAAATGATTAATTTGATTTTATGCCGACGTTAAATAAATAAATCTACTAGAATAAATTATTCCTAACGCCTCAAATTACTTAATTACCTAATTTGGGGATTCTACCGCAACTAACCCAAATCTGAAGTTCACTTTAATTTCTACGCATTTTCCACTTTTATTTCTTACCGGTCAAAATTCGCTAAATACTCTAACGCGGATAAAAGAACCTAGCTTACTAGTGACTCAAACGAAAATTCGCATTTATACTACTAACTCAATCCATCTATTTACTTTAAATTTTATAACCATTTTCCACAAAATTTTCCTCTTTCTTAATTTTCCTTTCTTTCTCTCTTTTTTTTTCTACCCTATCCCTATCCCTATCGGGCCGACTCCTATGCTCCTTCCTCCCCCAAACCAAACTCCTCCCTCACATCTCTCTCTCTCTCCCTCTCCAATCCTTGAAGCCGCCGCCCCCTAGTTCCTCCCCTTCGGCCGCCTCCTCCGACTCTAACCCGGCCGCCTCCTCCCTGACTGCACAGCGCCGCCGCCGCCGCCTACGCGCCCTCTTGCTCGGCTCCAATCCAGCGCCGCCACTCATCCCCATCTCCCCATCTTCCAACTATTTTCCCTTCCCCTCCATTGGAGCCGCCGCTCCTCTCCCTTTGGCGCCGCCGCTGATGGCCCCCGACCCGGCTCATGCTCCTCCTCTCCGGCTCCTCCGCTCGCCGCTGCCTTCGCCATGTTCTCAAGCTCCGCCACCGCCACTCCAACCGGTCCACGTCGCCGCCTCTGCTCGCCTATATCTGCCGCCGCCTCCCGGTTCTGGTTGGGCGCCTCCGGCCGTCTTGGCTGCGCCGATCTTGCCATGAGCCCGCCGCCCATCTTCGCTCTTTCCCTCGGCGGCCAAGGCAGCCGCCTCGCTTCTGCGCTCGTCTTACTACTGCTCGGCCCCATGGCACCGATTGCGCCATCACCCGTGTGCGGCTTGGCCTATGGCCACCGCCTACTCGCTGCCTCGGCCTCTACCCCCTCTGCGGCTTGGCCTACGGCCGCCGCCTAACCCCTCTCTAACCTCTCTTTGCTCTTTACTAAATTGATTTTAGCATTTTGGTTGGATCCTGATATTAGCTAATTTTTAGGCATGAGTGTCATGGTGATTGGCTGGATATGGTGGCTAATGGAGGTGAGCTATTTGGTATAACGCACTGAGGTATCAACCCCCCTTCCTCTCTAACCCTAACCCTCCCCTTGCTCTGTGATGAACTGAGAACTGAGAGCTAGATGGATACTATTGTGGGATGCTCGATGGATGAATGCTGTGTATGTGGTGCATACTGAGGGCTACTATGGGTTACCTCTTGGTTGGGGATTCTGGGATAGAGGAAGAGGATGGTAGTGCCAGTGATGTGCTGGTGCTCTCCTCGTCGATCTGGCATGGTTCTGGGGGCCGTCGATGGTTCCACGCCGTCGCTGCTGCCTTCTTGCTCTCCGGCTTCTCCTGGGTTCCCAGACTTCCTCCTCTTGCTCCCTTCCTCTATGCTTCCTTCCTCCTTCCTTTCTATGGTTTGGTGAGGGTTATGATGGCGGTACGAGAGAGCTCTCTGGCTTGCTCTCCTTGCGGTTGAAATGAGATGGTTGAGCTCTTGGTCGCTCTCCCTCTCTCTTGTGGCTAAGAACTAGAATGTGGAAATGGGGAATGGCTTGGGTCTTGTGGTTGGTCTTATCTTTTGGTCAATGGTTGATCTAATCTGAATTGTGGTAATTTCGCTTTTACGGCCTTCCTATTCCTATTTACCACATCCTATTTATCCTAATTCCTATTCCCTCCTATTCTTGGCTGGCTTTCCATTGTGAGGCATATGAGTTAAATATTTGGTATAACTGATTATGTGGCTACCAATGTGGGCTTTTCGGTTGGTTGGAATAATATGTTGTGGGGGTTGGATTCGGTGGCCCGATGATGTATTAAACAGAGGGCGGAAATAAATGGGAATGCTTTGTTGGATTCTAATGTGTTTGAGGCAAACTGGAAAGGTGGGTGTTGGGCTTTCGGAATGCCGGATGATGAGATCCATGGAAGTAAAAGGTATCTATTGACTCTGGTTGATTTGGATACCTTGATTACTAAAGGAGCCGACTAACTCAGGTTGATCAGGGTGCCTTGGTGATTGAGGGACCGGTTGACCTAGGTTGATATGGAAATCCTATTGTACTACAGGAAATTCTGACGGCAACCTTTCTTCGATCTAACTAAGATATCTGTTTTCGGTATTTGCTAACTACGTCTCGAGTTCTATGTTGCATGATCAGGAAAGGTGTAGAATGGTTGGACGAGGAGGCAAGGAGAGCTCCGATGAAAATGGATGCAAGCATATAAAACTGTATTTTATTTAATTCTTGTAATTGTTTTATAAAATTAATCTTGTACCCATTATTGAGTTATAGAATAAATTTTGTAACAAGAATTTGGGTTGTAATATTTTAATTCTGATTTGTAAACGGACTGTTATAAACTGTGATGTGGAATGATAAATGCACAATTTATAATGTCCATTGTTTGATTGTGTGATTTAACATTAACTGAGATTATGTTTGACATTGGTTTAATGTGATTTTTACTTAAGCTAATTACCAATTACTGTTGATTAGCTTAGTCTTAATTATGCGGGTTCTCACATTCCTATCTAATAGAATTGAAGCCGTTCAGCCATTGGCAGCTTTATCATATTGATCGCGTTGATTTGGCACCAAATGAGTTCAGTTTGTTCATCTTTGATGCCAATTCAGCTATTCTTTGGCAATGCTTGCTCTACCGTCTGCCGTCCAGTGACACTTTTAGCTTTAAGTACTATCATAAAATCTGGAGTGTTATAAGTAAGATCCACTACAATCGACGGTGTAAATTTTTCTCTTTTTCGTCTCCAATTATTGTGGTGATTTCTACCGCTTGCGAGCGAACATGGTTTTGTCTATCGTTTTAACAATATAATGGACGGATAGAATGTATACATGATTTCGCCTTAGAATATTTAAATAGAACTATACATAAATAATTGGATTAATTTGAACAGATATTTTAAAAAACAAAGAAGGAAGGAAGGAAAGAACAACATCAATAATATAGAGATGGACGGATCGAGCAACTTATCTGGATGGGGATTTGTTTGTTACAAGTCGTTTTATATCGAATCACACGTTAGTGAAATCAATTGATATTCTCGAAAGGCAGTCGAGCAAATCCTAATAATCCAAGATGCACTCAACCAAGGAGAACTGGAGAAGCGAAGTTTGATTGCCTGTTTCCTGTCCCGTCTAGATCTCAAGTTGCTCCAAGCATAGTCGTGGCAGAGCCGCCGCCGCCGTGCGCCGTTCATCAACACTGCCAACTTGATTGGTTGTGGCAGCGCTGCTGCCACTCCTCAACAACGCCAACTTGATGGCTGCTTTGCCTCCAGCACGGTGGCACACAAGCTGGCAGTGTATTTATCTGTTTGTCTGCGCCTTGCTCTTTAGCTTCGAGCATAGAAACATCATCAGATGCTCCGTTATTTAATAGCAACTTCAAGCATAATGTTACCTGTGCACGGAAGGGAAGACAATTCCAAGTTAGTTTTAGATGAACCACACATGTAGTATGGATCTCATATGGTGTGTATGTATATATCCACGTAAGAGAGTTTGAGTCTAACGAACTCTGAATTAGAGAGACGAACGGATTACAATCAAATAGAATTGACAATCCTCTAGTATATGGACATGAGCGTACATGGTACTCGGATAGAAGACTTCATGCATGCATCATATATGCAGTGTTGTATCCTTTACAAACTTCTCACATGTGGATATTTGATATAGACTGTTATAATCTTGGGCCACAAAAAATAAGTGGTGTTGATGTTTCTCTTTTTCTATCTATTCATATGGTAATTTTTAGCTATTGAGAGCGAACGTGCTTTTGAGTTTGCTTTAATAAGACAATAGAAGATTGTTGCCCGTTCACGCGTATATATGGCAACCGAAACTAGAACTTCAACGTAAACAAACTGACATGTGCTTGTTCTTCTAGCAGTGAAGCGCGTCTTCAATGCCGAACGAATAAAAGAACGAAACGCACGCAGTAATTCAGCGGTTTCGGTCGTCGGTCGACGCTTAGGCACGTACTAATCGATCGATCCATCGATTTCAGTTTAGTTCCCGCGCGTGCATATAAACCGCCCGGCCCAGTCGCATCCAGCAACTACACACATCTCATTGATCTCGACCAGCCGTCGGCAGCATCGAGGCATCGACCAATCGAGATGGCTCGAGTCGTTCTAGTCACCGTGCTTGTCCTGTGCGCGGCCTCTGCTATGGCACACGCCGGCCGTGTCCTCCAAGAAGAGGACTGGGAGGCCAGCTTCGTCGAGGCCTCTTGGCTGCAACCAGCTGAGGCCCCACAGGCTCAATCGCCGTCGCCGTCTGGGTATCCCAGTGGCATATCCAAGAGAGGCGGCGCCGGAGGAGCCTCCAGGCACCGCGGCGCCATCGCCGACGTGCTGTGGTTCGTATTCAAGTGGGTCAATGAGGCTCCCGCCGGCGGCAGACGTAGCGACCGGTGAAGTCGATCGGCAGCCTGCACACCGCAGCGGCGCGTTTGACCTCCGGAGAGCAGAGTACTTATTACGGGTTGGACGAAGAAGTAACGCGTGCATGTATCAACCTCTTTTGATCCACTTAACAATAAAGTTCCATTTCTCGATGAAACAATAATAGCAAGTGTCGCGTGGTTGTTTGTGTTTACTTCACCTCCTTTGACATTGCAAACGGAGTTGCTATACATCATTTCACACAACTTTTTTAAGATTCCAGTTGATTTTAAAGGGTGCTACAAGACTATAGCACAGAGCTTGGGACGTACTCGACGAGCACTCTCCACTGTGAAATTGGATCGCAAATTCTGTTCGCGATCGTAGGCCCATTGTGTTATTGGAAATAAAAGAGGCCGAGTCACATTGTCGGCTGCGCAGCGGCGGCCAGTTCTTAGTCATGGGCTCTTCCCACCGCGCGCAGCCGCGGATGAGGACGGAGCGGCCGACGAGGAGGAGATGGGGGGACGAAGTGTTCGTGCCGCCGTCCCCGCGCCAAGGACGCACGTACGAGTTCAATAGAATGGAGAGCGTATACAGACTGAGAGAGTTTCGTATTTGCAACTTACAATTAAATCAAATGAGCATCTGAATAGCAAAAAACAACTTTGTTGAGCACCACATGATTTCTTCCGAAAACGAGCACAGCACATGTAGCTAGGAGCCTAGGAGAAGAAAATCGTTTTTATTCCATCAAACATGATTACATGCCGTGCTCCGAGCTATAGCTCATCTCTCTCTCTCTCTCGATATATATATTGATACATCTTCCGGGACCGCATGGGCTGGCGCCGGTGCAAGCGCCGCGGCCATGATGACGAGGACGACGACTGTACTGGCCGTGGATGCGGCGTCTCCGGCGCGGGCCATTGGACGTCAGTTCAAGGGATCGCCGGACTGACACATTTAGCAGGCGTTGCACTTGCACACTTGTGCTGCTTGTTTCTCTGTTTTTTTTTGTACGTGGATGCGATCGACTTGCGGTGAACGATCCTTATCAACGGATTCTTGGGGATTTATAGAGCCGGTGATGCCGCGCGCGTGGTTAACGAACGTCTGTGTAAGTTTCGTCCTTCCATTTCATGCCGTAATGGCATTCATTCATGTTCCAGCAATGGATTAATTAACTGGGGTTACAGAGTTTGCTGAACCATGCAAAAGGTGAAGGTCCTCTTTGGTACAGCTCCTACTCTCAGTTTTTCGTTCGAATCTGGTGGAGCTGCACTAAACACTCAGTTTCTCAAAACGACCTGACTCTACTTCTCGTGAGGAACTGTCTCAAAAATAAACTAGCAACGAGAAGCTACCTTCCGGTTGATTCTCGTGGGAAGCCAACCCCATGAAACATGTTTGCCCTTGGAAGTTGCACTTATTTACCTGCATTTTGCCACTCATATACCGCCAACGCCCCATCCCATCCCAATCCCGAGCGGCCTCAATTGAGCGTACCCTTCGTTCCTCTCGCGTATGCTCTGGATTCCCCTATGGTGACGGCCAGTGGCGGAGCTGAATTTTGAAGCTCTGGGCAAGCCGTGGCCCGCCATTTGTGCTACTCCTCACGGCCACCGCTTGTCTTCTTTGCTCTGGCCGCCCTCGCTCTCGTCATTGCTCCGTCGATCACGGCCACACTCACCCGGTTGCTCCCGCCGATCACGGGTTGCCTAATTTAATTACTTTATTTTGCTTTAATTATTTTCTAACACTTAAAATAATTAGTCGGGTTTCCTTGAACTGTGTTTGTTGGGTTTAACCTACCTCTAGATTAGTTCTTAACTCATCTTATGCTTTCTACCTTATCTAACCCATAGAGCTTCATCGATGGTTCGGACTTCGCCATGCCGCCGTAAGTAGATCCTAACCCAAGGATCAAGGCAACGCAGCGAGACTGTGGGAGCGAGACCACCACAAGCACCCCCTCTTGACTTGCAGAACTTTGGAACCTTCATGGCAGCACAGACACATATGATGTATGCTATGATGAACCACCTGCAGAACATGAGTAATCAGAACAACAACAACAACAACAATCATCAGCTTGGAGCCCTAGTCGCTCATGGACACCAAGGACCATCCAAACTTGCTGAATTCATGAGAACTCGCCCTCCAACCTTTTCTGGTAATGTTACACCAATTGAAGCTGATGATTGGCTTCGGGTTATTGAGAGAAAGCTGCTGATCACTCAATGCAGTGACCATGAGAAGGTCTTGTATGCTACTCATCAGATGGAAGGCATAGCTGCTGAATGGTGGGAGAATTTCTGCGCAGCACATGAGACACCGCAAAATATCACTTAGGAAGAATTTGCCGCAGCATTTCGCCAGTATCATGTGCCTGAGGGAATAATGGATCTAAAGAAGGATGAGTTCCGTGCCCTGAAGCAAGGAGCTATATCATTGACTAACTATCTGAATAAGTTTTCTCAGCTAGCTCGCTATGCTCCAGAGGACGTCGCTACTGACAAGTCTCGCCAGAGTCGCTTCTTGAAGGGTTTGAACTCGGGACTGCAAGTCAGTCTACTTGCCCACACTTTTCCAGACTTTCAAGAACTAGTTAATAAGGCATTGGTTATGGAAGACAAACACAAGGAACTGGAGGACAATCGCAAACGCAGGATGGCACAGCAAGGAAGTCACCAATCCCAACAAAGAGCAAGAATGGTACTGCAGCAGAGTAATCGGTTTCCGCCGCAGAATTATTTCAGGATGCCTGCACCAACATCAGCACCTCGTACAGTTGCTCAGAACTCTCACAACCCCGCGCCAACCAACCCCAATCCAGGGAGCAATCAGCAGAATTCTCAGAGAGTTTGTTATTCTTGTCGTCAACCAGGTCACTTCGCCAATCAGTGTCCGCAGAAGGGGACAATCACCCCAGTCCGTTTTAACCTTGAAGCTACACCCACCAAGACCCCAGCGCCGAATAACCAAGGAGTTTCTTAACACACCAGTCAACCAGGAGGAGTGCCTTAGTCCGTGGTCAGAGGTCGTGTCAACCACGTCACTTTGGAAGGAGCCCAGGAAGCACCGGACGTCGTACTGGGTAAGTTTCTAGTAAATTCAGTACCCGCATCAGTTTTGTTTGATTCTGGAGCTTCGCATTCCTTTGTTTCTGGAGTTTTTGTCACTAAGAATAACTTGGAAGTTATGCGCCTTAAGCATACTCTGTTAGTCCAGTCGCTTGGAGTAGAACTAAGTTATAAAGTGGGATATTTAGGAGCTAAGTTACTCATAGCTGGAGTTGAGTTTCTAGCCAACCTAATCGTTCTAGACACCCAGACCTTAGATGTCATTCTTGGCATGGATTGGTTAACCAAGCATAAAGCTGTGTTAGATTGTGGCCGAAGAGCCGTTACAATCGAAGATACTAAAGGAAATAAAGTAGAATTTCAAGCTACCTCCGTGCGTGATGGACACCTGATAGTCAATAGTTTGAAGGTAGTTGCTTTGGAAGATGTGCCTATTGTCAGGGAATATCCAGATGTGTTCCTAGAAGAATTACCCGAAATGCCACCAGATCGTGACATCGAGTTTGTCATCGATCTAGTGTCCGGAACAGCACCTATTTCTAAGAGACCCTATCGGATGCCAGCCGATGAGTTAGTGGAAATGAAGAAGCAAATAGAAAAACTTCTGGAGAAAGGTTTTATAAGACCTAGTTTGTCGCCCTAGGGAGCACCAGTTTTGTTCGTCAGGAAGAAAGATGGAAGCATGAGGATGTGCATCGATTATCGATCTCTCAATGAAGTCACCATCAAGAACAAATACCCATTACCTCGGATTGATGATCTGTTCGATCAGATGAAGGCAGCCGGAGTGTTCTTGAAGATCGATCTGCGATTGGGTTACCATCAATTGAAGATTTGTCCTAAGGATATACCGAAGAACGCTTTCTCAACGCGGTACGGACATTATGAGTTCTTAGTCATGTCCTTTGGTCTGACTAATGCCCCTGCCTATTTCATGAATATGATGAATAAAGTGTTCATGGAATATTTGGATAAGTTTGTAGTGGTGTTTATCGATAATATTTTGGTCTACTCCAAGTCAGAAGAAGAGCATGCTGAACATTTGAGATTAATCCTAGAGAAACTCAGGGAGTATTAGTTGTATGCAAAGTTTAGTAAGTGTGAGTTCTGAAAAAAGGAGGTTGATTTCCTTGGTCATGTGATGACAGCCGAGGGAGTTGCCGTCGACCCCAGTAAAGTCAAGGCAGTACTACATTGGGAACAGCCCAAGACTGTCACTCAGATTCGTAGTTTCTTGGGAATGGTAGGATATTATCGCCGTTTCATTGAAGGATTCTCAACGATTGTTAAGCTTTTTACGCAGTTGTTGAAAAAGGAAAAGAAGTTCATTTAGACCCCATCTTGTGAAGAAAGTTTTTAGGAGTTGAAGAAGCGTTTGACTTCAGCCTCAGTGCTGATTTTGCCAGACATCCGCAAAGATTTTGATATCTATTGTGATGCTTTGCGTCAAGGATTAGGATGTGTCCTGATGCAAGAAGGAAGAGCTGTTGCTTATGCGTCAAGGCAATTAAGGCCTCATGAAGAGAATTACCCTACCCATGATCTGGAGTTAGCTGCCGTAGTGCACGCTTTAAAGATTTGGCATCATTACCTTATTGGTAACATCATTGTGAGGTATATCTGAGATCATAAGAGTCTCAAGTATATTTTCACTCCACCGACTTGAACATGAGACAGAGAAGATGGTTAGAGTTGATAAAGGATTATAACCTTGGAATCCATTACCACGGGTAAAGCTAATGTAGTCGCAGACGCTAAGTCAGTAAGAGCTATTGCTGTATTTGTGGAAGTAAAAGAGGTTTGTTCGTAACTTCAAGAGGAATTTAAGAAGCTGAAGCTAGAAGTTGTGGCTGAAGGATTTATAGCTAGTCTAGAAGTGCAGTCTACTCTGGAGAAGCAGATTCGTGAAGCTCAACCGAAGGATTTAGAGTTTTCTGATATCAAGAAGAAGATGGCGGACAGAAAGTTCAAGGACTTCACCATAGATGATCAAGATACACTGTGGATCAATGGACGTATCTGCGTACCAGATGTTGATGGATTGAGACAGCTGATTTTGAAAGAAGCCCATGATTCAAAGTATTCGATTCACCCTGGTGGTACTAAGATGTACCAGGATGTTAAGAATAAATTTTGGTGGCCAAATATGAAGCGAGAAGTTGCAGAGTTTGTTGCCTTGTGCGACATATGTCAGAAGGTAAAAGCAGAGCCCCAGAGACCAGAAGGTCTATTGCAACCTCTGAAGATTCCAGAGTGGAAGTGGGAAGAGATCGGAATGGATTTCATTACCGGTTTACCCAAGACTCTATCAGGTTACGATTCGATTTGGGTAATAGTGGATCGCTTGACTAAGGTTGCCCATTTCTTGCCAGTCAAAACCACTTACTCAGGAGATCGCCTTGTAGAGTTGTATATGTCAATGATTGTTAGTTTGCATGGTGTGCCTAAGAAGATAGTGTCAGATCGAGGATCCCAGTTCACCTCTCGTTTCTGGCAGAGTCTGCATGAAGCCTTAGGGACTCATCTCAATTTTAGCATCGCATACCATCCCTGCATGATGGATGATGAAAGAGTTAATCAAATATTGAGGATATGTTGAGAGCTTGTGCTCTAGCCAATGCTACCTGTTGGGATAAGAGTTTGTCAGATGCAAAATTTTCGTACAACAACAGATTATCGAGCCATCCGCAAATGTCACCGTTTGAAGCTTTGTACTGCCGTCGTCTGTAGAACCCTTTGAATTGGTCAAAGCAAATTAACGCTTGGTTTTTGGACCAGACATTATCCAAGAAGCAGAAGAACAAGTGGCTATGATCTGAGAAAGATTAAAGATAGCTCAGTCGAGGCAGAAGAGTTATGCGGATAATCGTCATTGTGATCTCAGCTTTGAGCCAGAGGATTTTGTTTATCTTCGAGTTACCCCCTCAGAGGTGTGAAAAGATTTCATGCCAAAGGAAATCTTGCCCCTAGATATTTTGGTCCGTTCAGGATATTGGCTCGTCGTGGAGAAGTAGCCTATCAATTGGAGCTGTCGCAGTCGTTAGCAGGAGTACATAACGTCTTCTATGTCTCTCAGCTAAAGAAGTGTCTCCGCGTGCCAGAAGAACAAGCCCCATTGGAATCAATCGAGCTGAAAGAAGATCTCACTTATAAAGAGCAGCCAATCAAGATTTTGGACGTCGCAGAGCGCCATACCAGAAGCAAGACCGTTCGTTTTTGTAAGGTTCAGTGGAGCAACCACTCCGAAGAAGAAGCCACGTGGGAGCGTGAAGACGAGCTGAAATCCGAGTTCCCTAGCCTTTTCTCTAGCTAGCCTGAATCTCGGAGACGAGATTCCTTTAAGGGGGGAGGTTTGTAACATCCCAATTTTCTGAGCTTTACAAATCTTTTAAAGAGTTAGTACGATAAAATTCACTATTTGAGTTTTATTTGATTTTAATTCAAAAGCTTAATATGAACTTTGTACATCAAAATAATTTAATATGATTAAAGTCAACATCAACAATGGTCAAAACTATTTTATTTGGATTCTTTGGGCTTGGATATATTTTTCAGATTTTTCTAAAATTTTTCCAAGTTCATTTGCTATTTTCTATTGCTTATTCGAATTTCTGGTAATTTCTAAAAAGGAAAAGGTATTTAAAATCTCAGATAAATCCTTGGGCCGAAACCCAATTCCTCTCTGTTCGCCCGACCTTTGTATGCCCATTCTTTCCCCACCGTTGGATCGTCATGACGGTTGGATCAGTCTTGTGCTGCCCTCACCCCATGTGCATTGTCGTGTGGGCCCGCCGAGTCGTCGTCTCCGTTTGGCCATCGTCTCCGCGTGGATGTCGCGTCCGAGTCCGCCATGGCTAGCTCTCCGAGCTCGATACGACAACGGAGTTTTCCATCTAAAACCTTTCGGATTTCGTTGCCAAATCTTATCTCTTAGCGTTCCGCACCCATATCTGCTCTTGATCGTTCCTGATTCGAACTCTATCCCGTAGATTGAACAAACTCGAGGAAATCCCGATTTGGGGATTCCTTATCCCTTGCCTCTCGACCCCTATAAAAGGGCACCCCGGGATCGCCCTGCCCTCCTCATCCCAAACCCTCGCTCAATTCCACCCGAGAGCTTCAGCGCCGCCGCTAATTCGAGCTTTTAGGGTTTTGCCACCGCCGGTGAAAACTCGAATTGCGCCGCCGCCGTTGACGCCTTGTCTCCGTGGAGTGCATAGCCGGGTCCGCCGTCGCACGGGCTACGTCCAGGACCTTTCGCTGTCGACGGAGCCTCATCGGAAGCCTTGTCCGACAACGACCGTAGCCTCTCCACCACCTTGAGCTCGCCGCCGGCCGCCTCAGTCGTCCCCGACCACCCGGAGTTGGCCCATCGGGATCGCAATAATCCCAGCTACCTCTTGGTACCCTCCGCCGCCGGTGAGTCGCTGCCGTTCGCCGTTGCCCTTGGTTCCCGTGCGCCACCGCCGTCACCGACGAGCCACGCCAGCGCTACGTCACCGCCAGGTCATTGCCGCGTCAGCCGCTGAGCCCCCGTGTCGCTCGCGTGGCGCCGTCGTCAAGACCGCGTGCCACATCCAGATCCATCTAGCTCGGTGAACTTGGTTCACCGTGAGCCATCTCACCGGCGTGTGGGCTCCACATGTCGATTTTCTTTTAATTCTTTAATTACGGCCGACGTCATCGTTGCGCAATAATCCGATTTTTTTTAAGAAATAATTCAGAAATTCAGAATAATCAGTTTTAGGGTTTTCTTTAGATTTCCAACTTCCCAAGCCCATATCTTTTGCATCCGAACTTCGATTGAGTCCATTCAAATTTCTAAATTCAAGATCTACCTATTTGAGATTTTTATTTAATTTGTTGGAGTTTGTTTTGCCTCTGTTTTGATTTATTTTGTTTGTTTGTTTGTTTCGTTTACGAGTAGACGTTGATACCTCGGGAGGTTTTGAAGAGCAAGGAGCATCTCAAGACCAAGATCAATACCAAGACCTTTTTCAAGGCAAGTTATACCTTTGATCATATTGAACCCAGTTTTCAAAAGTTATATTGATTTAAATTATTGCATTTACTTTAATTATTTCAATGCTTTTGGGATTAGTTAATGTCCAATTTGTTATGATTCCCTTGTCTAATTGTCTGCCATAATCTTTTGTCACCCTAGTTTGGTTTATTTAGTTGGTGCTAGTGTATTACCAACGTGGGTTGGTTAGAAGCGATTAGTTTGCTTAGCCATGCTACGAGTCATCATCTCATGTAGTTGCAAATATAAACTTGACTAAGTGACTATGGAACTATGTGATAGAAACTGTGTGTGCTATGTGCTATTACTCGTTGATGGCATATGTTGCACTTAACCAACAGGGTGGGAAAGGATTTAGACGGAGGCAAGTGGACTATGTGATATTTTGGTGGAGCTATGTACGTGGGCTTAATAACCTGTGTGCATAGGGATGTGTAGTTTAGTTGGAAGTCTTGCCTTGGTCAATTAAGAGCTTAACTTTGTGAACCATTGAACTGAGCCTCTTGTACAACCACATGCCTAGTATGGGACGGGCCTAACTTAGTAAGTTATGGAGTCTTGACATTGATTACTCAGGTAGTAGGTTAGGCTGTGTGCATGGGTGGAGGTGTGCTACCAGGTAGTCGCATCACGGGGCGGTTCGCCGTGTCCCACATCCAACGGTGTGTGTCGGATGACTTCCTATGTGGGGTTGTCGGCGGTTTGTAAGCACTTTGGGAGTGTCAATGTTAAGATGAAGTTTACAGCTGTTTTGATCGGCTAGTGCTAGCTACACTAGTTGTATCGTGTGGGTAAAGTGTACAAACTCTGCAGAGTGTTAATCAATCTATTCGAATAGTCACGTCCGCGGTCATGGACATGCTTGGTGATTTCACACGAGGGGTAGATTTTCATGAAAACCTTAGGAAGGGAGCTGTGTGACCTAAGTCATATGGCTATGTGAATAACTTGTTTAGGCTATGTGTCTTTGTGAAATAAAACTGCAAATTATTATTGTCTATTTGTTTTACTTATGCTTTCAATCTATTACTTGTATTTAAATTGCAAATGCTGATTTTTGTAAAAGAACTACGAAGCCATTCCTTTGGAATAAGCCCGCATCTATAATTGCATTTACGTGGTATGACTTGCGAGTACGGTGTGTACTCATGCTTGTTGTAAAACATGCAATGTAAGAGGAGGAGTCTTCGCCGCCGAAAGAGGAGTTCATCGAAAGTGCTTGATCGTAGGGTCTTGATCCTAGTCGGTTACTGTGGTGAATTGATGGGATTCCACCAAGTTTCTTCGTTCACCGCTATTTTATTTCTTTGCTAGCCCTGCGTGCCTTAATAATTGTAAACCCGACCATAAGGTCAAAACAACTATTTGTTATCAAATTACTCGTTTATGTTATTAATCGCTTGTGTGGATCGATATTCACCGTGTTGACACTTTGTGTGCACTAGCGTGATCTGGACTAGTGCATTATACACGAGGGTCGAATTACATATTTTGGGTCCCGACGGTGGGCGGTGCGCTTTGGACCCATGGTGCTCGTGCTCTGCCGCTCGGCCGATACTACATCTACATCGAGAGGGGACGCTGGGTCGTGTGCGTGCTCCTCTGAGCAGACGTGCAAGCAAGGTGTCCCCAACCCAAGGGAGGCTGCTGAGGCCCACTGGCGGTGCTATCGTGGCGAGCCGGCTTGTGGGGAGAAGGGTCAGTTGCCGATGCGGCGCTAGGGACACCGCGGTCTCATCCTCCTAATGGCCGCCTTTGGCGTGCCCATCGAGTCCCAAAGATGGAGCTCTACGAGTTGTACCATCTTTGGCGGCGGCTTGGCTTTGTCCGAGGTGCTCAAATGCTCCAGCTCTTTGTAAAGAAGATGCGTGGTGAGGCGGGATGCGCCTCGCTATGCAATCTTGACTTACATGATTGAGAAATTTGTTCACAATAGATTAATTTGTTCTGCGAATCTTGGCTTGTTTGGTTTTGCATATCTACTTTGCTGTTACATATGTTTGTCGATGTTTATGATGCCTCTGGTCCCAACTTTGTCGTATGTACCTCTCCTATGTTTACCTGAAATCCCTTATTATGATCCATTTCCATACTGTCACATGTGAATTTGTAATAAACTTAGATCATTTTGTCTCATTTTATGCAGAGATGCAGATTATGACTTTTCAATGGGTGCATGTCTTCATGCACTACATTCTGCGTGTCCTGGTCATATTGTTGAATCTACGGCTGCTGACATTGTCAGTGTTTTCCCAAGAGCAATTCAGACAACCAGAAGCTCAGCGCTTCAGGTTAACAACATGACTTTTCTAGGTTCTATGTGTACTTCCATCTACTAATTGCTACTCCTTTGCGAGGTTGCAATGTGCAATGCATACAAGAGAACAATCAAACTCGCTCCCACGAGTATGGAAACGAAATTCTTTTGAAGTTGCTCTGTGACCAAAGCCTTGCAAAAACCGATTGAATGCATTCGACTAGCTGTGCAAAAATTTGGTCAGAGTTTTTTATCTGTGGATGTCAGCGATGATCGAAGTAGCTTTCAAGCAGATTATGAAGGATTTGACCTACCAAAAGTCGGCCAGAAAAGAATAGTTCAGAATGTTGAAAATATTTTCTCCAAACGCCAAAAGATGACAAAATCAAGATTTTATGCTGGTTCATTTATGATTAGTGATTTTTCATGGTCAGTTCCCATATTATGAATGAATCTGGGAAGCACAATGCCCATCAGACAAGCTGCTTCGATGTGTAAACAAGTAGTGCTGTTAATTTGTGTATAACGTGGAAATCTTCAGATATGTATGTTAATAGTTTATGATTGATGCCAAATGTGCAATGAACATTTTGTCCAGGCTATAATTGTTCAAAGGGACGTGATCGATGTGCAATGTTTCTCCCATTTCTATGGTGTATCGTCTTATTCGTATATATTCCTATGGTATCACATTCAATTTGATTTGATCCCGAGAAATCTGTAAAGAAATTTCAGAAAATTGTGTACAAATATAAAGGATTAATCCAATTAGAGAAGGAATTCATTTCTAACTTAATACGAAACTGATAACATAACTAAGAGCAAACGATGTTCCTCTCTCTCCCCAGGAATGATATAGTCACACTTTGTATCATTTCTATACATTCATATGTTCTTCAAAAATTTGGGGGAAAATCTATAATTTGTGTACAAATACAAAGATGTAATATACAAATACAACTGAAGTATTATAATCAGGGGTAGCATGATCTATTTGTCTCTAATCCCCTCTCTTATAGTTTTTAGAGCTAACCTACTAGCCAAACACTTTCATGAGAAAGCTTCAGATTATCAGAGAAGTGGATTCTAAGAGCATCTTTAGTGTATTGAATCGATGTCGATTTAAAGTCATGTCACGTAAGTATTATAGGAACTGAGCTTATTTTTCTCCAATGTATTGAACCGGTTCCTACTAATAACTGAGACCCACGTTACATTAAAAAACCACAAAATAATAATATTCTCTCTCAACCGCACTCTCTCCTATGTAGTTGTTTAATGTTTTGAATCGACTTCTAAGTAGAGTTCGGTTCCATGTATTTTTTTTGTTGGAATCGACCCCTCTAATGTATTGAATCGATTCAATACTTTCTCTCTCCTTATTTGAACCGGCTAAAAGACAACATTGGAGATGGTCTAAGAGAATTAGAAGTAGAAGTTGAAAAATAATAATCTAGAGCTCTACAAACAGGTTGGAGTAAATTTCACTTCTTTTCGCTGCCTTTTCACGTTCGTGAAAAGAGATATAATTAAGCAAAGCTGTATCACGTCATGTTGGTGTGCTGGACCGGCTGAAGGCCCATGGGAGAAAATAGAGCACATACTTATTGCCCCTGAATGTGGCCGGAAACTCGTATAGTTATTGGGCCATGGTACGTCGATCGGTGGGTGGGGCCTATGCTGCATGGGGCTCCATACATTGGTGTTCTACTACGGTTACTCCTTTCTATGGATATACGAGTATAGTATAATGGAGCTTCTCTAGAGGAAAAAGGAAAATTTCCATGAACACAGCTCGTTACTTGAACATTAAGAATTCAATAGTCAAGAAGCAACCCTTGTTTCATTGTCTGCTGCGTTTCGGTACCGATCGGTATGACTGATATGTACTATTCCGCCGCCTAAAATGATACAAAGTAGACATGCGTTCCATACCGACCTCGATACCGGTCAATACCAACAATACCGACTTGATAACGGTCAATGCCGGACAATATACTTGTGAAATTGAAAATATACAATGTTGTTTAGTGAACTCATTGTGTACATACAGTTTATACACACACACACACACACACACACACACGCACGCACGTTTCGTACTCCTGGGAGTATGTACTCCCACTTCCAATATACGACTTAAACGAATATATTATACTTCTTTATCACTTTCAGTATACTTAAATATCAATTATAAGATACTCTAATGTGACTTGGTTGAAAAATTTCCATTGGAACCCTTTATTTTTGTTATATACCCTTTTTCATATATAAAAGAAGTATATACACAAATTTTGCTATAAAAAGTGAACTTTTAGAGGTATCATCATACGATTTAAGTGGTATATGAGAGTGAGAGTACATACTCAGAGTACCATACCATTTTCATATATATATATATATATATATATATATATATATATATATATATATATATATATATATATATATATATATATATATATATATATATATATATATATATATATATATATATATATGGTACGATACTCTACCTCTCATATACCACTTAAATCGTATGATGATACGTCTTTTATCTATTTGAGCATACTCCAACAATGATTATAAGATACCCTAAAGTGAGTTCCACGAAAGATTTCATTAAAATCCACTTTTTATAGCAAAATTTGTATATATACTTCTTTTATATATAAAAAGGGTATATAGCAAAAATAAAGGGCTCCAATGAAAAATTTTCAATCAAATTATGTTGGAGTATCTTATAATCGGTATTTAAGTATACTGAAAGTGATAGAGAAGTATAATATATTCGTTTAAGTGGTATATTGAAATTGGGAGTACGTACTCCTAGAAGTACGAAATGGACATCATATATATATAATTTCAAGAGCCAAATCGTAGGGTCTCCGAAATGATATCAACAAGCATGACGAGGAAACAAGAAAGCTACCTGTTGATTAAGCTTTTGAGTGAATTGGTTGGTGCATGCAACTCAATATGGTATCAGAGCCGAGAGGTCTCGAGTTAGACCCCGCTAGCGCAATAAAAAAAAAATTGCAGTCTATTTCTGTTCCATGTTTTAGGTCTAAGAGAATCTACACGTGAGAAAAAGTGTTAAAATATAAATAAATTATCTGTCTTTTTTTATCAACTTAATAATCTTTTAGATAAATTGGCTAGCGCATGTAACTAGATACTACCGATCTCCCACCGCATCAGTCATCTCTACAACCAGTGAAAGCCAACGAATCCACCACCTTGGGCGGCTGTGCCGTCCCATCGGCCGCATCCTTCTATATAAAAGGGCCTCACTTTAATTTGTTTAAGGACCGGCGATGTGGACTCACCAGGACCAGTCGGTTTCCGAATTGTTTAGTGGTGATTTAGCCCCTGCAATCTGCATGCCTGATTCGAGACATGACTCCTCTCCCTTTATATCAGTTTATCTTCTTCCTCCTTCCGGCTGCTTTCTCCACTACGGTGGCAGGATCTCAGGGTGGCCCCTGTCACTTGTCACATGACAGACAGTAGCAAGCAAGAAAGCAATCTAAGCTAGATAGAAGGAAGCTTGACACACATTGGGTGGTGGTAGCAGCATGCCAACTAGCCATGCTAGAAAAGATGGATGAGCACAATCTCAAGTTACTTATGGCTAGCTAGGCAAGCATGCATGTCTGTGTCTGCACCTCGAAGTTAGGTCGCAGGATAGATAGCTAGCTTCCTACTTTAGCTTTAGGGTTGATCGGATTTGCATCAAGATTCGAGGTAGTCTCCTTATCTGCAGCAGTTTCAGCAGCAGGTAGCTCTTCTGCTTCTTAGTATGAATCTAACAGCCATGTACGAAGGTAGTCAGCAAGTTCTCGTAACAAATCCTCCGATATAAATAAAGAGAAAGTTCACGCATAGTTTGATAGGCTATGTCGGCAAAAAAATTGGGTCGCCGGATCCACGTGCTGAATCATCCTAGCTGTTCGATTTTTTTCGTTTTGCGTGCCTAGCCTTTCCCGCTCCCGCGCGATTCTCGACGCATCGCTGCGGCTTTTCCGCGCACCAAGGGTCGCTTGCCTGCACGTTTTTTGGCGTCGCTTGATGGCGCGGGCCCACCGGATGCGCTGCTTTTCCGCGCGTCAAAACGGCGCGCCAGACGGCGCGACAGGTCTACTAGTACAAATATATAGACGTAAGGCTTACCAAAGAATGAGTTTTATGGTTATTTTAGCACAAAACATATTTTACTCAAATACTATAATTATTTTTCAAACCTACGACTTAGCCCTTTTCAACTTCAAAACCAAAGTTTCATTTGTGTAAGCAATTATTATCTCCATAAGGTTCCATCCACCTATAGTTATTCATAAGGTTCCATCCACCTATATCATCGCGACAGCCAGTTTTTTTTATAACATGTCTGAGTTCACATTTTAATAAAACTAACTAAGTGATTAGGCTTTCTGCACAAGGCCCACAACTGTGGCATAGTTATTCAAATAGATTATACATTCTACAGAGATTGTATAACTTTACCCACAAGATATGGTTAACTCATAATGTCGGCCATGACATGTTTCCTTGGGCGTGCAGTGGAAACGATCATAATAAGGATTTTCCAATACCTAGTCCCAACACTCGACCCGCTCAGGCGGGGAATCACTCAACACGGGGACAATGATAGTTACAGGGCACTACCATAATGCTCCGTTACCAGACACATTTTTAATGAGAAACCCTCCGTTGTTACAGAGTCACGTCCATTCTCGATATATATAAAATTACCGCTGTATGCGGATTTTATGCCGAAAACTGGGTAAAGTAGTTGGCCTAGTCTATCTCATACTAGACTTGTGATTGCACAACTCAGTAGTTTAGAAATACAGCACATGCTTCTGTTCTTAATCGACTCAGGTGAGATAGTCCACAAACCTAACTCTCCTGCATGCTTTTGCACCGATCTCATACCAACCACTTGCCCAAGTCTCCACCATTTTAAATAACATTTTCATGTTTTCCATTGGTAACCCAAGTTACCACACTATGATTCACAATATATCCCAAGTTATCATACTGGTAATATTTGTGTCATATTCAATTCAACTACTAAGCAATGTCTAAGAACAACCAAGTCATTATTGATTAACCGAGGGAAGTTTTATTAACGTAATAATTAACCTAGGGTGACAAGGTAGCAGGGGTTGTCAATAATCAAGGTGGGGAAATAATAATCAATATTTGGCATAGCTAGGTATCAACCTTTAACATAACATTTCATAAATAGTAATAAGCATGCAAGTAATACGTTGAAATAAAATAATTTGCATTTGAAAAGTAGGTTCAACATGATCAATTGTAAGGACATTACTTGCTCAAGTGTGGATATTGCTTGGTTTTAGTCTTGTCTTGAATCAGTGATGAAGTCTTTGGCGACATTGGAATCTATTTAAGGGCAAAATGACAATTTTGAAGTGGTCGTAGTCGATCGTCCAACGTTTTCGATGTAGTGGAAGAAGAGTTAGAGTAGCCTGATCCAACGTAGAGTGCGTCGATGAAGTGGTTATAGTCGATCATCCAACGTCCTCGATGCAGATCGTCTCCTCCAGCAACCAATCGCGTTCCTTGTGAAGATCGTGGATCGTCCTCACTCAGCACAGCAGCAATCGCAGCAGCGCTTCTACGGTATCCACACGTCCAAGGATGGAACACCGTACACCGGTGTGCTAGCACCAACTCGCACGGTAGAGCTCTTGAGAAGATGATGGCTAGAGTTTTGGTGGAGCAACTAACTTTGCGTGTCTCTCGGTTATCCCAACAACCTCATGAATCCCCTTATAAAGAGCTCATGACGGATCCTATCCAAACATGTTTGTTCTAACCCGTTAAGTGTGTGACTCGGTAGGTTCATGCGTAATCAGTTGTGACTCAGAATCTCTTTTTCGACCACTAGTCGTTTTTCGACCACTAGTCGTTAGCGGTTCCTAACAGGACATAACGATTCCCGAATATACATAAATTATATCGGACAAAGCTTAATGCAATATGATCTACGAGTAGGTTCTTATCACTTACAACCCGCTCATATCTCTATACAACCAATTCATATTTAATCATGACCAGTTTGTAACTCCTTACGACTAGTTTACGACCGGTTAGTGATTATGTTCGACTAGTCCATGACCAGCTCGTATCTCCATACGACTAGTCCGTATCTGTTCGAACTGAACGACCTGCCTGTGTATTCTCCTTTTCCCTCATGATATCTGGTTGAATTCTAGGTGAGATAATTTGTTATCCATGGACTGTTCAATACTTTCTTGATCAAGTATCAAATAACTTAATGTGGTCGACTCTTCGACCACTAGTGGTATGGCCATACACTTTCTTTTTTCGACCACATCGAGGGGCCTAGAGATATCTCTCCTATTATGTTACGAGGGGCAAATTCCATATCCGACCACATTCCTTCGCATGTTTCATAGCATACCCGAAAGCTACCTTTATAACTATCCAGTTACAGAGTAGCATTTGGCAACCCCTAAGTATACTATTACACATGTAGGAAATCATGCTGATCTCAGGTCTAAGGATTATACATCATCATTGCTTGAGACCAACTGATGACACATAAAATCATAACAATCTCAATAGTGTCCCAAGGTGGGTCAATCCAACACCATGTTCTCTAACATGTGTTCACTTTATTGATTCGATATCCCTATATCCATGACTGGTGGAACATGGTCATCGATCAATACATGTCCTGGTCGATAGTCACTAGTGTTCCGACTAGCGACATCCGACTAGGGATACATTTAGAACGACATCATTTAAGTTAAAGAGCTTCACCAACAAGTCACATACTTGTTAATCTTTATAACTGATGAATCATTCAAGGAACATAATAACATTTATTCTTTAACTCATAAACAAAGACATGATACAATCATCTCTATGATTGCCTCTAGGGCATATCACAAACATCAACGTGGCTAGAAACTAGAAATTGAATCCTAGACTAACATCTACCGACTGCAACAGTGCTAAATGTGCGCTCGGTGATCAAAACACGGTGACGAAACTAGTTCTTTTACGACAGCTTGCGGCGGCGCAACGAGGTCAACGGTGCAGCTACGCTACGAACATCTACAAGCTTCATCGACTAGCCTAGATGGTTTGCAAGACAAAAAAGGTTACGGGAACGCAAGGGTTTACTGAGAAGCCAAGCGAGGAAGGATATCAGTGTGGCAGCATTGCGAGCTCTTGGCATTGCGATCTAGGCTCCTTAGCTTGTGCAATGGCTCCACTATTATTACAATAGAGATCCATTAGACTAGAAGTGCTAGAAGCCACACCCAGTTCATTAATGAACTTCCTAATCCATACGACTTCTTTTGCAGCTTCGGAAGCCGCAATATACTCAGTCTTTATTTTAGAATCAACAACTGTTCCTTGCTTGAAACTTTTTTAGCTCACTGCTCCTCCATTAAGATAAAACACAAATCTAGACTGCGACCTGAAATCATCCTTGTCGGTTTGGAAGCTAGCGTCGGTGTAACCATTTACGACCAGCTCTTCCTCACCACCATAAACAAGGAATGCATCCTTAGTCCTTCTCAAGTACTTAAGGATATTCTTGACTGCTATCCAGTGACCTTCACATAGATCTGACTGATATCTGCTCATAACACTTAGAGCATACGACACATCTGGTCGTGTACAAAGCATGGCATACATGATAGATCCAATAGCCGAAGCATGTGGAATTCTACTCATTTTTTCTCACTCATCAGATGTCGAAGGACGCTGACTCTTGCTAAGATTAATGCCATGTTCCATAGGTAAGAAACCTTTCTTAGAATCTTGTATGTTGAACCGCTTTAACACCTTGTCAATGCACATATCTTGGCTTAATCCAATGAGCCTTTTAGATCTATCCCTATTGATCCTTATGCCTAAAATATATGCTACCTCTCCTAAATCTTTCATTGAGAAACTATTTCTTAATGAAGTTTTAACAGATTCAAGTATAGGAATATCATTTTGGCCAGTAATATGTCATCCACATATAAGATCAGAAACACAAGTTTGATACCACTAACCTTCTTGTAAACACAAGGTTCTTCTTCATTCTTGATGAAGTCAAACCCTTTGACCACTTCATCAAAACGAATGTTCCAACTCCGAGATCTTTGCTTTAATCCATATATAGATTTCTAAAGCTTGCATAACTTTCTAGCTTCCTGTGGATCAACAAAATCCTCAGGTTGTGTTATGTACACATCCTCACTTAGGTTTCCATTTAGGAAAGCCGTTTTGACATCCATTTGCCATATCTCATAATCGAAATATGTAGCAATAGCTAGAATAATCCGGATAGACTTAAGCATAGCGACATGCGAGAAGGTTTCATCATAATCAACACTTTGAATTTGTTTAAAACCCTTCGCAACCAATCGTGCCTTATGAATGTGAATATTTCCATCCATGTCTATCTCTTTCTTAAAAATCCATTTGCACTCAATGGTTTTAACACCATCAGGTGCATCAACTAAGTTCCAAACACTACTACAGGAAGCCTTATCACAGACGGTTCGGAACCATCATCACAGACGGTTTTCGAACCGTCTGTATTTGTATGTCTGTGATAACAGGCGGTTATCACAGACGGTTGAAAAACCGTCTGTGAAGGTATGTATCACAGACGGTTTCCATTAAAAACCGTCTATGATACGTAGAATATCACAGACAGTTCTATTTACGAACCGTCTGTGATATTCTACGTATCACAGATGATATTTAATGAAAACCGTCTGTGATACGTACCTTCACAGACGGTTTTAACAAATAACCGTCTGTGATAGTTCATTACCCTAACCACTTTTTTTTTAAAATTTTTGGCTAGCCTCAGGAATTGCTAGCCATGCCCTCTGAAAACAAGCATGCAGAAAACAGATACATCACAGATAATCAATTGTTGACAACTCAAAGTGATCATTACTCAAAATAAATTACAAAAGAATTTGTTCAAGTATTCTCGCTATAGTTACAATTGGATTACAATTTGTTCAAGTATTCTCGCCATGGCAAGGGTTGTCATTTGGCCGGGTTGAACGATAACGATTTATGCTTGGACGAGTGGGTGGTGGTAAAGGTGGGTGCAGTAAAGCACATTGGGATGCGGAAACGTCTCGTCTGAGCAGCCAACTAAGGGCTTAACCTTGAATCATTGATCTGGGTCATTATCGTACAACCACATGTCTAGACTGGAATAGACCTGGCCAACTAATTAGTAATGTTTTGGTTCGGTTCTGTTTTGGTTGGGAACGGCGTAAGAGGGGCCCGTGATTGGTAACCACTTAGCGGCGTAATCGAAGTTAAATCAGAACTTTGTAAAAGCCTTGTCACGTGCTCTAGACTGCTTACCTAAGGTAGTGAGCAGTAGTATAGACGGATGCCAAACAAACTAGAGAATTCGTGTCTTGTGGGTAAAAGCTGTAGAACCTCTGTAGAGTGTAAAACTATTCGAATAGCCGTGTCCCCGGTTATGGACATGCCTGGTGATTTCACGTAAGGGGTAAATTTTCATAAAAATGTTGGAATGGTGTGGATGGATCTGAGTATTTGTTGGTTGTTGGTTGGGAAGTGAACAGGGTGTTCACTAGTTGCTTCAAAGAAAATTGTTTACTTATGTATTAATCTTTTAAATTGTGCTTTTCAACCTAATTATTGTATTTACTGTCAATACTGCTTTCTGCAAAATAACCATAAAGCTATCATTGTCAAGCCTTGCATAAATACTATTTGCATATATTTCCCTATGACTTGCTGAGTACATTCAAAGTACTCACGGCTTTATGCCCTCTGGTTGATCAGTCACAGAAGAAGAACCAGTGAATTCAGGAATCTAAGATGAGGAATACTTTGAAGATCATGCGAACTAGGATGCGTTCTTCACTCGATTGCCTGTGGGCATGTCGGATGGCTTCCACGAGTTTGTTTATTTTCTGCTGCAAGTTTACTCTGTTATCTTTAGCCCTGTGTGGCAACCTTTGTAAAACTTGACCATAAGGTCCTTTTTGCTATTAAATATTAATTTGTCTGCTTCATCTATAGTTTGGTGTACGGTTTTGATTACACCAATGTTGTGACTGTGTGCACTAGCTACTGATCCAGGGAATAGTGCGGATATACACAGAGGGTCCTGGATTCGGAGATCCGGGGTCCCGACAATAGGTATAGTCAGTTTGAGACGCATTATTACGAATTATGATATAGCATTATTGTGTTGTAGCGCGTACCGAAAATCGCGTCCTGTGTGTCAGTGTGTTGTTCGATCCCCCCTTGTATAGTCATCCGTCGCGAACATAGGCTTTGAACGACCTATATGATTCCAAAAAGTTATCCTCGGCCATTTCAAACGAAGGAAGACTACGATAGAGTTATGTATGGAGGAAATGAGCATACCTGTTGAGTATTCCTGTTAGAATGCTGAAGTCATGCTCGTTGCTGATTAGAGAATCAAGGTATATTACATTGTTCCTCTTTGGTATAATGACTAAAAGGATCCAGTGGTTCCTACTCATGTATGTCGCTATAGTCATTAAACCTAAGTTCGTGCTGCATATAAAGTACAAATGAAATTTATATAGCAAGTAGTGAAGCACTTACCCCTGGTTGTAGGGTACCACTATATAGTCCTTGTTGTCCTGACGAAGCAATCTCGCTGTTATGTAGTTCTCGACGAAGGATGCGTCTGCTTTGATGGTTTGCATAGAGACCACGAGTGGGTCGAGGAAACCCACCGGTTCGGAACATTCTCGGGCTTTTTTCATCATGTATCTATACATAAGCAATGGGTTGTGATATTTATCGGTATTACGTGAATGCAGAACTTGATTGTACACACACTTATAGTGTCCAACATTGTAGAAGCGAGGCGTCGAGGGCAACGAGGTTGAAGAAATGCTCATTCTTGTACCTGATGGTGATTCCAGTATCGCACCCCTTCTCTTTGGTCTTCTGCATGTACCAGGCATACAAAGCCTAACAAGCTAGTCCACTGCAGAGTAATTCTGCGTTGGAGCACAACGATTTTCCGGTGGAGTACTTCCCGGAGTTGGGAAGCGCCTTAATGTTCATCGATTTCGATTTGGCCTTAACGATTGGCAGCGTCTTCCTGCGAGACGACTCGGGAACCGATACAGCGGCATGCTTTTCTTGTTCCTTCGGTGTCTTCTCTACAGGAACCAATACGACGACACACTTTCTTGTTTCTTCAGCGTCTTCTCTACGGGAACCAATACAGCGGTACACTTTTTTTGTTCCTTCGACGTCTTCTCTACGGAAACTGATGAGGTGGCCTTCTGGGGCGAAGGATGATGAGGTGGAGTCATTGAGGGTCCAGTTGGAGAGGAATGGTCATGTCAAGATCGCGGCCTTCTTTGGGTCGAGGCGATGTCCTTCTTATGCCCTTTGGATAAAAGTGTGCATGGCATCCCTAGTGTTATGATGTATTCGTTCAGGCGAATCTCGGGCGGGACGGCCATGAAATTGTCATGTACCATGTCCACCTGGACCCTAGTGTACCCCTGCGCCAGTTGGGCACCGTGTTACTGCTGTCCTTCCTAGCGTGGATCGCCACCCCCAAACCTCAATAGAAATAGACCCAACCATCCTCACTTGGAGCTTGCAGGGCGTCGTCTCCTACAAAACGATACACAATTAGCTAAGGCATCCTATAGGTCTATCTTTGGAGTATTCCAGATATGTACATTACCTTGATGTCATCAATAGGTAATTGGACGTCATCATGTTCAGAATTATGCGTGGACACGGCGCTCATCGCTCCCCGAATGGCGGGGCGGCTTGCGGCGGTTCAGAGTTGATTGAGTTGATCCTGCAATTGTGTTATCCGTCCTTCAAATTTTGCAGTAAGCTGTACCAACCAGTCCTCGTACTCGGCCTTGGATCCCTTCCTACTCCTATACCTGTTGTAGTCGCCTCGGAATCCATAACTCCAAGGTACGGTAACCCCAAGGCCTCGCGTGCGACCGGGTGCTCCTTGTTTCCCGGGTACGTAGATAGCATATCCTTCTCCCATGCTCGCTTGGAAGGAGCCTTGGGAAGTTTAGGCGATCAATTCATCTTTGCAAGAAGTCATCATGTTATTATAGACACTATGAAGTTATGGACTTATTAACAACTAGGTAGTTCGACATATTTACAGACGTTGGGACACTTCGGTCAGTGCGGGTTTGTGAAAGCGTCTTTGCCTCAAGACGAGGCTTTTGCCCTCACTTTTAACCAGCTTAGGGAACGCGGGTCTGTGATATTAGGAAATGGCCCGGTTGCGTTCTCCTCCTCCGCCGCCCATTGCATGGATTTAGCCGCGTACCCAGTGGTGCCAGTCTGTGGGGGTGAGTGTTTCGTGTCTGGAGAGCTTTGTGCGCCGCACTTTGCTCCTTAAATTCGGCCGTCGTCTTCATAGCCACAAAGGCGTCCCATGTTTTCCACGTCAAGAATCCATACTTCGTGAAGGGCGTCTCACCCGTGTTCACGTACTTCGTGACAAGAATGCTCTTGAAGGTCCTCCACGCGTTATCCATCGAGAGCAACGCCTACCATTCCATGCGTGCCATGTCTGCTTCTGGGATAGTGAACTTGCTTGAAAGTTCTGTCCACAGCGTGCCTCTCTGTTCTTTCGTCAGAGACTTCGAGCTTGGTGTGGTGATGGGGACCCGTTCGCTTGCAAGTATCCCGCAAATGGTTCGAAATCTCGCCGCTGATCTCTGAGGACTCAGAGGGATCCCAACGTTACTGACCTCCATGATGATCAATCGGCCCGCAGGCAATTTCGATTTTCCTCTGCCATCTCGCTTACGTATCATTATCGTTGACGGAAATCCAGACGCATTAGGCGGCATCGGTGGCGGCGGCGAAGAAGGCGCCTCTGCCATCTCAGCCAGTCTATACTCTTCACTAATTGACTTTGACAAAACAATATAAGCATTTAAATGACCAAATCAACATAGGATTGTTGCAAGCATTTAAATGACCAAATCAACATATACATATGAAGTATCTCCATGTCATACAAAAAGCTTAGAGTATTGATGTTAAAGAGTGCTCTCAGTGTGCTGGATGCAAAGGATTTAACCTTTGCAATCTCAGTACATCAGTCAATATATCTTCACTAATTAAATTTAACAATTATCAAATAGATCTTGAGTTGAACCTAAAACTTTCCTGTTGAATGCCAAATTTATCTCACGGTAGCAAAATAAACTTTCAGTTCACAGATTAACAAAGACTATCAGAGTCAATATATCCACCGAGACAACGAAGGCAACTGTTATGAAAATGTAATCGAGCAATGATATCAAGATAATCACAATATCATTTCACAATAAGCCTTATCCTGATTGAGGATAACTATGTAAGTATCTCACAAAGATCAACTAGCTCATACAAGGATAATCGACAGCGTAAAGCAATAGTTTTAGCTCAATATTGTTTCCAATTATCAAATTGATTTCAGATTTGACATTCATCACAGAGCTGATCAACCAAGCCCACATAACCACTTTGCTATCTCTCAGTGCACAATCTAATATAGAATTTGAAGCCAATCCAGCACATAAGTATATAGCCAAAGTAATGCACAAACGTAATATAGGAATACTCACAGAGAGGATGCCGCACAAGAACTCACGGTGCAAGGAGGAGGCCGGTGGGGAGGAGGGACGCGGGAGGGGGAGGAGGGGAGGAGGCCAGGGGGAGGGGCCGTGGGGAGGAGGTTGGTGCAGGGGAGGAGGCCGACACAGGGAGGAGGACGACGTGGGGAGGAGGCCGGTGCAGAGGGAGGACGCCGACACGGGGAGGAGGCCGCGCGTTGAGGCGGCGCAGCGTCGCCGATGTCGGGGGTGGCGGCGTCGAGGTCGGAGGCGGCGGTGTCGGAGCTTAAGGGTCTGTGAACGGGCGAGCCCTAGAGGAGGCGAAACGAGCGCACAAGAGCTTAAGGGCTAAGTGCACTGGGGAGAAGAATGGGTGAGCCCTAGTGGTTCTTATAAAGGCATATCATAGACGATTCTATTACAGAACCGTCTGTGATTACTTATCACAGATGGTTCCATAACAGAACCATCTGTGATAGTCTAGCATATCACACACGGTTCGTAATAAGAACCGTGTGTGACTTATCACAGACGGTTCCAGTGATAAACCGTGTGTGATAGTCTAGCATATCACACACGGTTCGTAATAAGAACCGTGTGTGACTGATCACAGATGGTTCCAGTGATAAACCGTGTGTGATAGTCTAGCATATTACACACGGTTCGTAATAAGAACCGTGCGTGACTTATCACAGACGGTTCCAGTGATAAACCGCTTGTGACAGTCTAGCATATCACACACG
This sequence comes from Phyllostachys edulis, assembly GCA_036346405.1. NCBI lineage: Eukaryota > Viridiplantae > Streptophyta > Magnoliopsida > Poales > Poaceae > Phyllostachys > Phyllostachys edulis. The sequence continues at coordinate 72,756,199 of CM070556.1, forward strand.
GTTCGTAATAAGAACCGTGTGTGACTTATCCTGAGCAGTTCGATGATAAACCGTCGTAATAGTCTAACATATCACACACGGTTCGTAATAAGAACGTGTGACTTATCACGACGGTTCCGGTCATAAACATGCGTGATAGATGCGTATCACGAGCGGTTTCTTTGGGAAATGCGTGATAATCTTCTGACGGTTCCAAATGAACCGTCTGTGATGAGGTGTCTTCTATACCCTATTTTGTAGTAGTGAAACTTGATTGATATACATGGATTTTATCTCGGATCTCATGGCTTCAAGCCATGACTCAGAGTCTAGGTCCATCATCGCTTCCTCAAAAGTATTAGGCTCATCATTATTCAATAATAAAACGTCATGTCCATATCTTATAGGCAATTGACGTGGCCTTTTAGATCTACATGGGGCTGATGCCTCATCTACAGGTTCTACAACATTTTGTTCATCCTGTAGAGGTTCAATAGGAGTTGAAACATTTTCCGATGTTTTCCAAATTTTTTTGAGTTGCACTTTGCTCTCACTGACTCCTTCGGAAAGAAACTCTTTCTCCAAGAAGACACCATTTCAGGCAACAAACACTTTGTTATCATCCCGATTATAAAAGTAATATCCTTTAGTTTCCTTAGGATACCCCACAAAGAAGCACTTATCCGACTTGGGTGTGAGTTTATCAGACGTCAAATGTTTTACATATACCTCACAACCCCATATCTTGAAAAAAATACAATTCAAGACACTTCCCGGTCCATATCTCATATGGTGTCTTCTCTACCGTTTTTTATGGAACCCTATTCAAAGTGAAAGCTGCTGTTTCTAGAGCGTATCCCAAAAAATACAATGGAAGATCATATTGGCTCATCATTGACCGAACCATGTCTAACAATGTTCGATTCCATCGTTCAGACACCCTATTCCATTGAGGCATTCTTGGCGGAGTAAGTTGTGGAACAATTCCACACATCTTTAGATGATCACCAAACTCATGGCTCAAATATTCACCTCCACGATCTGATCGTAGACATTTAATTGCCTTGCCAAGTTGATTATGTACCTCATTATGGAATTCTTTGAACTTTTCAAAGGATTCCGACTTGTGCCTCATCAAGTAGATGTATCCATATCTACTAAAGTCTTCAGTAAAAGTTATGAAGTACTGAAACCACCTCTGGTCAGAGTGCTCATCGGTCCACATACATCCGTGTGTACAAGGGCCAACAATTCACTTGCCCTCTCACCTTTGGTCGTGAAAGGTGCCTTTGTCATCTTGCCAAGTAAACAAGATTCACATGTTTCAAATGATTCAAAATCAAATGAGTTTAGAAGACCATCTCTATGGAGCTTCATCATGCACTTCTCATTTATATGACCTATACAACAATGCAAAATGAAAGTGGGATTCAAATCATTAGGTCGAAGTCTCTTAGCATTTATATTATAGACAGGCACATCCTTAAGATTCAAAACATATAATCCATTCACCAATGGAGCATGACCAAAAAACATATCTTCAAAATAAATTGAACAACAATTATTTTTTATTTGAACTCATAACCTTCTGCTCCTAAACAAGAAGCGAAAATAGTGTTTTTGCTTAAGGCAGGAACATAATAACAATTATTTAATTCCATAACTAATCCCGAGGGTAAAACTAATGGTAAAGTGCCAATAGCTAATGCAGCAACTCTTGCTCCATTGCCCACGCGAAGATCAACCTCGCCTCTTGCCAAACTTTCATTCCATACCAGTCCCTGCATCGAATTGCAAATATAAGCAACTGATCCGTTATCAAATACCCTAGAACATGTAAGAGAAGTAGCAATATTAATTTTTATAACATTTATACCTAAACTGGAAGTCTTACTTCTTTTGTTCTTTTTCATCTCTGCCAAGTACTTCTTGCAATTTCTCTTCCAATGCCTAGTCTTATGATGGTAGCATTCTGTATTAGGCTTAGGACCTAGCTTAAGCTTCTTAAGCTTAGTCTTGATACTCTCGATCTCATCTCTATGCCCCAGTGACCAACATTATGCCCTAAGGCCCAAAACTGTTTTGATAGCCTTGTCAAGTTAAACCAATACTATGCATGTGGGTGTCCGACACCCACCCCATCTTATTAAGATTGTTAATGACGCCCTACTTTGGTAGACATACCAATTAACGATTAAAATCGTGATAGGCGTAGCAGTTGGAAAGATATCAAATTTACTTAATTTTTTCTTTGGGGATACTACTTTACCATGTTAAAATATCTAATGATAAAACACGATCAATAGCATGACTGGAATAAACATTCACAGATAATCATATTAAACTATGAAATAATATGATCCTTAACATGACAATCTCCAACACCATGCTTCCTGTCCACCGAGCCATCATGCTTGAAATCACCACGTTCATCTACTAAGCAATTACTCCTAAAAGCTAGTAATGAATTATATATGATAATATCAAGCATCACATGTCGGCACGCAAACCGTTATACAATAATATGTAGCTCGACGGCTATATCACAGCATGACACGTAGGCCATGAATAATCCGTACATGCATCACATACACAATGGGTCATACTATTCACATCAATCCCTGCAAAAGGTGTTATGCATAGAATCCAATTCTATTGGATGACATGAACACATAATACTATATAACGCGATAAAGATTATCTAGCACGGAGACATGAATCTTATTCACGTAATTGAGTCATGGAAATATCAGATTAATCATATTAACTCTATTCCGAACCAATCTGATCACTGCTTCCACACGACCACGTACTGCGGCATACCCCGATGGTGGAATTCCGACCGGTAGGAGTATCAAGCAATGCGGTCATGAATGAGCGCAGTAGACCGTCTGATGCTTTTAACTCATACGTCCCGCAAACCCATCTACTATCATTGAAAACCGATTGATCTTATGAACCAGTGCCTAAACCGTTCAATCCATATGAACCGATCTAGGTTACCAGACCAGACTAGTAATATATCCAATCTACTACTGCCACATATCAAGTATATGCCGCCGATCTATATAAAAAACTATGCAAGATGGCTATGATACCACTGAAGGGATATAGGTAGGCTACACTAGCTGGCTATTCAAAATTTCTACCACGTAAACTAGGAAGCCATACAAGCAAGAGATCATAGATCGTTACCACTAGACGCAGCGGTCGTCGTGAAGGCGACCTTGGGCAGTGCGATCCAACGTAGATGAAGTGGTCGTAGTTGATCGTCCAACGAACTTGATGTCGATCGTCTTCTCCAGCAACCAATAGCGTTCCTTGTGAAGATCGTGGATCGTCCTCGTTCAGCACAGCAGCAATCGCAACAACGCCTCTACGGTATCCACACATCTAAGGATGGAACATCGTACGCTGATGTGCTAGCACCAACTCGCACAGTAGGGCTCTCGAGAAGATGGCGGCTAGGGTTTCGGTGGAGAGACTCACATTGCGTGTCTCTCGATTATCCCAACAGCCTCATGCATCTCCTTATAAAGAGCCCATACGGATCATATCCGAACACGTTTGTTCCAACCCGTTAAGTGTGTGACCCTGTAGGTTCATGCGTAACCGGTTGTGACTCAGAAACTCTTTTCTGACCACTAGTCGTTAGCGGTTCCTAGCAGGGCACAATGATTCCCGAATACACATAAGTTATATGGGACGAATCTTAATGTAATATAGTCTACGAGTAGGTCCTTATCACTTACGACCAGCTCGTATCTCTATACGACCAGTTCATATTTAGTCATGACCAGTTCGTAACTCCTTATGACTAGTTTACGACCGATTAGTGGTTATGTTCGACTAGTCTACGACCAGCTCGTATCTCCATACGACCAGTCCGTATCTGTTCGAACTGAGTGACCTGCTCGTGTATTCTCCTTTTGCCTCACGATATCTGGTTGAACTCTAGATGAGATAATTTGTCATCCATGGACTGTTCAATACTTTCTCGATCAAGTGTCGGATAACTTTATGTGGTCGACTCTTCGACCACTACTGATATGACCATGCACTTTCTTTATCCGACCACATCAAGGGGCCCAGAGATATCTCTTCTATCATGTTAGGAGGGGCAAATACTATATCCGACCAGTCACATTCCTCCGCATGTTTCATAGCATACCCGAATGCTACCTTTAAAACTACCGAGTTACGGAGTAGCGTTTGTCAACCACTAAGTATACTATTACACATGTAGGAAACTATGCTGATCTCAGGTCTAAGGATTATACACATTCATTACTTGAGACCAATTGATGACACATAAAATCATAACAATCTCAATAGTGTCTCAAGGTGGGTCAATCCAATACTATGTTCTTTAACATGTGTTCACATTATTGATTCAATATCCCTATATCCATGACGGGCCGAGGGAGTGGGAGCAGGCTGGAACGGCGAGGTGGATGTGGCCCAAGGAGAGAGACGGGGGAATGGTTTGAATTTTTTGGTTTGTATTTTCATAATTGAATTTGGATTTAAAATTCAAATTCCGAGGAGATTTAACACATTATTTAACCTGTAGATTTTATACTTCCGGAGCAAGTAATTTTATTTACCTATTTGAGATGCAAGGCAAGTTTTTGAAAATTCTGAAAATGCAACAAAAAGTTTTTAGAATCTCATAAATTTCGTGCAAGTTTCAAAATATTCAAAAATTGGCTGTTACAGTTGATTTCTTCAGCAGGTCTGCTGGGGCAAATTGGGCGAACCAAGAGCAGACATCATCGAGGCACCAATCATTGGGGCCGAACAATACATCCTCCACGGCCCAATCCATCGATTTCTTGATCGAACGGCTCCAGGTGAACTGAGAGAGGTACTGCGCCTTTCGTTGGAAAGTTGGAGAAGCAAGTTTTGGAGAATGTGTCTACAGAAACGGAGCCTTATAGTATGAAATTGAGGAGGTATTTTGTCATGCAGGTTGGAAAGGGGGCGAAAGAAAGCCGCCTTTGTGTGGCCGCAAGAGGCTCAGACTAGTGTTACTGTCAGCTGTCACTCGTGTTGACAAACTCGGAGGGAAGCACCGATCCGTGTCATAATCCCCGTGCTGTCACTCGTGCTAGCTGGGTCAGTATCTCATTCTAATCTCACCCACAAGCTTCCGGATTCACCTTGAGCAACTTGGAGCTAGCTACTGTTGGAGTGCGAACACTTTCATTCAAGTGCATTCATATGGATTCCTGGACAAGTTGCGAGAGCACAGACGTGCTTTTCTCCCAAAAGGACAAGAGGATGTGGCTCTGGTCCGTTCCTCATGGCTCAACCATTTGCTACCCAATTAATGACCCCTTCCGAGTAATCTTACTGAATTGACAAGCATCAAACCATCAATTTTTGTGTGTGTGCGTGTGAGAAAACCGAACAAAATAAGTACATGAACCAGAAAGAGCATATTCCAATATCTCATTTAGGTACACGTACTGTCATTTAGGAAAGCAAGAATTAATCAAGGAGATTGACCTCACAAAACAAGCTAGCCATGCATTACTAAGAGGCAGTACGCACAGCGCGTGCATACTGTTCTAAGTCGCCTATATATAAGCACTACTCTTTTAACTGCAGAGTTGAATCGTTATCGCTAGGTCCCAACTAGGTGGCACGTTTGCTCACTGTATTTAACGATAAGGCCATATATTCTCTTCTTCTCCGCTATCTCGTCAGGTGATGATCGAACTGTCTATTTTATGGTTCCCGATACATCTATTCATCTACTGGCTCCCAAAATTTCCTCCTTGTATGTGCCCTGATAGCCGTAGTGCATGCACTGTCGCCGAAATGCACTTGGATTCTGAAATCTTCTAGGTTAGGATCGTCGATACCGTCACCATATTGGGATGAGGCGACATATCACGCATGCTGCAAACTAAATGGAAGTTACTGAAAACCGCCCGTGCATACTAGCAACACAAAACGAGTTAGAAGAAGTGTGTTAGTCACTATTTAAGACTAACAGTGAAACTGTACCTCGAACACTATTCATGGATAGGTCAGCCGGCTTACTCTTTGCTGTATTTCATGCTGCTCTCATGTAGGGCCAAGATAACCGGCGGTGAGCGGCCAGTTGCCGTGGTTTTGAGGGAATGCGGGATTTTTTTCCCGATCCTGGAAAGTTTTCTTTAAAAAAAAAATCCTGCATTCCAAACGGATATGTGATTTTTCAAGTGTGACCAGTTTTTGCCCTTTTTAAAAATAAATTTAAAATTTGAATTTAGTTTTTTTTTCTCTTTTTTTGGTGCAGGTTTCGAGTTGTTACCACCATCAGCCGGCAAAAAAAACTGTAACATGGCGGCCTGGAGTGTTTTCTTTCTTTCCTAAAACGGTTTTTTTTTTGGCAATATCCCTGGCCTCACACACAAGAATGCGCAGCGTATATCTGTTCTTTTCGTACTACTAATGCATTACACAAGTGGTATAATATATGGAGTACATATGTTCTTTTAGGAATCTTAGTTTTTTGTGTGTGCCTATTTTGGTTTTTTTTATTATATTTTTAAAAATGTTCATGCAGAAAATATAATCCATTTTCTCAATGCCAGCAAGAATGACACCGAGATACAACGTCTCAACACCAATGACACATAAATGAGGTTTGGCGCTAAGACGTTATATCTCAGCGTAGATCGTGCTAGCGCCGAGAAAATGGGTCATTTTTTAAATTAGTTTCCTCCATAGACTATCTTCGAAATAGAATTAAAAAAACAAAAGACCAAAATAAGCACAAAAAAAACGGAATCTTATGCATGCATAAATGTTCGTTAGCCTAACAGGACACAACGAAATCTGCCAATTCATGCTGACATGTTCAGGCACAACATGAACACAGTACTCAGCGGTGAGCATGTACGGAGGAAGACGTCGTACGTACACGCCCTTGGAAAGATGGGGTTCATGAGATTGGGACATAGTGCGGCGACATCGATGACCCGTTGATCAATAAACATTCGATACGGCCATACGGGTAGGGATGAATTGAATCAAACATCGGCCTGGCTCTGCCCACTCTCTCATCCACCGGTGATGCATGATCAGTCTGCAGTGGGCTTCATTTACTCCCATCATCCATTTCCCCGCCCCCTCGCTGCCTGCTGCATGCCCAATTCACTGGCAACTTTGCCGGTCACTTCACATGAACACAGCTATCGAAACAAACATAGGTTTTTTTTTAAAAAAAAACAAAAAAAAGCATATTGAAGGGTTAGAACTTAGAACCACGGTTTTGGTTACCGTTGGCAGGGTTTTTTTTGGGAGGCCGGTTTGGCCGAAATGTTTTTTTTTTTTCGAAGTAAAACAAATTAAAACAAAAGTAAAGCAAATTTGGTTTTTTTTTTGACAAAATTCAAGCAAACCGATTTTTTTTAACCCTGTTTGAATTCCGGGGAGGGGTTTGGCCGAAATGTTCATTTTTTGTTTTTGAATTTTTCGGATTTAAAATTTGTAAAAAAAACCAAATTCAAACAAAATTCAATCAAATTTTATTTTTTTGGACAAAATTCAATCAAACTGATTTTTTTTGAACCCGGTTTGAATTAGGGGTGTAGAACCAAAATCACTGATTTTCGGCTGAAATTCGAAACCCTTACAGTTGGTAACCTGAATTCTTTTCACATTGAACACTTTAATTCTAATGGAAATTTAGAAAAATTCCGTATTCTAAACCGGGTACAAAACATGGTGACCACTTTTACTTACACCCGAGTGCACCTCAGTGTGAGAGTGCTTGCGCGTGCTCTAGATGTAATTGTGTGCCGACACGAGACAGGTCCCTGCCATCCGAGTAAGATAGTACTGACTACTAAAGGATCTAGGATTCCAGGTATCACAACAAAAGAAGTTTGAACATGCAAATCAGAAAAAAATTTGATGACTGAGGTTAGTACAGATAGCAGGGTGCCTATGCATTACAGCGGAATATGATTAGACGGTAAAATACAATTTATTTTACTTCTACACAAAATTTGATCAACAAAAATAATAGCTATGTTAATCATATTTCATTGCAATTAGTGGGCACCCTGCTAGCCAGCATGTAATTTACAAGAAGCTATCTGTCAACAAACAAATAGATCCCACGTTACTGAGTTTATTTAACCTACATGATAACGTGATTTCCCTAATGTAGCTTATCAATGATGACAAGTATCACACACCTTTTTCTTCTGTTCAATCATTCTGACCTAAATTACATGCTTCACATGCTAACATATCGACGATCAATCATCAAACAGATCAAAAAATCTTTTAGAAATTGTGGTAAGTAACAAATTCAAGCAGAAGTTATAATGTATCTGCCAATAAGTGAGTGAGATCCTCATCAATACGGCGAAGATCCAAACAGCACAACAAACCCACTCCTAACCTAAACAAAGAAATTTAATTCAAAAATTAGCACAGGAATTATCTAATTAGCAACCATAAAATTACAATCGAGTGATCAATACCTCGTCTATGCAGTTAGAACTTCTCCGTAGACTGTTTTTTTGTGTGAAGGTCCCGTGAGTCTTCCTAGACTTGCACTACTTACCCTTCTCCTTATCCGTGATAGTGATGACATTGATGTTACTTCTAGCGGTGGCTCTATACAACACAATGTACAACTTTTCGTGAGATAACATCGGATCGGGAAGGCAAACACCGACGTTCGGGATGGTATGCCCCTGTGCCTTGTTGATCGTCATCACGAAGTTGAGCCTAACGGGGAATTGCTTCCTCTTGAATTGAAAAGGGAACATATCATCATCAGAGGGGCATAGAGATATCTGAGGCAGGAACACCTTCTTCCCAACATGCTAGCCCAACATGATCTCGGTGTCTATCACATTCTTCTGGAACCCCGTACCAGCAGCCTCGTCTCGTTGCATAGTCCATTAGCGGGATCAATGTTCCGCAGTAGTATCATGGGACGGTTAATCTTGAGTTCAAGTACATGCGGAGGCAGTCCATTAGGGTGTTTAGGAATTTTCGGGGGAGGGGGGGGGGGGTAGCTGTGGGGATCATCCTCCGCTTGGTCAAAGCTATGGTACACCATCTCCTCCCCGTGAAACAACATAAATTCAAACATGAGCATAAATTGCTGGCAAAAGAGAATACTATACAAACTTGATCACACATTTTCTGAAATGAGTACAGCATGCAGTAGAATGAGCTTTCAGAAAATACCCTAATGAGTGGAATTAGATGGACGCTTACCTTCAGTTGGCAGAAGCGTTGAGCAGCCTTGGATGGAACAAATGGGAAGAGGAGGCAAAGAAGGGTACCTGCAGGATGAGAAGGGAGAATGAGAAAGAGTATATGCACTTACTTACTTTACCCTGCAAACGGCAAATATCTCATTTATGAAATCTAGATGTGTGCTGGATGTGCACTAACAACATATAAAAAATTCATATATCAAATTTTGCTTGTACGGAAGAAACATGCTAGTGAGAGTATTTACGGTGCGCATTATTCTGTTCATACTGCAAACACTAAGCTAAAGACTGAATCTTTCTTTTTGTAACCGGAGATCACAGCCTAATCTGTCATACACTGTGTTCTTTCACAGGAAGAAATGCTCGTCAAGTTAAAAAAAAAAAGGATTTATGCATTAATTGGAGGCAGCCTAACAGATTCAGCAGTGTCATCATTTTGACCAAAACATGACGTGTTGTTGGATCCTTGCGCCGCTCCTCCCGTGGCCAAATCAGTCTCGCTGGATCCACATTTTGTGATCAAATACTATAATACTATAGTTGCTCCACAATATCTAGGTTTTAGCTACAAGTTGGAAGAACATGATTTACAAAACAAAATTTTCTATTTAAATTTGTTATGGAAATGGAAAAGACCCAAAATTTTCAAAAATTTAAAACATGCTTGAGTTTGGATTTCTTGCCCAGTTCGAAAAGTTTTCCCTATTTTCCACTTTCCTCTTTTCCAACCTGAAAGCGATCATGTCCAACCAGTTTACGACCAGTCTGTATCTCCATACGACCAGTTCGTATCTGGTCGAACTAAACAACCTGCTTGCGTATTCTCCATTTGCCTCACAATATTTGGTTGAACTCTATGTGAGATATTTTGTCATCCATGGATTGTTCAATACTTTCTCGATCAAGTGACGGATAACTTCATATGGTCGACTCTTCGACCATTAGTGGCATGGCCATGTACTTTCTTTATCCGACCACATCAAGGGGACCAGAGATATCTCTCCTATTATGTTAGGAGGGGCAATTAATCCCATATCCTACTAGTCACACCCCTCTGTATATTTCAAAACATACCCGAAAGCTACCTTTATAACTACCCAGTTATGGAGTAGTATTTGGCAACCCGTAAGTGTACTATTACACATGTAGGAAACCATACTGATCTCAGGTCTAAGGATTATACATCATCATTGCATGAGACCAACTGATGATACATAAAATCAGATTTTTTTTAAAATAATATTTTTTAAAAAGATAATTACAAAAATATATAGTCGCCCCAAAAAATTACAAAAATATGTCACTGTCGCCAATTGAATTGGCGACAGGAACCCTCTCGCCACTCTATAGGCGGCCCATGTACTTGTCGCCAGTAGAACTGACGATATCTTCCTGTCGCCAGTTCAAATGGTGACAGGAAGACTAAAATCCTAATCCAATTAATCCACTTTATCTACTTTGTTTTTTTTATAGATTTTGAACGGTACGAAATCTGTTAAACTCGCAATAATATTTTGTGATCGTCGTATGTTGTTCTAGTGCGGTGAATTTCTGAAGAATTTTACGAGGAAGATTGAGGTATTAATGATTCGTGAGTAGGAAGGTAAGTGATATTGCGATGCGCCCGGGAATTCATACACTTGCTCATGTACATGCACTGCATATTATGTAAGGAAACAAATGTGAACTTGCTATTACTATCAAAACTACGATAAATCACATTGATATTACATAACATTCAACAAAACATCACAACACTTAATCAAAATGATAATTCAGAACATTGGCAATAACATATTACTACTGTCTGTGCTTTCTCGTGGTCGCAGCCTCAATGTCCCCCATGTGGACTGTCCCAAGTTGGGTGACCGGATGAGGTCCCCGCGGCGACGTCCGGAGTGCCGATATCTCCTTCGTCCTGAGGATTTATCATGGGACATTTCTTGAAGGTGTGCCCAAACTTCCTACAAATGGAGCACTTCTTCGTACGACGTCCGGTTTCTGCTTCGTCCATGTCGTTCCTGATGCGTCGTACCTATCGCTGGCCAACCTTTACCTTGAGCCTATCAATGTCTGCGGCCCAGATTAGTTGCTCTCAGGTTGAATGGCCAGTGAAATGGCCAACCACAGCATAACCATACATCTCCCCAGCCCAGGTTTGCATCACCGCCTCCTTGGTGAAATAGTCAGAGAGGTACTGACCGGGATGCTGCGCCACCGTCGAACATGCGGCTATGACATGGGAGTAGGGCCTATACAGAAGAAGGGGCTTGTTGCAAGTGCATGTGCAACTACCGCGGCGCAGCGTGCACTCGTGGGTGATCCTCTCGCGGTTTGTCCCGCGGTGTCCTTTATCCCTGCACATTATCTCGAAGCGAAGCTCCCTTGTGCCCATCTTGAATGCCTGGTGCATCTCACCCTTCTTGCTCTTCTCCTCCATGTACTTGGTGATCATGGCAGAGTAGAGTATTCATCATTGCCATAGCGGCGACGCGTTGTTATACATCAACAAAGTAGTTCGTCGTACCGCGGAGAATTACCTCCACAATACCCACCAAAAGGAGACACCTTGCACCGCGCATGACCCAGTTGTACACCTCGGCTAGATTAGTTGTCATGACACCATATCGAGCACCACCCCTGTCATGGAGCAGCGACCACTTCTCCTTAGGCTCGTGCTCAATCCAGTCCGAGAAGCATCTAACCTGCGCCCCTGTCCTCCTCGTCAATCTGGGAGCATCTGTGTGTAGCTGTGGCAATGCTTTAGGGGCCTGGTCAGCGCTTGGGGTAGCCCTTCTCTCTGCCTCCCTTTTGTGCATCTTGGTCCGCTCATCCAGAATCTTCTAGAGTGCTTCGAACTTCCGCTGCTAGTTATAGTTGCACAGCCGCTTGAACATGTTCATCAAGTCTTTGTTGTGGAATTGCTTGTAGAAGTTTGCACCCAAGTGCCTCATGCACCACTTGCTTTGCAGATCCGGCCATGCAACTGGTACGTTCTCTCATTGTTGCAGCTGGGTTATTGCACGCAGTAGCCCTGCATGCCAATCATGTATGAGGCATACATTGGGGCGGCCTTGCACAATAGAAATCCTCACATTCTTCAGGAACCACAGCCAACTGTCCGCGTTCTCGCTTTCAACAAAAGTGAATGCCACGGGAAGAACTTGATTGTTCCCGTCTGTCGCTATTGTAGTCAGTATTTGGTCCTTGTACTTCTCAGTCAAGAATGTGCCATCTACGCACAAGATTGGACGGTAGTGCCGGAATGCATTGACGCATGGACCAAACGTGAAGAATGCTCGCTGCAGTACCCTCTTATTGGCCCACTTCGGGTGTGTGGTGTCTTGAATGTCGATATGGGTGCCAAGACTTCTGTCTTGTATGACTCGAAGTTGCCCGGAGAGGTTGTGGTAGGAATCCTCAAACGTACCCCACCTTAATTCCTATGCCTTCTATTTTGCCTTCCAAGCCTTGGCATAGTTGATTGTGTACTGAAACCTTGCCTCAATCGCCCGAACGATAGATTATGGCTCAAAATCTAGATTATCCACGATCTCACTGTATATAAGGTTGGCGATGAAGCCTGATGATAGGTTCCGGTGGGACTGCACTGACTCAGAAACGACGGATGCGTGAGGGACCACTATAGAGCACTTTCGGTAGGTGTCCCACTTAGGCTGAAATGCGTGCACTCGCTAAGGGCATCCCTGTATGCCACACTTCACGTCGTAGAATCGTGGGGTAGACTTGACGACTTTGAATGTGCGCCGCACCGACAAGACCCAGAATTTGACCGCGTCCTGCACGACCTCCTTACACTTGTACATAGCTCCTAGCCTGACCTCACTCTGGTCGTACTCCTAAGGCACACGGGGTCTTCATTGACGACGAGGTTCTCGAACTAGTATGTGTTCCAGTCGGATGGAACCGTCTATTGGTCCACATCATCCTCATCGTCGGAACCTTCATCTTCAGACAATGCCATGTAGTCTCGGTTTTCGAGATCCATCCTTTTCACTATGGCTTCCACCTCCTCACCCTCGTTAGCAAGGCCAGTAGCTTGTCTGACCGTAGGAGCTACTTCCGCAAGGTCTTCATCGATGGCATCAGCAACTCCGGGAGCTTCGGCCATTGTGTGCGCCGCGCTGTGATTGAAGTCCCCGACTTCCTCTTCAGCTTCAGCACCCCCTTCTTGTTCAGCCGTGGGTGGAGGAGTGGGTTTGGCATATGCTTGGCTCAAAGGACCAATTTCCACCCTACCTCCCTCGCGATGCGTACATATGACTGCCATGAATTCGGTCCCTTCAGCTGCACTAACTCCCAATATGTGGGCTGCCCTGCCCGTGGAGAAAGGCAACTCAATTTTAGTCGTACACATCACGGTCCACTTGAAATGTGTGGGACAACCACCACATCATAGCACCCCATGTACGCTACTCTGGTCTTGCTAGGGGCACGGTTGCCAATTGGAAATAACGCAAATCAATCCCCTTGGGACCTTGGATAATAGTCTCTTGACCATAGTAAATTTTGAAATTGACAATGTCGGACATATTTGACGCACTGCACCATAAAGGACATTTGCACGATTAACCGCATATCTAAAACTATACTACCCACCGAAAAGTATTATGTAAAACGTACAACATTACGTAACCGTGCATCAAAAACTATATAATCCATTTGGTTAAAAAAATTACCCGAAAGGTAGGCAATCGGATGGACAGCGCTTCGCTAGCTTCTCTCCTCCCCTCCCCTCTTCTCTCCTTCTCTTTTTTCTGAATAAAAATGAGTTCTGTGTTGAATTTTAGGGTTTCAATGGGGTTTTATAGGGTCAGTCTTCCTCTCGCCATTTGAACTGGCGACAGGAAGATATCGCCAGTTCAACTGGCGACAGGAACCTGGGCCGCCAACAGAGTGGCGAGAGGGTCCCTGTCGCCAATTCAACTGGCGATAGGTTCCTGTCGCTAGTTGAACTAGCAACGAGGACACATTTCTGTAATTTTTTGGGGTGACTATATATTTTTGTAATTATCTTTTAAAAAAATATTATTAAAAACAATCTCAATAATGTCTCACGGTGGGTCCTTCCAACACCATGTTTTCTAACATGTGTTCACATTATTTATTTAATATCCCCATATCTATGACCGGTGAAATACAGTCATCAATCAATACATGTGCTGATCGATAAGTCATTAGTGTTCCGACCAGGGATACATTTAGAATGGCATCATATAAGTTAAAGAGCTTCACAAACAAGTCACATACTTATTAATCTTTATGAATGATAATTCATCCAAGGAATACAATAATATTCATTCTATAACTCATAAATATAGACGTCATACAACCATCTCTATGATTGTCTCTAGGGCATATCACCAACACCAAACCCGTCACTATTCATTCCAGACCCATTAAAAACACACACACACACACACACACACACACACACACACACACACACACACACACACACACACATCTATTTCGACTTTTTCGAGCCCGTGAAACCCATTTTCAACTTTGTTTGACCAAATCAAGCACCCAATAAATCCCAACCACCCACACCACCTTTATTTTCTATTCTTTCTGAATTTATTTATTTTATGTTGTTCCCAGCTCGCCTCCTGTTGAGCCTGGACTTATTTATTTGATTTTTCTTCCACGTTAGAACCCGAATTTGTTGGTCAAGCTATAAAAGAAGTTGATCAAAACACAAGGAATTTAAATCCAGTCAAGAACTGCAGATGTAGAGGCAAGTTGTATCCATTTGATCATTTTGAGCCCACATTCCATTTATTTATAAATCCTATCACCCACACACCCACGATCACCTGTTCTTTGTAGGCCATATTTACCTTGACAAGTTTAAGATACATAAAGTATTAATAGATGCCCGGCATTGTCACACAATGTGTTTACAAAAACAAAAAAAGAGTATTGGCTAACCGCCAATGATTTTAGTGGAGAGTTGAGGGTTGAGATCAGGAGGTTGGACAACCCAATAGACTTGGCAAAAGTGGGTCGAAGGTGAGACCAAGCAGGTGGATAACCACGAGTTGGTCTTGGTCCATTTTCTCACTAGAGATAGGTAAGGACTAAACCTTATGCCAAATAATAAACACATAACTTGCTCAACCATGGGTTTGGTATATCCAACTTGGCTTAGTACAGTGCTCTTCTAATTGAATATCTACATGATGTCATCTGCTCTTGTTGTATAGAACAACCGCGGATTGGGGGGGTGAGTCAGGAATGGGCCGGTCAGGGCACTCGCTGAACTACACAATGGTAGGTACCATCAGCATCGGACCGCGCATTCCACTGTTGGCCGGTAGTTTCCCGATGGCTGTATTGTCCAAGAACCTATCGGGTAGAGGCTAGAAAGGTTGAGCAGTGGAAATGCCTTATTATCTTAAATTAGTCGGACGCTATCTGGTTGTGTGTATATTACATGATTGTATGAGTTTGAGGTATCCTGTGGGTAAAGTTGGGAAACTCTGCAGAGTATAATCAATGGTATTCGGATACGCTATGCTTCCGGTTAATGAAGTTGTGTTCATGGGTGATTCCAATATATGAGACATAAGTAGAGATTTTGAGATGTTAAGATGGTAATTACAATTGTTGAGTAAACCCCTGATGTTATATTAGTATCATTTTGCTGTTTTAAAGGTAAACTGCTTTAACTCAAATGATGCATCTACATATACCTGATATGGTAACACTACAACAGGACTGGGTTATAGCAATACATGTATATGTTGCTATATCTACAAATATGTGTTGCTAGGATGGATAGCAACACAAGTGATAAGTGATGTTGTTGGTCGTGTTGCTATAAGATAGGTCTACTACAACACAAATTAGGTGTTGTTATACAAAAGAAAAGATGTTGCCAAGTTGCAACACCCTTTTTTATTTGTAACAACACATGTTTTTGAAACATAGCTAACACATATTAGCAACATATAATTGATATATGGCAACACAATTTAGTATACAGAAGAAATACGATTTATTTATGTGCTACTTATATACAAATTATAATTCTCAAATATCACAGACGGTTTGTAAATAGAACCGTCTGTGATATGCTACGTATCACTAGACCTATTCACAGGCGACCCGACCTGAGCCTGACCATGTCCGGGCCGGGCTTGGGACTGCAAGTCTGGCCCGGCCCGAAATCCCAAAAAAAAAATTAAAAAATGGAAATTTATTAATTTAATCCTGAAAACGAATCAAATAATACTTTTTTATTCCGGAAAAGATTAAAATAATACATTTTAATACGAAATTCAACTTTTGGGTTTGGTAGAACTCGAACGCTAAATTTAAACAAGGCTTTTCAAGCCCTACTGGCTTCGAACTGCCAAATTTAGGAAGGGCTTTTCAAGCTGCTCTACCAAACATTTGAACAGCTCTAAGTATCACAGACGGTTTTTTAATAGAAACCGTCTGTGATACTATGCCTTCACAGACGGTTTCAACAAAAAACCGTGTGTGATAGCACATTACCCTAACTAGTTTTTTTATTTTTGGCTAGCCTCAGGAATTGCTAGCCATGCCCTCTGAAAACAAACATGCAAAAAACAGATGCACCGCAGATAATCAATTGTTGACAACTCAAAGTGATCATTACTCAAAATAAATTACAAAAGAATTTATTCTAGTATTCTCGCTATAGTTACAATTGGATTACAATTTAATCAATTGTTTGCACGTGGTTGAGAGGTGTTGACGGGGTGAAACTTTGGGTCGGCGACGGAGTGAAAGTTTCCGTCGGGGTTAATGATATCTATCTTGATGAAGGCACAGAGCTTCCCTCAAACGTCCACGATTTCTCTCGCAACGAGTGCATCTAATTCTATCATCAAGTCCTGTCGCTAGCAAGAGTAAGTGGTAAGTATATATATTTAAATTTATAATTTAGAAATAATTATTTCGAGATTGACAAACCTCGGGATCCTTCGTCTTAGCACTAATGATTTGCTGCATATGATGGCAAACGTAGAATGCACATAACTCATCATTTTTTTTTGCTGGCGGCACTGCAAAAATAGAATTACATATATAGGTATAGTCAGTTCGAGACGCATTATTACGAAGTATGATATAGCATTATTGTGTTGTAGCGCGTGCCAGAAATCACGTCCTGTGTGTCAGTGTGTTGTTCGATCCCCCCTTGTATAGTCCTCCCTCATCAACATAGACGGTGAACGACCTACATGATTCCAAAAAGTTATCCTCGGCCATTTCAAACGAAGGAAGACTACAACAGAGTTATGTATGGAGGAAATGAGCATACATCGAGTATTTACGCGAGAATCTTTGAAGTCGTGTTGTTCTTGATTAGGGAATCAAGGTATATTACCTTGTTCCTCTTTGGTATAATGACTAAAAGGATCCAGTGGTACCTGCTCATGCATGTCGCTATAGTCATTAAACCTAAGTTCGTGTTGCATATAAAGTACAAATGAAATTTATATAGCAAGTAGTGAAGCACTTACCCCTGGTTGTAGGGCACCATTATGTAGTCCTTGTTGTTCTGACGAAGCAATCCCGCCGTTATGTATTTCTCGACGAAGGATGCGTCTGTTTCGATGGTTTGCATAGAGACCATGTGTGGGTCGAGGAAACCCACCGGTTCGGACCATTCCTGGGCTTTTTTCATCATGTATCTGTACATAAGCAATGAGTTGTGATATTTATCAGTATTATGTGAATGTAGAACTTGATTGTACACATTTATAGTGTCCAACATCATAGAAGCGAGGCGTCGAGGGCAATCAGGTTGAATAGGTCATGTAAGTCGTTGAAGCCCACGACGAAGTTGCCCGGTGCGTTGAAGAAATACTCATCCTTGTATCTGACGGTAATTCCAGTATCGCACCCCTTCTTTTTCAGTCTTCCGCATGTACCAGAGATGCAAAGACTGACAACCTAATCCAGTGCGGGTTAATACTATGTTGGAGCACAACGGTTTTCCCAGGGAGTATTTGGAGGGATTGGGAGGCGCCTTAATGTTCATCGATTTCAATTTGGCCTTAACGACTGGCCCGCTACACGTCTTCCTGCGAGACGACCTGGGAATCGATACGGCGGCACGCTTTTCTTGTTCTTTCGGCGTCTTTTCCACGAGAACCGATGAGGTGGAATTCTGAGGCGAAGGATGAGGTGGAGTCATTGACGGTCCCGTTGGAGAGGATGGTTGTGTCGAGATCGCGGCACTACTGGGTCCAGGGCGATATCCTTCTTGGGCCACTGGATAAAAGTGTGCATGGCATCCCCTAGTGTTCTAATGTCTTCGTTCGGACGAATCTCCAGCGGGACGGCCATGAAATTGTCATGTACCATGTCCACCTGGACCCTAGCATAAGCCTATGCCAGCTGGACATCATGCTGCACTGTCCCTTCCTGGCATGGATACGCCATCCCCTGCCCAGCCTTAATAGAAATTGACCCAACTATTCTCACTTGGAGCTTACAGGGCGTCGGCTCCTACAAAACAATACACAATTAGCTAAGGCGTCCTATAGGTCTATCTTTGGAGTATTCCAGAGAGATACATTACCTTGATGTCATCAATAGGTAATTGGACGCTATCATGTTCAGAATTATGCGTGGACGCGATGCTACTCCGATGTCGAGGAGGACTGGCTCCCAAATTAACGGGGGCGGCTTGCGACTGGTTCAGGAGTTGATTCATTTGATCCTGCAATCTTGTTATCTGTCCTTGAAATTTTACAGTAAGCATCTATACCAACCGGTCCTCGTGCTCGGCCTTGGATCTCTTCCTACTCCTATACGTGTCGTAGTCGCCTCGGAAGCCATAACTCCAAGGTACGTTAATCCCAAGGCCTCGCGTGCGACCCGGGTGCTCCTTGTTTCCCAGGGCCATAGATAGTATATCCTTCGTATATCCTTCTCCCTGTCTGCTTGGAAGGAGCCTTGGGAAGTTTTGGCAGTCAATTCATGCTACAAGAGGTCATCTTGTTATTATAGACACTATGAAGTTATGGACTTATTAACAACTAGGTAGTTCGACATATTTACCAGACGTTGGGGCACTTCCTGGTCTGCCGGGTTTGTGAAAGAGATGCTGCCCGAAGATAAGACTTTTGCCATCGCTTTTAACCAGCTTAGGGCACGCGGGTATGTGATCTTAGGAAATGGCCCGGTTGCGTTCTCGTCCTCCGCCGCCCATTCATGGATTTACAGCGTACCAGTGATCTGCCGAGTCTGTGGGGGTGAGTGTTTCGTGTCTGGAGAGCTTTGTGCACCGCACTTTGCTCCTGAAATTCGGCCGTCATCTTTATAGCCACATAGGCGTCCCATATTTCCCGTGTCAAGAATGGAT
Source organism: Phyllostachys edulis (assembly GCA_036346405.1). NCBI lineage: Eukaryota > Viridiplantae > Streptophyta > Magnoliopsida > Poales > Poaceae > Phyllostachys > Phyllostachys edulis. The sequence continues at coordinate 72,775,786 of CM070556.1, forward strand.
ACTTCGTGAAGGGTGTCCAACCCATGTTCACGTACTTCGTGACAAGCTTGCTCTTGAAGGTCCTCCACGCGTGACATATTGCGAGCAACGCCTGCTATTCCACACGTGCCTAGTCTTCTTCTGGGATAATGAACGAGGCTGAAAGTTCCGTCCACAGTGTGCCTCTCTCTACGGTCGTCAGAGGCTTCCAGCTTGGTGTGGTGATGGGGACCCGTTCCCTCGCAAGTATCCCGCAGATGTTCCGAAATCTCGCCACTGATCTCTGGGGACTCAGAGGGATCCCAACATCACTGACCTCTGTGATGATCAGTCGGCCCGCAGGCAATTTTGATTTCCCTCTGCCATCTCGCTTACGTATCGCTATCGTTGGACATCCAGACGCATTTGGCGACGTCGGTGACGGCGGCGAAGATGGTGCCTCTGCCATCTCTCTTATTTGCTATCTATATAAGTTACATACGCCCAAAAGATTGTTGCAAGCATTTAAATGACCAAATCAACATATACATATGAAGTATCTCCATGTCATTTAAAATGAATAATATGCTCAACATATACCACATGTATATTAAAGAACTCAGCATAAAGCTTAGAGTATTGATGTTAAAGAGTGCTCTGAGTACATCAGTCAATATATCTTCACTAATCAAATTTGACAATCATCAAACATATCTTGAGCTGAACCTAAAACTTTCCTATTGGATTGTTGTAATATGTGCAATATTAGCAAATAATCATAATTAATTCCAGTATAAATATGAAACAATAAAGCATTAATCCAACAACATTTAAATGACCAAATTAACATAATCAAATGTAAATCATTCAAGTCATTTAAATTAGCACATGTATATGAATGAAATTAGCACAGAGCACAAAAAATTGATATTAATGTGAGCTCTCATATGGCGAGTTGTACAAGAAACAACCTTGGCCATCTCAGCACTAAGGTCTATTCTCTTCACAAATTGGATAAGAACACTAAAATTCAGATTTTGAGCTCTATCCAAAGCGAACTTCTAAGTGCTCCCAATAAGGCAAGTCCCAAAAAATTGACCGTATCTTCCAGATGTTTTTTTGACGGGTTCTTAATTTATGTACCTTCTCAAGAACAACATCGATATCCTTAACCATATCATAGACCTCTTTCCCTCTAAAAGCCCTTAGAGCTGAATCGTCCTCCTTATTTCCGTCGAATTGTTTCTTCATCTTGCGGTATGGGTGACTCCTAGGAAGGAACCTACGGTGACGCATCTACACAGTTGTGCGCGAGTTATTCAGCCATACACTCTCTGTAGCATCTAAGCAGTGCGGATAGACTTTGGCTCCTTTTGTACTGAAGCCTGACAGGTCACAAAGGGTAAGAAAATCATTGATGGTGCAGAACAACATGGCGTGTAAAGTGAAATTCTCTCGTTTGTACGCATCCCATACCTGTACCCCTTCGTTCCACAGTGTCACAAGATCTTCCATCAATGGTGCTAGATACATATCAATATCATTCCCAGGTTGCTTCGGCCCTTGGATAAGTAGTGACATCAAAATGTACTTCCGCTTCATACACAGCCAAGGAGAAATGTTGTACATACATAGATTCACGGGCCAGATGCTATGTCGGCTACTCATGTTACCGAAAGGATTCATTCCATCTGTACTCAACCCTAACCTTATGTTCCTCGATTCCGCACCGAACTCTTTGAAGCTCCGATCGAAGTTTCTCCACTGAGCAGAATCAACAGGGTATCTTAGCTTTCTATCTTTCTTACGCTCCTCTAAGTGCCAATGCAGCAATCTTGCCTCCTTTAGGTTCGCAAATAAACGCTTCAAACGTGGGATCACAGGCAAATACCACAACATCTTAGCAGGAGTTCCTTGCTTCACCTTAGCAGTATTCTTACGCTTGTATCGGGATGCTTTGCACACGGGACATACATGCATGTCTGCATACTCTTTACGGTAGAGGATACAATCGTTCGGACATGCATGTATTCTTTCTAGTTCCATTCCCAATGGACGAAGAACCTTCTTTGCTTGGTAGGTGGTGCTGAGCAACACGTTTCCCTCCGGAAGGATGTCCGTTAGGAGACCTAACTACGCTGTGAAACTCTTATCGAACCAACCATTGCTTGCCTTTAATTTCAGCAGTTCAATCATAGCTGACAACCGTGTATTCTGATTTGCAGCCAGGGAACAAAGGTCTCACTGAGTCCTCCATTAAGCCCTCGAATTTACAAAACTCTCTCTCACTGTAGTTCTCTTCTGCATCGCGTAGCATCTGATCCAGATTGTCATCGTGCGACCTATCCTCGTCAAAAGCACAGTCCACATCAGCATATCGTTGACTTCCTCGGCGATGCCGTCATTATTAACTTCCTGCATAATCTGCTCTTCACCATGACTGGTCCAACATGTCTACCCATTTTGAAACCCCTTCGAATCAAGTGTGCTTCGATCTGCGCCGGGTTGTTAAACATCTTCAGATTACCGCAATCAATGCATGGACAGTACATAAATTTTATCCCTTTCTTCAACATATCCTGCTCGGCGGCTCTTCTAAAAGAAAACATACCATTAATGTACTCTTCACTCACACGGTTCACATCGTACATCCAGTTTCGGCCTATCTACGCTACGCATATAACAAATTAGTGTCAAATTAGATTAATAAACTGCAAGTACATACTCTTCTTATTTACCAAACATACTTAAATTGATTAATTAACGATTAATTTATAGCAAACATAAATGGTTATAGATCGTTACCCTCGGAGCTCACGACAAAAACACCAAATATCACTCGAGAATCCTTTCCTTCTCCTTCTCCTTCTCCTCCCTTCCTCCTTCCTTCCCTTCCTTCTCCTCTCTGTCGGCGGCGCAATGGGGGAGGACCTGGTGGCGGTGGGGGAGGTCCTGGGTGGCGGCTCAAATGGGAATGGGCAGGGGGTTTGTCGGGTCCAAGTATTTATAGTGCTAGCCTATGACAGACGGTTTTTATTACGAACTGTCTGTGATACATAATCACAGATGGTTCCATAATAGAACCGTCTGTGATACCAGTGGCTGGCACTATAAATACTTGGACCCATTGCACTTCGCCCATTCCTATCTTCAACTGTCGTGATCGTTCCACTACTCATTTTATAGAGCCGGATTTGTTGGACCGTCCGATCCGAATCGACGGTCCCGATCGGAGGAGACGTTCAGACGGTCCGAACGTCTCCTCCGATCGAGACCGTCCGATTCCGATCGAACGGTTCGAACAGACCCGAGATCTATAAAATAGCAAAAAAAAAATCATAAAATCCTGAAATAATTCAAGGAGGTCCTGGGATGTGCTAATACTCAAATAAAAATATAATACCAAAATTATAAGTATTTTCTAGTGTAAAAAAAATTGGACCTCTATTCAAACTATATTCAACAACCTAAGCTAGGTTTGAATTTAGTTAAACAAATAACACTTGAAAAGTGAGGTTTCAAATTTTATTTGAGTATTAGTACATCCCAGGAACCTCGTTGAATTATTTCAAGATTTTATGAATTTTTTTGCTATTTTACAGATCCCGGGTCTGTTCGGACCGTTCGATTGGAATCGGACGGTCCCAATCAGAGGAGACGTTCGGACGGTCCGAACGTCTCCTCCGATCGGGGCTGTCTGATTCCTATTGGACGGTCCGAATAGCCTGGGCTCTATAAAATGAGCAGTGGAACGTATCACAAGCGGTTCTATTATGGAACCGTCTGTGATAATTCACAGACGGTCTTTGTTGAGAACCGTCGGTGATACCATCACACAGACAGTTCATTAATAGAACTGTTTGTGAATTATCACAGACGGTTCTATTAAAAAACAGTATGTAATAGGTGCGTATCACAAACGGTTCTTATTACGAACAAGCTGCGATAGGCTGGCACTGCAAATGTCTGGTCCCGACAGACCCAACACAGACGGTTCCTTTTGAACCGTCTGTGATGAGGCGTCTACTATTGCCTGTTTTGTAGAAGTGAGCAATGTTCAAAAGGTAGATTGCATTTGATTAAGGAAATAAATATAGGTATCGTTAACAACATTCCACATTACAAAAAACAATTGATTTGTTGTCAACACAAGAGCTTTGAACAAGTGTAAAATTTGAGTCCTAAAATATAAAATCTAACTACTACTTTCTTTTCTTCGTAAAGTTCGTTGCTTCTTGATCAATTGATCGACAAGATAAACATCCAAATATAGTAATTCAACTGTTGATCTTTTCAACCTGTAGGGATAACAATAAATTTCAAGGATGTAAATATAATGTAGGACAAGTGAATCTCACTAAAATTGAATCTAGCTAAAATTAACAGCCTAAAACTCGCCAAGTGCCAACCACTATCTGAAACATCATGATGAGCTAACACATTACATTTATGAAGTGGAACAAGCTTCGAGCTTTGGGAGGATGCTGCGCCATGCATCAGCAATATCCTTCGCTAACTTTGCTTGACCTTTGGCAAATTCATGGAATTTTTTTCTAAGATCAACATCTATACCTCTGTGTCTTTTCACAAGGTGGAATACTTGTTTTTGGGCCTCTGCTAAATGATTTTGTAGCTCAAATATGTAAAATTTAAGCTTCTCATATTCAGGAGTAGATTCTTCCACAGGATTTTCTTTTCCTAGAACAACATCACTAACTTTTGATTGTACATCCTAAAAAAATGGTCAACGATTATTAAACAGCAAGTGAAATTTCAATATTGAGAGGAGGGGGAGTTGACTTCATGGCATTCTTTTTGTAATCTTATTAAAGGCAGTATTCAGGTAATATAAAAATGTCTTACTGGACATTGGACAGATGGTACCTTAAACATCTGTATGAAATCTGTAGGCTTCTTAAATATACCAATCTCATAAGACCTTGCTTTATCCATTTTCTGCTTCATGCTCAAACAAAACAAAACAATTACCATCAAAAGTAATTAACAAGAATTTTTTTAGTCATAATAACTGTGATATATAAGGCATGGAACCATGGACATATAAAGTTCCAAGAAAACAATTAACAGAGGATCAACCTTATGATGCACAAGATTGCAGACGACTATTGCAAAGTCAACACTTGAAGTCACAATATTGATTCAAATGATCGCACTATCACGACTGGAGTATCTAGTGGGATCTTTATAGTTATCTTGATGAAATTGCTTTATTTTGTTACGGTGGAAATTGATGTGAAATCAAATAAAATGAGCACATTGCAAACCATTGAATATTGATGCAACATGATCATAAGAACATCCCTTATGTTACTGTCAAATATTTTAGCACATGCATAGATATATAACATAAAACACATGACCATGGAAGTATGGAACACATGGTTTAGCAAAGCTATGCCCACTGCCATCTTTGAAAAATGACACTAATCAGTAAAGTTTCCACTCCTAGTGCTTTCATGGTTCTATCCTGTGGTGAACAAATCAACAAAGTACTAGCTCACAAGTTGGCTATGACAGTGTTAAGGAGGCGCACTTACTTGAGTACTACGAAAAAATAAATAATAAAAAAGAAATAATAAGTGCTCATGTCTGATAGCAAACTCTAAACTCATTGAGCCCTCTATTCTGGACAAAAGTCAGACTGCAAACTGAATCTAGTTTACTTCAAGAACAGAAGCTAACAAAAATTTCAGAATTAAGTGCAGATAGAAAAAAAAGTTTTCATCCAGTTCTAATTTGTTGTCCCATAGTACACTATCACTTAATTAAGGCAAGTTGATCATACGAGCAGTACCAAAGGTAGTTATCTTGCTATCAATTAACACTAGTAAATGATCCAGCACAATAAAAACTAGTGCGCACAGAAATAAGATACAGACGACAGTGTGCAATAGAAATTCCCTTTATGCCCTCAAACATACAACATTTAGCACATCTATTGCTGAATTACTGATTGAACAAATATGAAATGGAAGAAAACTCAGTCGTTGCTGTTTCCATAACAGATTAACGACAATAACAGGGGGCACAAAGTCATGTCAATGAGATGTAAGTAAGACAACACCACCAGTAGTAGTTATCAACACACAGGTGCGACGCCATGACCACCCCCACAGGCAGCTCAAAAGCACATTAATTGGATCACCATGTATTGGAATAAACTAATTACCAAATTACTCATATTATATAATCGATAATCGGGCATAGGAATGGGGAGTGGATGGAGAAATTGCCAACCAAACATATCAGATTAGAAGGGGAAACGAACCATATAGTGTTGTCCCACAACCGCAGGCGTCAAGTCCATCGATCTAATTGGAAGGGGACCGACCAATGAGGCTGCGGGGGGACCGGCACGGCGGTGGGTGGGATCCTGCAGATCTCTTGGAAGCACGGGTGGTGGGTGGTTGAGGGAGGAAACAGTGGCTGCGGGAGACACTAGTACATGTGCAGTACACCATACAGAATGCATGCAATTTCTGAATTATGAGCATTCTAATATAGCCACGACAACACAATCAATTGTGATGTCTAATCAAGCGAAAGCTTGACAAACACATGGAAAATACTCCAACCCCTTCTGCCATAATACTAGTCTAGCCTTAACATGTACAAAAGATCCACACAAAAGAAGTCGATAATGTAGATGCCCATATAATAAAATCATCATGCTATCACCATTTACAAAATAAGGACGAACACTCCATCAGCAAACAATAACTTCAACATTCCTTATGTTTTGGACCTGAAAAGAAATTCAGAAAGTCAATAACCACAAACAATGTATACTTTGCATTTAACCTATGCATTTGTACAGAAATGGAGATCGCAGCCCAAACATGATATAAGCATAAAATAGCTAAGCAAGACAAGTAGGTAGACTATCCTTTGATTTCACCTTTCATACAACACAAGAAAGTCTCAACACACATTGCAGGCTAAGGCCAAGAGGGGACTTCATATCAACTTAAAACTAGGACTAATCAATTGGATTGTTAACTATAATTGGTTCGTTACACTTGGCCTACTTGTATAACGTAGACACATAATATCTAATTTAACTACTAATTTGTTTTTGGTTCCATGCACAGATGCACTTGTTTGTGAGTTGTGACAACAAACATAGCTTGGAAGGAGCAAGGAAGCAACCCTAATGGACACAACAAAACCTTGTGTTTTGTGGTTGTCCTCCAGCTTGTCTCATTAGATCTGCAGTTCTGCACACATACAAGATTTCCCCTATTAAGCTCACATAACACTATCTAGTTGTACTAATTATAATTGCACTTTGCGTAATCTTGCTTTTTTTCTCTCTTACTATGATCCTATAACAGCAGAAGTAGTAATAAAAGGAAAGTGTAAACACATTATGGTATTATTTATTTGTGGCTTACTCTGGCTTCAATACATCTACAATGGTTAATGAGCCTCACACAGTCATCTTCACAAACCCTTAAATCACGGAGAGCAAAAGGTTCCTCATCGCTCTTTGTATTATCAAAATATTTTGACTTTAAATATATCTTGAAACCCTGTCGTTTCCTTGAAGTAGTTACCATAAGGCCCATAACCCAGTCCTTAACACTTTCATCCACCTCGACGAACGACTTTATGCAAACAGAGGCATAATTTCAGCAGTCATCACAAAACAAAAAATTCCAAGCCAAAATATGCCCATTGAGTCTATAACAACGTACATGTCAAGATAATTGGCATACCTTTAAGTCTATAACAACTAACTTTTCCCAGCATCAACCGATCTCCAACCGTGATGCCCAAGGGATAAATTAGCTCTTAAAGTGTCCCTATATATTTAGTAAATACATTGACATAGGCCCCAACTGGTTGTCCTAACTCATTGACTTCAATATTGATTCTTTGCATGGCTAATCAATCATTGGAGAGGTAGCAGCACTGGCAAAGTGAAAATAATTTCAGGTTGTCAAGGCAAACAGATGAAACAACAGCTAATTAGCATTAGTGGAATAGAGGTTCATGTGTGTAAAGTGATATCACAATTTATCCAAAAATCCAAAGAAGGGCCTTTACATGAAAAATTCCATAATAATCAAATAAGAAGGTGTGCAGATATGCAAATGGCCAGTTCTGCAGATATGCAAATGATTTCTATTGTACAGCAAGCCGAAACTAGTACCCCATATCATATCTAAACCACCTCATACTCAGTAGAATCAAAATACACTAAAATGTTTTCTTCTTGTTGTTTGTTAACTATATGGGCACACATAACTAAAAAAGATTCAGAAAAACAAAATGAGATTAAGGAGAGGAGGACCTACACACCCACAGCATAGCAATCTCTCTGCATATCACCTGTTCATGATCTTGCTTCTTCCCAGACTTATTTATCCCTAAAAAAATAAATCTAAATTCTAAACTGCAAACACCACACCAACCATTGCTTCCTTGGTTTGCTTAATTCTACCAAATTCCAAGCAGGCAGAGCAGTGAGCAATGAGACCTCATCAAGACCATCAAGATTCAAGGCGACCTCCTGAAGGTTTGCACGACGAGGGAGAAGCCTGGTGTAGCATCCTCCTCCCCTAGCCGTAGTCGGCTTTCGAGTGCGCCCGGAGCAGCACCACCACGACAGGGCGGGGCAGTGGAGGGCGCGGCTGCGTGGCAGTGGAGAGCGTGGAGGTGGAGGGCACAGAGGCGGGCGAGGAGGGCGCGGAGGCAGGAGAGGAGGGCGCGACAGCACAGATGGAAAAGGAGCCGGGTCAGGGAGGTGGAGGACGCGGGTGCGACGGCGGCAGGGGTGGAAGAGGAGTCAGGATGTGAGATGTGGATTGGGGAGGTTCTGGTGGATTTGGGGGCGGGGTGTGGGGGTGAGCACGAATGGGCTGGGTAGAGAGGAAGATTGGGGGAGACTAGGCCTCGGGCTGGCCACTATGTATTTTTTTATTGCGATATATATGGAGGATTTTGCACTAAAATTTTTTCTGGGTCTCGGGCTATAGCCTACCCTGTCGAGGCCCGGATCCACCCTTGGATGCGAACGTTAGGTCCTGGGTTCAAGCATTGCCTCTGCAAAATACTTTTTGTCGTTTATTTTATTTCACAATTTTTTAAAAAATGATTGTTTATTATTAATAATAAAAAGTGAACAGAAAAACACAAAATCAAAACAAATGGAGTGGTATATAAGCCAAACAAATATGTTTCTTCGATATTGAACTCTTGTTCGTCATATGTACCTGTAATATTATAAAAATCAGTAGATCTTTCAATGTAATAACTTATATAGTCACTCTACATTGGATGCAACTGCCATGGTGAGATAATTGATAACCACATTATGATGGTATGCATATTCCTTCATAATAAAAACAAATAAGCAGATTAGTAGAATTAGAACAACGAAGTATCTGAGCTCATCGTTCCTACTACTGTAATTACCAATTTATTTTTATTAGTAGTATAACATTAGGTGGTAATTAAATGGGTCATAAAATTTATTCATTGACCTAGCAACACGTCTATTAAGTGTTGTAAGGTACACTACAAAGTGTTGTAACAAACTAGGGGCTGAGTATGTTTGGAACTTTCAACACTTGGGTCGTAGCAACATGAGAATATGTGTTGCAGTTGAGTTTTCCTGCAACACATGCTATATGTGTTGTGAAGTGTGTGTTAGAATAGATTGGTCCTGTTGTAGTGTAAACCTTCAACAATTAATTGAATTCCTGGTATGTAGTTAAATAGCTTTCCCATGTGACTTGCTGAGTATGTTGTGTATTCAATCTTCCTAAATTTTCATCAGAAGGTGTGTCAAAGGATGGAAGGGCACTGTGGAGATTGATATTATGGTTGCGACTGCACTTAAGCTTTCCTGTGGAGGCTATTTGATTCTTCTGAATGTAAGTTAAAGCTTTGGGCTTCAGATACCCATTTTGTTGCTGGAAAATAGCTGTTAGGCCATATTGTTTTTTAAATGTTCATAAGCAGATTTGGTGCCATTCCGGTCTGTAATCAAAATGTTGAGCGATTGTGCAAACCGGGTATACCCTGTTTAAAAAATGGGGTTATTTCATAAATAACACAGAGCAGGTTAACAACTACGATATTGACCATATGGTTGTTCGGATATTGTCAGTTTGAAGATAAGCTTTGGCAAAACCCATAGTATGGTAATCATGCAATGCCCGTGGTATGGTAATCCTGTCATGTGGCACTGCCCTCGCCTGGTGAATTATGCCCTACTGCGCACATACATAGTACCATAATAGGCTTGAAAATTCAAGATCAGATGGACGTGGTAATCCCAAAGTAGTTGAGTATGACTTAAAGTGGCTAGCATTGTCATGCAATGAACCAGCATTTTTGCTATACTTGCAGAAACAAAGCTCAGCAATTAGCCAGAACCCACTACTACAAAACATGCTATACTGGACGCCTCATCACAGACAGTTGTTAATAAGAACCGTCTGTGATATGTAGCGATGTCTAGAACCGTCTGTGATACTTAATTATCATAGACGGTTTGTAAATAGAACCATCTGTTATAATTCACCCCTACCGCCTCCTCCCCATTGCGCCACCTTAGAGAGGAGAAGGAAGGGAAGGAAGGAGGCGGGGATGAGAAGGAAAGGAGGAAGCTAAAGAGAGAAGGGAAGGAGGAAGCTAGGGAGGAGAAGGAAAGGAAGAAGAAAGATAGGAGAATCTCGCGGGATATTTAGGAGTTTCGTCGTGAGCTCCGAAGGTAACGATCTGTAACCCTTAATATTTTTCCTAGGTTAATCGCTAATCAATTTTAGTATATTTAGTCAATAGGAAGAGTACTTGTGGTTTATTAATCTAATTTAACACTAATTTATTACGTGCGTAGCGTAGATGGATCGAAACTAGATGTACGGTGAGAACTGTGTGAGTGAAGAGTATATTAATGGCTTGTTTACTTTTAGAAGGGCCGCCGAGTAGGATATGTTGAAGAAGGGGATAAAATTTATGTACTATCCATGCATTGATTGTGGTAATCTAAATATGTTTAACAACCTAGCGTAGATCGAAGCGTACTTGATTCGAAGGGGTTTCAAAAAGGGGTATACATGTTAGACCAGTCATGGTGAAGAGCAGATTATACAGGAAGTTAATAATAATGACATCACCGAGAAAGTCAATGATATGTCGGATGTGGACTGTGCTTTTGATAAGAATAGGTCGGACGATGACAATCTGGATCAGATACTACGCAATGCAGAAGGGTAATACAATGAGAGAGAGTTTGGTAAATTCAAGGGCTTAATGGAGAACTCGGGGAAACCTTTTTTCCCTGACTTTAAGCCGGAATACACAAAGTTGTCATCCGTGCTTGAACTGTTGAAATTGAAGGCAAGCAATGGTTGGTCCGACAAGAGTTTCACGGCGTTGTTAGGTCTCCTATCAGACATTGTTCCAAAGGGAAACGTGTTGCCCAGCACCACCTACCAAGCCAAGAAGGTTCTTTGTCCATTGGGAATGGTAGTAGAAAGAATACATGCATGTTCGAACGATTGTATCCTCTATCATAAAGACTATGCAGACATGCATGTATGTCTCGTGTGCAAAGCATCCCAATACAAGTGTAAGAATCCTGCTAAGGTGTTGTGGTATCTGTATGTAATCCTATGTTTGAAGCGTTTATTTGCGAATCGAAAGGAGGCAAGATTGGTGCGTTGGTACTCGGAGGAGCGTAAGAAAGATGGAAAGCTTAGACACCCTGTTGATTCTTTCTAGTGGAGAAACTTCAATCAGAGCTTCGAAGAGTTTTTTGCGGAACCAAGGAACATAATGTTAGGGTTGAGTACAGGTAGAATGAATCCTTTCGATAACATCAGCAGCCGACATAGCACTTGACCCGTGAATCTATGTGTCTACAATCTTCCTCCTTGGTTGTGTATGAAGCAGAAGTATATATTTGTGGATATCATGTGGATATGCTTACGATCTTCGGATGATGATACAATTGGCAATGGCGTTGAAGGTTTGTCGAAACACGCGTTTTTGACAAAGTTCAAATTCTATCAGGTCTCAGGCGGTTAGACCGGTCAAGGTGGCGGTCAGACTGGCCACCACTGGCTGTCAGACTGGCCAAGCCTCAACCAAAGTGGCTGGCGGTCAGACCAGCCAATGAGCGGCGGTCTGACCGGCCATAAAAGATTTTTGAATTTGGAGCTGGGCCAAAAACAGAGGGTGTAGGCAAGAGAGGGGTTTCTTCTACACTTGGTCTCATAATTTTTGGAGCTTCGAGTCAAAAGATCTATTCGTTTGAAATTTCCAGAGAAGTCTCGGATTTCTAAGTTGAAATTTTGGCTAAGTCCCAGCTGGGCAGTCAGATCGGCCAACGGGTGGTGGTCAGAGCAGCCAGGGGGGCGGTCAAACCGGCCATGGGTGGCGGTCTGACCGGTTTTGACTTGAATGTCGGCCGACTTGTTGAATTGGTTGTAAGTTAGGTCAAGTTCATGGGTTTCAGTGCATATGTGTTGCATAATGCATGTTTTGACTAACGTGGGTCAAGTTGCGGAGAACTTGTTCCCAGAAACAATTTCTTGGTCTATTGTTGTGCAGGTTGCTTGGAGGTCAACGACGATCAACAATGAGGATGATCAGGACTAGGCTTGGAGAGCCGAGGTTCAGAACGATCGAGGATGCCGGGTGAAGTCAGAAGACTCAAGCATGGCGCAAAATGAACAAGGATGACCGAACGGGAAGTTCGGTGCGACGGGTTGTATCAAGCGGCGCGGGGGTCGGTGCAAGTGCTATGGTGGTTTCGGTGGGAGCCGGATGGGAGAGACTTGCTGACATGAAGAGAGCCATTGATCAACCTACACGTGGCGAAGCATGGGATTATTTCATGAAGATTGGACTCGGTCTTTGGAGAAGGATCGAGAAGGGTTATTTTGGTAACTTCACCTAAATACCGCCTTGGTGACCTTTTGCTAACCCGCGGCGCAATACAGCGCAAGGAGAATCGGTTTAGGTCAAGAGGAGATGAAGACGACGCTTTAAAATACGCGCGTAAGTGAAACCCGTTTGTGTGTGGGCTTAACAGGTGCCCATTAGGAATATCCTTCTAGAAGCTAGCCTCCACTATAAATAGGAGATGGTGCTGGTTGTGCACCCCCCAACCCTAATATCTAAAACCCTAGTTTGTGTTTTAGGGTTAGGAGAGAACAGTGGAGAGGTTAGGGTTCTAGGGAGATGGATTGATTGTGTGCTCATGTGTTGAGTCTTTGTCCTCCTTTCTATTTTGTGATTTTGGGGCTTTCTTTGATCCGTCAATTTTTCTTTTGTTTCTGGCCTAGATCTAACTTGCTGTGACATATGGGAATACATCTAGGATTATCTTGATCATCAATCACCCACGAGCAAGTGTTTGGATTATATTTTGGTTTTGACTCGGTTTTGGAGCAACCTTCACTCAAACGGAAAAAGGTCAGAACTTTGGTAAGGATCTTCATGATCCTTGATTGGAATAGGTTCCTGACATCCTAGAGAAGGTAATTCTCAAGTTTGGTAATGTTTGGAGTTGCGGATCAAAAGTTAGACCAATTTGTGTTTGAGTTCGGGCAGATTTTACTGTTCATTGTCCTGGAGGTCAGACCGCCATGTACCTAGAGGTCAAGCCGATTTCCAAAGGTCAGACTGCCAACTACATGGAGGTCTAACCGCTCAACTCTTTAGGTTTTGAGTTTTTGTGATTTTGGTCTATTTGCTTCGGGGTTTTGATTGGGTTCAATACAAGTCTTCCACTGCGCTTGTATATTGATCTTTATAGCTTTTATAGCTATTGGTGTGAAAATTGTGTTGAATTCAATCAAGGTGAAAATGAGATCGTGCTCCTATTCACTCCCCTCTAGTCGCCATTTCGGTCTAACAATTTTGATGTCACTACTTATCGAAGGGCCGAAGCAACCTGGGAACAATATTGATGTGTACCTAGCACCATTACAAGAAGACGTTGTGACACTGTGGAACGAAGTATGGGATACGTATAAACAAGAGAACTTCACTTTACACGCCATGTTGTTCTGCACCATCAATGATTTTTCTGCCCTTGGTAACCTGTCGGGGTTCAGTACAAAAGAAGTCAAAGCATGTCTACACTGCTTAGATGGTACCGAGAGTGTATGGCTGAACAACTCACGTAAAACTGTGTACATGCGTCACTGTAAGTTTCTTCCCAGGATTCACTCATACCGTAAGATGAAAAAACAATTCGACGGAAATAAGGAGGACGGTTCAGCTCCAAGGGCTTTTAGAGGAAAAGAGGTCCATGATATGGTTAAGGATATCGATGTTGTGCTTGGAAATGGACGTTAATTGATGACCCGTCAGAAGAACATCTGGAAGAAGCGGTCAATTTTTTGGGACTTGCCTTATTGGGAGCACTTAGAAGTTCGCCACTTCATCGACGTCGTGCACGTGGAGAAGAATGTATGTGATAGCTTGATTGGTCTCGTACTGAACTCCTACTATGGGTTCGTAGAGGAGATTTGGGAGCTTGACAATGTACTTTTCAAGATCCCCTATTTCAATGCCATTGGGTTAAATTTCCGCAAGGTATTAATGTGTTATGGATTTGTATGGCTTATAAAGGTTCATGTGATCTCATGCCAAATTATGGATTTCTATTGTTATGAACTAGTATGCTATAGAATACTCTTTGTACATATCTCTGATTTTTTTTTAATTTGGCCCTGTGCTAGCCCAAAACCATATATAGAATGAACTATCACATAGTAGCATATCACATACGGTTCTATTATGGAACCGTATGTGATTACCTATCACAGACAGTTCCATAATAGAACCGTATGTGATATCCCGTTATTAGTAGGGAACCACTAGGGTTTGTGTCCTTATTCTCGTCACTCGCCCGTTCGACTACCCACGCCACTCGGCCTCCTCCTCCACACCGCTCGGCCTCCTCCTCCACGCTGGAGCCACACCGCTCGGCGCCCTCCTCCACGCCGGAGCCACGCCGCTCGGCCGCCTCCTCCATGCCGGAGCCACGCCGCTAAGCTGCCTCCTCCATGCAGCTCTTCTTGTTGGCTTCGATTGCCATCACTTTGTGAGTTGTCTCAGTTTTACAGAAGTGCTTTACTTTGCATATATTTGTGCCGTGTAAGTGATTGTATATATATGGTATTGGGAGAAATTGCAAAGTGAAATTGATGGGTCTGATTAAATTGCTCAATAAGGATAATGTCTTATACTGAAATTGTTTAAATAGCTAGCTCAGTTTTGAGCTCTATATTTGAGTCGCTTACTGCTATCATTTGGTATAAGTTGATTTATTTTGTTACTTTCGGTTGTAGTCAAGTACTCTGAATCATTCTGCTCAGTCAATTAATCAGTTATTTGATTGCTCTATTGTTGGCCAAAAGGCTTTTAAGCTGAAATTTGATTATGTGAATCTTATGCTCTAGGAGTCATTCACTGTTCTATTGGCTAATTTGAGTATTGGTTCACTTTGGTTATATATATGTGTGTGCTGAATTGGCTTCAAATTATGTATTTGATTTGATTCATGCACTGAGAGATATAACAAAGTGGGTTTTGTGGGATCAGTTGAACTGCTCAGTGATGATATTAGTCTAATACTAAAATTGATAGGATCAATCTGATCATTCTGAATAGTTGTGCTACTTGTTCTTTTGTTAACCGAATGGCTTAATGTGGAAATCTATGTTTTTGTGTTAGTTCATTAGTAATCTGTTGGCTTATAGATTGAAGTAATGAATTCTGTGATCATTTTTATGGTCTTCTATAAACAATAGTAGTGGTTTTTGAGTTTCTTTGGTGATCTGTTGCTGACAGAAAGTAAAAGTTTGAACCTCTTGTGTCTTGTGCAACTAACCTTCCTGATATTGTGTATTTGTGAAGTCTAATTAGTGAAGAGTATAGACTAAAAGACTATGATGTCCAAGATTATGTCTTGTGCAACTAGCCTTCCTGATCTTGTGTATTTGTGATCAGTTGATACTGAGAGTGATCATTTTTTGTTAGTTGTGTAGAGTTCAATTTGTGATCTTTTGATCTACTATTTAAACTGGAAGTTCTTTTTGTGGTCTTTATCAGTTCGGTTATATTGACAGTTTAGTAAAGTTTGTTTAGAGCTTAAGAATTGAAACTTTTGTCATGATCATTTAATGAAGAGTATAGACTAAGTTTTGAGGAGGCAGAGATTAAATTCTTCTGCAACTCTATTTCTGAGAGCAATTATAAATTCACTCAAATCATTGACATATGTGTTGTGATGGCCAAGATTTTGTGTTGTGCATCTAGCCATCTGAGAGCAATCATTAATCTTTTAAATCTTAGCTCTACGCTAATTTCTTTTGTATACATGATGATTGTATTGAGCATATTATTCTTTATACAGGATATTATGTTTTTAGTTCATTGGTTGGGTAATTTCTATTTGTTTATATAGTTAATCTATTTAGAAGGCAATTTTAGTTCATTGGTTGGGTAACTTCTATTTTTTCTGTATAAAATATGTTTCCAAGGGAAATTATCTTCGAAAATACCTAGTGGATATCAACTTGCAATACATTTTATTTAAACTTTGAATTCTGATATTTTAGTTCATTGCGGATGTAATTCATATAGATAGCAAGTAAGCGAGATGACGTCCGCACCATCTTCGCCGTCGGCATCGACGTCGTCGAACGTATCTGGATCTCCGAGGAAAGTGGTACGTAAGTGAGATGGCATAGGAATATCGAAATTACCTGCGTGCTGAATGACCATCACAGAGGCCAGTACCTCTGGGGTCCCACTGAGTCCCAACAAAGCAGGGCAAAATTCTAGACCATCTGTGGGATACTTGGAAGGGAACGGGTCCCCTTCACCAGAGAGAGGTCAGTTGTGGACTGATATTTCAAGCTCATTCACTATCCCAGAAGCAGACCAGGCACGCGTGGAACAGCCGGCGTTGCTCGCGAAGGGATACGCGTGGAGGACTTTCAAGAGCACGCTTGTCACGAAGTACGTGAACACAGGTCGGACGCCATTCACGGAATACAAATTCTTGTCGCGGGATATATGAGACGTCTTTACGCAGTGAAGATGACAGCCGAATTTCAGGAGCAAAGTGCGGCGCAGAAGGCTCTCCAAACACAAAACACTCACCCCCACAAACTCGGCACCGTTGTGTATGTGAGTAAAACCAAGCAATGGACGGCGAAGGACGAGAACGCAACCGAGCCATTTACTGGGATCATAGATGAGCGCATCCGAAGCTGGTTAAGAGCGAGGGCATCAGCCACGTCTTTGGGCGGCATCTCTTTCACAAACCTGACAGACGAGGAGAAGTATCCAAATGTTTGGTAAATATGTCGAACTACCTAGTTATTAATAAGTCCATAACTTCATAGTGTCTAAAATAACATGATGGACTCTTGCAGCACGCATTAACTACCGAATCTTCCCAAGGATCCTTCGAAGCAGTTAGGGAGAAGGATATACTATCTACGGCCCTGAGAAACAAGGAGCACCCGGGTTACACGCGAAGCCTTGGGGTTACGTACCTTGGAGGTAGGGATTCCCAGCGACTTCGAGACGTATAGGAGTAGGAAGAGATCCAAGGCCGAACACGAGGAACGGTTGGTACAGAAGCTTACTGCAAAATTTCAAGGACAGATAACAAGATTGCATGATCAAATGAATCAACTCCAGTCAAGCACGTACTTGCTTGCAATTGCTTAGTTTGCAGCCTCATTCGTTCCACAATTTGCTGAGCTTGCAACCGCTAAGTTTGTAGTTGCTCCCCAATCTGTGGTTGGTTTACCCCGCGAATGCCAACGACTGAACGAACATGGAATGATGTCATCGTCTCCGCTGTGCATCCCTTTGTAGGCGTGGTAGTGTAGGGCTCGACGCGTGCTCCCACAACCGACTGCGCTGCTCCCTGCTGCCGGATCTCCTTCCCTACACTTCTACAGCACACGTCCACCTCCTCGGCAGCGAGATCTCTTGCGGGACAGGGGGCTACGACAGATTCATCACCCCCCTCCCGTTGTAGAGAGAGGGAGGGAGAAGAGGGGGTGCTACGACAGTAGGGAAGAGGGTGCTACCGGCTACGAGTGGTGGCCGGCGAGGGCGATGGTGTTGAACTCATGGAATTAGGCAAATAAATTGAGAATCCATCCAAACACTAGTATCCCCACACCTTAGGCATCCTCATATAAATTTTTTGGAGAGGGACCAAATCAAGATCTAGAAGGGCAGAACCCGATGATTAATGGCAAACGAAGAGATCAAGAATCAAAACCCACCTCAAAATTATTCCATTTGCAGGTTCCAGCCTATTCCACAGCAAGACCTACAACGCTAGTATGCCTACTTAGGCCGTAGTGGATTGCGATGAGGCTCTTGGTGAGCTCAAGCTCACACTCGCCTCGACGCTCGAGCGCGTCCACGGCGCCATCGCCCTCTCTGGAGACCACCTCTTTGAAAGCCTGTTTGAGGATGAAGCACCCTTGATCTGGGTTATACAACGTTGTGTCGTCCATCTTAGGCTATGCCACCGCCTTTCTCATCTTGGAGTGAGAGGAGGTTGAGGACGACGGCGAGGCCAACGCCCAACTAGGGAGCGACAATAGCAGGAGCTGCAGAGGCGGAGCGAGACAGGGAGGAGAATCGTGTGGGGCAAGAGCTCTTGTGGGAGAAAGGGCGTTGGTGTTGGGGATCGGGTAATGACGTGTGCAGCGCGGCTTCCATCCCAGCAATAATGAGTGTGGTGGTCAACGAGGTTAGCGACATGCGTGTGGGTGTGGCTTAGCACTGGCTGTTGGGGTTGAGGAGAGGATTTAGGGGGGATCGACACAACTGCGAAAGGATAGGGAATGGAGCGACGCGAGACTAACTGGATCCAGTCTGAGATCTTGAAGATTGTGAAAGGCTCTATACTTCTGCAGCAACCTCTTGCAGGTTAGCAGTCAATGAACGGATGACCAAAAGGTCTTGTTCGTTGTTTTCTACCGTCTAGTGGTTAGCAATGGCAGTAGAAAGTATGCGAACTTGGTTGACGGGAGTCTCTGCCTATGAAGGTGATGATACAATATTTAAATCTCTTACCGTCGTCCTCGGGCCATCCTGGGCGTAGTTGGCAGATGTTGGTCGCCACTTGCGTTGGTGATAGGCCTCTTGGACGTCCCCGGCGCGCTATCATGGTACTGGTGACGGACCTCCTCCATTGCCTTTTGTTTGGCAGTAAGGAATTGATTGTTTCATTGTTCCTACGCCAAATGTTTGGCTTGCTCCTGAGCCTCATGTTGTTCACGTGCCGCTCGTTGCTCGTCGGTCTCGTTGGCGTTGACGACTGCACATGCATGAAACTCAGAGCAAATGGCGAGTGAGAATGTCCCATCCTCATCAGAGGAGGGGTAGTAGTCGAGATCTCGATGTAGATGTTCTGGAGATGATTATATCAGAACCTCAACATTGACATTGTCAACAAGATCATCAAAGGTTGCCACGACATTGGCATCGTTGTGACTTGTTTGTCCAGTTGAGACAAAAGTAGGAATGTACTTGCCCTTAGAATTTTTAGGGGTGGTAGCGGCGTCTCCGCCATCTCATTCCCAGCGTGTTAGGCTAAGAGCGGCGAAGATTCGCCCTTGGGAACGTACTCAAGGTAGAAATCACACTTGCATGCCTCCTCAGGGACGTAGTCCTAGTCCATGAGGTCAGCGTAGCCAGTGAGATCAAAGTGTTCTCCTCATCCATTGGTAAGGATGCGAGAATTCACGACAATGATCTCCGGCTTGACGACACCCTCCTTCTACCGCCAACTGTCGTTGATCAGAACCCAGGGTCAACTACAACACAAAAGCCCTGTAGAGATGCCTATTTTATGGGTTAAAGATGTTTTCCATCATCTCTATAGTGTGGTAGATTCGTTTTTGTACAGTGTCTCTAGAGCGTCTCCCCACGTACCGTGTCAAAGATCGTAGAGATGTATTGTTAAGCGCGTCTACAATGATATGAGTCATTTAGATTGCGTTTCTACAAGCTTGGAGATGCTTTCATATATGTATTTCCATATCGTCTCTATTCTCCCTAGTGACGCTTTATTGCGTGCCAAGAAACATAGATACACATTCATAAACGTATTTAGATTGAGCTAGAGACATCCATTTTTATTTTGTTCTGTAGAAATATTTTATTGCTAGTTAAACTACAATGATTCAGAGGATATTGTATCACATATTTTCATAAGAAGTTCTAGATCGTAGGTAAAGCCATTTCAAATGTAGAATTACATTGTCGATATATAAAAAAACTAGAAGAAAAAAACAGAGACACTCCGTTGCGAACTGAATTGAGTTAATAACTGAATCTAGCATCCACATACAAAGGTGCAAACACACCGAAAAAAACTCCTACAAATCCTACAACTGAATCAGGCAACGAGTGGCTAGAGGGCAGCGGTAGCGGCGACGTCTTCAGGAACAAACAACCTAATCCACCTCCAAATCACAGAGCCTGGTGCCTGTTCAGTGACAAACTTGTTTATTATGTCTATTCATGTCTCAAAAAGAAATCATGCACACATGACATAAGAAGGGTTGCATTTATCGAAAACAAAGGAAATATACAATACGAAATTGAAAGCACATGAACTGCAATGATACTTCTTCTTTTTAAGTAGCAAATTGTGAAGATAGAAATGATAAAGCATAAGAAATAGTCTCTTCAATTTAATTTGGCAGAAATACCAAGATGTAATCAACTTCTACAGAACTGGAGTAAAATTGCACCTTCACTTGGTAGCATATCGAAAAAAAGTTGAATTGATGACCCTTGGAAGGAAAGAAATCAAGAAATGAGCAAGAAGACTTGTATGGATATATCTTAAAATGTCCATACATGATTAACCAAAACAATGTGAATTTATCCAGCAGCCAAGAATCAGCAACCATACGAATAGACCGGAGTTAGCAAAACTGAAGCTTTGGCGGACATACCAATAAGAGTTTTCCTTGTCTAGCGATGAGTAAAGTGGTATCTTGCACTAGAAACGATCAAGGTGACACTTGCAAAACTCATAGTTCAAGCATTGCCTTTCCAGTACAGATGACATCTGATTCTAACACACAATGTAATTCAAACAACAGACAAAGTTATCTGGAAAGCACAACAGAACAATGTAAAAGACAACTTATTATATTGGCAAAAGTAGCAAGGAATGTAACATTATCAATCAAAATACACGCGAAGCTGAAATTTTACCTCCAACTACTTGATAAATTTGCACTGATGTCATGATTTTTTTTTTAAAAAAAAAAATTGAGCTGCATTTAGTTACTACTCTTTCCATACTAGAACATAATATATAACTCTAGCTAGATGCTAGTTTTAGGGCAATCCAATACATAATGAAGTAGAGAACGATGTGAGCAATTAGGTCCAAAGTTTATAAACTGGCAAGATCATTTATGCCATTAAGAAATGATAGTTGTATACAGGAACATGTCGCATAAGAATACATGCATGCACACAAAAATGGTAAGCATTATGATGTTTGAGTGTGGAGAGGAAAATCTAAGTACACTGCCAAACATCTGGTTGCAAAGGAATATATGCATCTTTTAAGTAACGCCTAAAGCACAATCAAGTAACGCCTAAAGCACAATAGCAACCTTAACAACTTTAGTAAACAGCTATAGAAAAATAGTCGTACACAGAAGCAAAGAAGCAAGCAATGTAACTAAAACAACTATTTGGTGATTCATTGTTATTATTACTCCCTAAATGGGTGCAAAAGAAATACTACATTCACCGAGAAAGAATATTGAAATTTATCAGATCATCAAAAGATTTAGCTACACTTACATATAGAGTGAAGAACACCTAGAAATTGTTCAGTCCAGCCTGAAATTACAAAAGTTCTTTGTCAGCCATTGCCTTATTACCGTATCAAGAAACCACCTTAATTCATGCCAGATCATTCCAGCGCTTGCCATTCCCCAGTTAACCAGGCGTAGGGGATCAGAAATTCAGAATCGTACAAGAGGCAAAAGAGGAGACCAAACCATCCATTGCAATTTATATAAGAGTTTGATAGATCGATCGTTGCTGCAGGAAGGAAACATTGGAGAAGAACCGACAAATCGAGGAGCGAGGGGGGAACTCACAGAGAGAAGGCTCTCTCTCCCTGTCCCCTCCTCCTCCACTACGCATTCTGTAGAGCGTCGGCCAGAGCCGGGCCGCCATGGGGGACACGAGCAGGTGTTAGGAGGTGGCGGCGAGGAGGTGGTGGAGGCGGTAGCTAGATGGTGGAAGAGGCCACGGAGAGGTGAGAGGACGTCGGGATTTGAGTGGAGGGGTTAGGCTAACGGGTGAGTTGAGTGGGGTTAGTGTTTGCTAAATAGGTTGGGCTCTAAATGTTGGGACGCATTCTAGAACGTCTCGAGAAACATCTTTATGTGCTATCTGATTCTGGGTGTAGAGACACAATAAAAAGCGCTTAAATAAAAACGTCTCTAGTAGACTATTTTATTGTAGTACGTCTCTGTCGGTGTTTTAGAACCGAACTTACATAAAGATTGTTTGATTCGAGGGGTCTCCAAGACTCAAATCATGCAGAGAGAGCGACACAGGGATTTTTATACAGGTTCGGGCCTTCTCTGGGGAGAATAACAACCCTACTCCTGTGTGGATGTATTGAGTATGCTTGTTTACAAAATCAAGAGAAAGACTCGAATGAGATGTCTTGTGCTCCTGCTTGCGTTGTCTTCCCTTTTTTTCTTCTCCTCCTGATGATCCCGCCTTTTATACAGTCCTTGAAGTGGGCTGCTGTTTCTCCAGTTCAAAGGGCGCCTTAATGCTTCAGATGATGGAACCGTTATTGGAGATTATTGTGGGAGTAGTAACGTTCCCACGTCGCTAGGCAGTTATCACCAGGGCAGCGAGTTAAATCATGCCATTATTCCCGAGAATAACAGCGTAATTGACTGCCCCATATCCTAAGTTATGGTGCAGAAGATTCCCTGATCGATTGGGCCCACATGTCTGTAAGCCCCATCGACTAGCGACTGGTCGTATGAGAGCTTACGATCAAGTGGTGGTCGTAGTAAAACTTACGACCACAGACTGATCGTAGAAGGACTTACGATCATGGATTAGTCGTAGAAAGACTTACGACCATGGGATGGTCGTAGAAGGGTCTACGACCATGGGATAGTCGTAGAAGGACCTACGACTATGGGGTGGTCGTAGAAGAACTTATGACCTCCAGCTTCTCCCTTATGAACATTAAGGGATATACTCAAGAACCATATGACGGTATTATTATCTATAATATGAATTACAGATAAATAATTAAATGAGGATTATTAGATCCTCGTCAGTCCCTTATTGAGCTTACTGAGAAAATAAGATGAGAGCACAATCAAAATAGAGACCTTTATTGCTGTGGACACAATGAGAGTTTGTATAATAATACAATGAGAATGATATTGGGATTATTCGACATCTTATGTTACAAAGTAAATGGGCTACCCTCTTTATAACTATTGAAGAGGTAGCAGTTAATGTCGCTAAAAACGCCTTTTGTCTTCACGTACGTTCCTTCGTTGAGTGTTGAACTGCCACGTCTCTTAGCCAACTATCGTAAGCTATCAGATGCGTCAATAACTGCTCTCACGTTAGTCACGTGGGAAACTGTCATATCTCCCGACCACTTTGCTGGTTGGGGATGGCCCAAACCGTATGATTGGTCGTCTCATAACTCAAACTGATCTGCAACCAGTTTGGCCGTAATAAAAGAAATTAGACTTCTTTTTATTCATAGTCGTAGGTACATAACTGTTATAAATTGGGTCCTTAATATAGAGAACTGCTATCATAGAGACTATGGCTTTGACCTTGTCAAGAATCCTCGTTAGGTTGTGCCGCCGCCTTTCTAAGCTTGGGACGGGAGGAGGTCGAGGACGATAGAGATCGAGGGTTGAGTCGCTGATAACTTGGTCCCACGTGTCGGTGCATGAGTCAGTGATAGGATAGACGCACCACCCCCTAGGCCCTGCTGACGCGCGAGATATGAGATGAGAGACTTGGAAAAAACGGACCGAGTCCTTTTAAGTAGTAGGGATTTAAAAGGTTGCCCCTTAATATGTTTGGCTTTCATTTCCCTAAACTTGTCGCCGTCTTTGCTTCGTTTCTTGTCAATTTCTGGTCTTTTCACCTAAAGTCACTTGCATTTTTATGATGGTTTGTACTCGCGCGGCACTGCACAAGCTGGCCTGGGCACTGTTCGGAATTTATGCGATCGGTGCGGTTGTAAACAGTAGATTTACCAGTTTTGCCGATGTTATTACAAATCCAACTGTTTTGCAACAACTGAATTGAACGCCCTGATCAAATCTGACATAAAGGCCAATACGTCTTTTCAAAAATCAAATCGCTTTTGCTTCTTTGACACGTCAGGTCAGGTCAGGTTCGGTGACGAACAACTCTGGATCGATTAAATTCTTTAAATGCGGCGCCCAAACCCTTGCCTTTTCTGGTGAATCCTGTGATCGAGGTGACATGTAATATCAGCGCGATCGATCATCGACGGGCTCGATCCTTTGGGCCGGTGATCGGACGGCCTGCTTCATACATTGTGCTGATCGAGTACGAGTTTAATTTCAGGGGTCTACCCCTGTCTTTTCGAGATCCCAGTACATGAGCGGGTCAAGTAGGTTAAAAGTAGAGCCTGGAAATTATGAGCTGGTTCATATAGGTATAGATAATTTATTTGTATGATGACATTGTTAATTAATCGGTGGTGATGTCAAGGCAAACTACTCGAACAAAATGTATGCTGGAACTTGAATCATGTCTGTTTTATACGGAAGAATGTTTGGAACTAAAATTTCAGAAAAAATTTTTGTAAAAAAAACAACGTAGTTTATCTAGAAATCCGACAAAATTCCCAAGTTCCTGATGGTTCTTTGTACTGGACAGCCAGCTGTGGTAGGTAGCATAGCTAGGAGGACCTCGCAGGACATGAGGTTTTGGAAGAAGGTGAGAGCATGTCCTACCGTGTGCCAAAATGATTGGCGTACTTGGCCCCTTTCAGACAAGGTTTTTGTACAGATTAACCGAACCAAATCCAAATTATATCTCTCTGCCCCATGCATGACATGCCATATATTGATATAAATATGCAATAATTAAACAGCCCGGACCCGTACAAACGAAACAAGACAAAGAACAAAGGAGAAAATAAAGCAGAATCAAGATCTACCATGACTATGTTTTTGCCGTTTTGCAGGTGTTTGCAGTGTGCATGCACCATCTATCATTATTTGGATTCTAGAGATGCAATGCAATGTTGATCGTTATGCAGTAAAAAAGCTGCTAGCTCATCACAATGCATGCACAATTGCACATTGCAATATTGTCCACACATGACATATGAATATGCGAGCATGCCCCCCTTGGCCTCACCACTATGTACTGTTGTCCTCCTCTAGTCTCTAGGCTTTCTAGCTCATTGCCATTGCTATGCCCTTAGGACCACTTTGTATTCATATATGCATGCATGGTGCACAATGACATGGCATGGATGTGCCTGCTGGTCAACTGTAGGGTCATGCTCTCTTGAGGCTTGGAGCAACAAGTAACAAGGCTGAAACATGAAACAGTGTAGGATCAGGATTCCCAATAGGGAATCCATCTTATTCTATTTGCATGGATCAATTAAGCATGCATTTGGGCAATGACCAAGGTGCTCTTTGGAGTTGTTGTTTGCTACTACAATGCTGAGACTACATGTACTGTTTGAAAAGGAGATCGAGGGCCCTTGCTTTGTTTGGATATGATAATAGGAATGCATGCTCAGAGTGATACAGGTGTGGGTATGTTGCATGTACATTAATATTAACCTGGGAATCCCCAGACTGGGGCAGCAAAAAAATATTTCTAGTAAATAATTATGAAAATATGATTCAAATGCAAATGTTCCATGTCCTGGGAATGTGAGTCAAAGAATATGTATATAACTAAAATTTTAAATAACTAGATGTATGATTCAAATGCAGATGTGTACTTAGAAAACACTTTGGCAGTCTCAAAGCTGTTTCATCTATCACGCTAAATTGAATTAGTTGCTCTTATTAAGCAGTATATCAGGCTGCACTTTGTGTTCGTATGGGTATGGACTAAGTACCGGCCGTGTTTTGTACTGCTGGAGTTCACCCATCTGATGTGACATTGACTTGCCAAGTTGCCATGGGCAGGCCACTGTGTGCACTTCGTCCAATTTCGCGCATATACAGTATGTATCAAAAGACAAGAAACAATCCAGCCTGCCAGTGAATTCAGAGGGCACAAGTTGATTCGATGTAGTACAGAAGAAGCAATAGTAGTACTCAGTATTTTTCGCCAACGGGTTTGGTGATGAGGATAATGAGTGCTCTTTTCCAATCTCTTCAGGAATCAAATGATTTGGGAATCCATTGCCCCTAATCATCAAGCACAAGAAAGCACACAGACTCCCACGGCTGTTCCATCACTGGCCTCGCCCTCGAGCGAAAACACACACCAACCTTTCAACATGACCATTGACCACCACACCCCCGGCCATTTCCTCTTTTGAGATGAAATTGTTGCAGCGCCCGTCCATCAATCTCGTCAATCCACGCATGTAGTATCATGCACTTGTGTGATATTTGTGGTGAGATCCGCGGTTAAAATTGAATAGCTGCAGGTGCAGTGGACGTCAAGGGCTACTGAAACGGACTTGAAAATGTATGGCTAGCAGTCTAGCACACGTGAAGAACAGGCCAGCCTTTGCTCGGTAGTACCGTCCGGAGTAGTACTATTTACTATTTAGACTTTAGACCCTACGACGTAGTAGTAATTAACTTTTGTTATATTAGGCCCTATTTGAAATGAAGAGTTCTGGTAGGATTTTGAAGAAGGTGTATAGTCTCTCGCAAAGTTTCAGACATTCAGAATCAATTGCCGAACCAAAATATAGTTAAAAGAATATATCGTCAATACCTTAAACATATGTAATGGCAAAGAAAGGGGATAACTTTGAGACAAGTGATAAAAAGGTGAATTTATAGATACCAGGGTTTCTTCTATAGAACTCCAAATATGCATCATGCATAGCAAACAAGCCCTAAGCATCTGAGCATTCTAGTTACTTTAGGAATTTCTCTAAATTTCTGTTACTTTAGGAATTCCTCTAAATTTCTGCAAAAATCGAACTGCTTCCGATAAACTTATGTGTACTTGCTATAATCTTTGCTCCTTACTAGTAGTACATTGTTCATAATTATTTTCATCATTAATATTTTTTCTTCTGCAAATCTTAATTAACAGTGGACTACATTTTACACCTTGAAATTGATCATATCAAAAAGTTTCCCAAGTCCTGGCTTAATATTTTCTTTTACAGCAGTACGGCCGTCGTCATTTTTTTATGCCACGTCAACACAGAGGATAACTACACAGCTGAAGGGATTAATTATAATTGGACAAGGTAATAATCCAGTCACTACTTCAACTCTATGTGAAAGATGGAAAACAAGAAAGTAATCCTTTATCCCGTTTGAAATGAGATTTTTTGTACGATCACTTCTCTTGCACAAATTATGCGAAATTCCTGCCAGTCCGCTAAGCTTTGTCTAAAATCTAGAAAAACAGCTGTTCCTTTCTGTAACCATGGCTAGTGGATTGTGTTTCCAGCACCAACGTTAACTGTATGCAAAAACTCAAATGTGTAAAAAAATATTTGAACCATATATACCAACGACATCATATCGTACGAACCCAGAAATTGAGAAGATATAGCTTCAGCTTTTGATACAACAAAGCAAAAGGACAATTATTTATCAATTAACTATAACACGCATGATATTAAGTGGCCAGGAGTGAATGTGATCTTTCGAAGTGAACAGTTAAGGTAACTTAGGCTATACCTGAAATTAATCGTCAAACATGAACATTCTGCGTACTTGAAATGGCAAAAATATCCATGAACAAATTGAATATATAGTATAGTATCAAATGAAGAAGCCCTCTCAGAAAAGGAAGAACGGAAGGGAGAAATGAAACAGTCGCACAGACAACAACACATATAAGTCAATGTATAACCACATCAAGAACTATATCATCGAGAGAAAATCCACTACAAGTCACAGAATAACTACATGATTTCTTAGGATATCTCTAATAGTTAGAGATAATATTATCTCTAACATATGCTACATCATCTTTAAAGATATCTCTAACAGATAGTCTCTAGTACGATCTCTAACATTTATATTTTATAATTTTTCTTTGAAACGGACCTACATGTCAACTAGAGTAGATAAATATACCATGTCTTGTTTCACGTGCACAACAGTCTTTTCAGGAAGAGACGACATGTACTCTCTCTCATCCCCTCTCTCCTTCACATAGGATTTTGTTGACGTGACATAGCTAAGAGATGACAATAAATACACTATTGGAGATACCCTTAGAGCATCTTTAGTGTATTGAACCGATGTCAATTCAAAGTCATGCCACGTAAGCATTCTAGGAACTGAGCTTGTTTTTCTCCAATGTATTGAACTGATTCTTACTAATAACTGGGACCCACGTTACATTAAAAAACCACAAAATAATAATATCATATCTCAACCGCACTCTCTCTTATGTAGTTGTTTAATACTCATATGAGTTGTTTAATGCTTTGAATCGATTCCTAAGTAGAGTCCAGTTTCATGCATTTTTTTATTGGAATCGACCCTTCCAATGTATTGAATCGATTCCATGGCTTTTTTTTTTTAAAAAAAAGGAAAAACCAACTTTTATAGAAAGCTAATAGAGAGTTCTTACATCTAAACCACAGCCACAATTCACTGGGGTTGCCAGCTTGCAAAAGACGACTAAGCAAAAAACACAGACCCAAACCACTTCCCAGAGCACTAGATCAAAGATCACATCTAATACAAACTCCAGTCCAAAAGACCCCTAGGACAAAAAGCTAACTCGCTTGCAACCCACAGAAACACTTCAACCAGTTCTCAGCCAGCCTGATCACCCCGATCTAGATCTTCCCTATCACCTTCTTTCAACAGGATACGCCACTTGATTCAATGCCTTTTCTCTTCTCATTTGAACCGGCTAAAACACAACATTGGAGATGGTTTTATATGCCACTCATTATAAGGCTGACATGTATATCGGTGAGACATCAATGATATATATGAAACATAAAAAAAAATCCCTTGGCATACAAGAAAATACCACTATGATCAATGGACAACAACAAAACCAAGAAAAATATATAGCCAAACAAACGGACAATTAAAATTCCTTACCATTTTAATTAAGCCTTCCATTATATTATCACTATCATGATCATTGCATACACAAACCAAGCACGACGATACAGGAAACCCTACAGTACTAAACGGTACTTCCAAGCAGCAGGAAATGAAGCCAAAAGACAGTGGTAGAGTTGATAAGAACAACAGTGCGTACGTGTGTTGAACTGTTGATCGATCGACGGAATCCATCATCCCATCATGATGAGATCAACTGATCGATCAATCGAGATTACGAGTTTTCGACTAGATAAACCTCCGGATTAATTAAGACCTACCTTGCTTGCTAGTATTCGGCTAGTTAAACACGGATAGAGGCAGCATGCACCCCGCCGCGTGCGCCTCAGCCGCCGCCGCCGCCATCGCCAACTCGTCCCCGTTGCTGGCGCCGTTGCCGTTGCCGTTGGCACTACCAGCAGCGGCGTCCGCGTCGCCCGGCACCATGAAATGCCCGTGCACGAACTGCGGATGCGGGATTAAGAAGTGCCCCTCCGGCACGGGGTGCACGACTTCCGGCCTCTCGGGCGCTGCGGAGGCGGGAGAAGGCATCGCCGCCGCCGCGGCCTGCTGCGACGGGGACGGGCGCTTCCGGCGCTTCTTCTCGTAGGCGATGCCGCGCGCCTTGGACTGGCTATCGCGGACCTCGCGGAGGTAGAGCCTCACGGCGCGCGCCCCGAAGGGGTTGGCATCGGGGCGGCCGCCGTGTTCCTCGAAGGCGGCGCGGAGGCGGCCGATGAGCGCGTCGAGGCTGCCCCAGGCCTGCCTGAGCGGGCACGGGCACGGCGCCGGCGGCGAGGGGTGGCCGAAGAAGGGGCACCCGGCGGCGTGGACCTTGGTCTTGCCGAATTGGTCGAGGTAGCGCAGGAACTCGAGCACGTGCGCGCCGCTGCACCGCGAGAGCTCCAGCGGCGGCCGGTGGTTGCGCAGGTACTGCCCGAACGTGTGCCAGTCCCGCCGCTTCTGCGACTCGTACCTGCTCGGCCGCGGCGCGTCCGCCACCGCGCCAGGGCTGTCCGCCGCGCCTCCTCCCTGCATGTCCTCCCCGCTCTTCTTCCTCAGCTCCGTGCTACCCGCCCGATGACCTCAGATCTGCATGCGAGCAGGCGAGACCCTCCGTTAGTACAAGGCCTGAAACCAAAAGCAGCTTTTTACTGCGGCGGCTGAGCTCATCAATTGCATCCTTCAGTTCATATATGGTTACTGTAGAAGCCAAGCCATCTGCAAGTTCAGTTCGATCTTCCAAAGAAGACAAGAGATTTTGAGGCGGTGGTGATGCAATCAAATTACAAATTAAACTAGAGATTTCTTGGTGTTTGCTGCCGCTAGCTTCTAAGAGAAAGAACGAGCTAGGGTTTCCTAATGTGGGGAATCAGCTGGTCCTGAGCTAGTACGGTGGCCCAGAGTGCATCCCAAGGCGGCCTGAATCTGAAGTCAGCTGCTGCAGCAGCCAAGAACTGACAAGCGCGCGCCCGCACACTGGACCGGAGCCGTCAGCTCAGCTGATGAGAGCATTTGAGAGGGCGACGCGACCTGCCGCACAATCAGCTAGCCGCAGAGCAAGAACAGAGCAGAAATCGCACATCTCACCTGGCGCGCGCGTAGCGCAGGAACTCGAACACGTGCTGCCGCCTCCGCTGGTGGTCACCGATCGATGAAGCGTACCCCGAAAAGGAGAGACCGATCGAGAGGTGCGAGCAGGCGAGTAAAAGAACGGATTGCTCGCTTTGGAATGCAACCGCAGGGAGTGGTGGTGAAGAGGACGACGACTAGTAGGAGACTACGTGTAGGGTGGGCGCGCGTATATAGGCAAGGATAAGCTGGTTAGGGGGGAGAGAGAGCCGTGGCGTGGGACAGACAGCCGCTTAATTTGCGGGGACGGGGACGGGCGCGGGCACGGGGTTGGAGTTGATCCGAGTGAGTGAGGAGAGGAGGGAGGGAAACCGACCGGTGGTGAGTGGTGACCCCAATCATTTAAGGCCGTGGCAGGTGCAACAGGGCTCCTGAGGTATGTATTGGTATCCATCAATGTCAGTATTTGCGCATGCTGCTACAAGGATTTTACGTGCATAACTACGTATGCGATGCATACGCCACAAGATATTAGCTAGGGGAAGCGTGTGCGGATGGTATGTGACGACAAGTACGTCACTGACAGGAACTGCGTAGTTCCAAGTGTCTATATTTTTTTTTAGTGTCTGGACAAAAACACTTAGAGAGGTCCTGAGTGTTTCATAGGATACTCGGGACGAGAAATCAACACTCGGTAGAATTAACTTTTCCGAGTGTCTTCCATAACACTCGGGAAACAAAATGTAATCCCGAGTGCATCGAAACAAAGACACTCGGGAACCTTTTTTTCGGTCGTGCCCATTTGTTCCCCCGCTGCGCCTTTTTTTTTCGCTTTTAACCCTACGTCCCCGCTTGATATCCCCAATCCCGCAGCCGCCTCCCCGTCTTCCTCCTTCTCCCTCTTCTCCTCACTTGGCACCATTCCCGCCGCCAAGACTGCTCTCTCTGCCTTGCATGCTGCCCTCCTCTCCCCGACTCCTCCTCCTCTGCCTTAGCTCATTGGTGCCCTCTCTCTCTGGCCTTGTGCGGCTCCACCGGCCTTGGGCCCGGCCCCGCGCTCTCCCTCTTTGTCGGCTCGGCTCCCTTGCCCAGGTTCCCATGGTGCCTCCTCCCGCTAGTGACGCTGCATAGTCAGCAGCCTCCGTCCGCCATTGCCCTGTCGTCGTCGGCGCCGGCCCAGATCTGCCGCCTCCTCCTCCTCGAGTTCGGCTCGGCCAGTGCTCACGGATCAGCGTCTCCCCAACCCCGTGCGCCCGGCCCCGCCGCCTCGGCTCCACTCAGCGCCTCCTCATGGCGCCGCCCCACCTCTGGCCAGCCCCCTCTCCCGCTAGGCTGGTTCGCCCGTCTTCTTTGCCCCCTCGGCTGTGGCCGGAGGCAGCCTTGGCTCTCCTCGACGCCTCCTCCTCCTAGCTCCTCCTTCCCCGCTCGGTCCACTTTGCATGGCTCGCTCGACCTCTGACGCCTCGCCTCGCACACCTTGACCGGCTTGGATTTACTCCTTAATTCCCTTTTGATTTTGCTATACGCTTATATGTGATGCTTTGATTTATTAATTTTGATATAGCTTGACTTCTTGATGTTGGTTGTATGATGCCAATGAAGAAGATGGACGTGGGTTCACTGATGTTCAAGCTGGCAAGGAGGTGATGGGGTGAGTTGCTATTATGGTGCTCCATGGGTTTGAAATATACTTCTTGGTTCACTGCGTCTCGATATGCAAAGCTGGGAGCTAGTCAAACCTACAATCTTCACAGAGGAAAGGATTTTTTTGCCTAACACGTGCACTTATAATTCCTAAGTTACCAAGCAATTTATGAGTGTTGATTAACATGTGCACTTATAATTTTCTGCTTGGTTGATAGGAATAGGATTATTGACTGACTCATCTCATGAGGGTCTATATTACAAGAGGAATCCACAAGCAAGAAGCTCAAGTTCTAATATTTCAATAGAGAGTTATTTTGAGGAGCTTGCAATGGATGAGCATGCATCATCTTTCTCTAGAGGGCTCTTTGAAGTAAGCCCTTTTATGTTGATCTCTTGAAGTTAAGCCTTCTGCTTGTGTATAGTGATGTCGATTCTGAGCGTTCTCATCTGTAAAGTCATCAAACATCTTATTATTATTATTATTATTTTTTTTTCATATTGTTCTATTTTTATCAATTATGTTTTGTTTTTGAGCTACTATACATCGATTGGAGAGTGGTTCAATATCTATATTCTCTTCGGTTTCTTATTTCTTGTTTGAGGCCACCTTGTGCCGTATGAAGAGTGGCTCAATCTTAAGCGGAGTTGGAGATAAGGTGAGTGTTGCATCATTTAGTGGTGTTCTTAATATGTTTCATCAATGGTAATATGTTTCGTCAATGTGAAACATCTAGTTTATTTTCGAGAGTAAGTTACATCAAGCCTAAGTGTAGTTAGTTTTTTAATTAAATATTAATGATTGATTTGTTTTAGAATTGTTGCAACTTGCAAGACCCCACCTACATTTAGAAGCTCATCTTGATTAGCTCATCATTTTGGCATTGATTTTTACCAGATTCTCTTGCTTTGGTCTGCTGAAAGTTGCAAATACATGAACGAGTACAATGTTCCAAATGCTAAAATGCTGGTTGATTTGATTTTGATGAAAATAAGGTAATCAATGTTGTACACTGTGCTATAGTACCACGCACATACAATTAAATTTCTGTTATTTAAGTATTGGCGTATCGCTAGTTGTAGCCTTTTGCATTTGACAGGAAGAACAAGTATACAAGATTCTTGCTTGAGTAAAAGTTACGTAGGAAGTTTGAAATATTCTGTCATATCCATGCATTCATATTGGTAGTAGACTGCGTCCTTGAGGGAATGTGGCACCTATTGATATGCCATAAACTTTAGCTGTACATTTTAAACATTTTGTTCATGTGGATATGAGCATTTGGTCACCTTGACCTTAGCAATATGCTTTCTGTGTATTTAGAATGTCAATGGAAACTGCAAATGGACTATCTGTATTATAATCCTATGGAATAGTAATCCATATTCAACATTTCAACCCATTCTGTTATATACATGTGATTTTGGACTAAGAATTATGGGATGGCTGTTTAGGTCTTGATTCTTATAGGCGCATTTTTTTTAATAATCACAATGGTACACTACTATAGAAATGCTGATACTGGACGCCTGATCACAGAGGGTTCATTGAAACCGTCTGTATTAAACACAATCTCAGACGGTTTTTGTTTACCCACCGTCTGTGTTATTCTGCGCGCTAAAAACCGTCTGTGAAGAGGTCATATCACAGACGGTTCATGTTTAAAACCGTCTGTGATATTACCCAATATCACAGACGGTTTTTGGTCAGAACCGTCTGTGATATGGCCTCTTCACAGACGGTTTTTTTTAAAACCATCCGTGATAATTAACCCATCACAGACGATATGATGTAGTGTACATATATAGCTCCCCAACGAGTCTTCTTGATCTCCATCTCTGGCGCTTCTGATAATCAGGGAGATCTCCAAGCCCGATGAGTCCCCTTTGATTTTGCTACTTCTGCTTATATGTGATGCTTTGATTTATTAATTTTGATATAGCTTGACTTACTGATGTTGGTTGTATGATTCACAGCGAAGAAGATGGACGTGGGTTCACTGATGTTCAAGCTGGCAAGGAGGTGATGGGGTGAGTTGCTATTATGGTGCTCCATGGGTTTGAAATATACTTCTTGGTTCATCTTTGCGTCTCGATATGCAAAGTAGGAGCTAGTCAAACCTACAATCTTCACAGAGGAAAGGATTTTTTTGCCTAACACGTGCACTTATAATTCCTAAGTTACCAAGCAATTTATGAGTGTTGATTAACATGTGCACTTATAATTTTCTGCTTGGTTGATAGGAATAGGATTATTGACACAGCTCATCTCATGAGGGGTCTATATTACAAGAGGAATCCACAAGCAAGAAGCTCAAGTTCTAATATTTCAATAGAGAGTTAT
Organism: Phyllostachys edulis; assembly: GCA_036346405.1. Lineage (NCBI taxonomy): Eukaryota > Viridiplantae > Streptophyta > Magnoliopsida > Poales > Poaceae > Phyllostachys > Phyllostachys edulis. The sequence goes on from CM070556.1 coordinate 72,810,649, forward strand.
TTTGAGGAGCTTGCAATGGATGAGCATGCATCATCTTTCTCTAGAGGGCCTGCTGAAGTAAGCCCCTTTTATGTTGATCTACTGAAGTTAAGCCTTCTGCTGTGTATAGTGATGTCAGTTACAGGCGTTCTCATCTGTAAAGTCATCAAACATCTTATTATTATTATTATTATTATTATTTTTCATATTGTTCTATTTTTATCAATTATGTTTTGTTTTTGAGCTACTATACATCGATTGGAGAGTGGTTCAATATCTATATTCTCTTTCAGTTTCTTATTTCTTGTTTCAGGGCCACCTTGTGCCGTATGAAGAGTGGCTCAATCTTAACTGGAGTTGGAGATAAGGTGAGTGTTGCATCATTTAGTGGTGTTCTTAATATGTTTCATCAATGGTAATATGTTTCGTCAATGTGAAACATCTAGTTTATTTTCGAGAGTAAGTTACATCAAGCCTAAGTGTAGTTAGTTTTTTAATTAAATATTAATGATTGATTTGTTTTAGAATTGTTGCAACTTGCAAGACCCCACCTACATTTAGAAGCTCATCTTGATTAGCTCATCATTTTGGCATTGATTTTTACCAGATTCTCTTGCTTTGGTCTCTTTGAAAGTTGCAAATACATGAACGAGTACAATGTTCCAAATGCTAAAATCTTTGGTTGATTTGATTTTGATGAAAATAAGGTAATCAATGTTGTACATTTGTGCTATAGTACCACGCACATACAATTAAATTTCTGTTATTTAAGTATTGGCGTATCGCTAGTTGTAGCCTTTTGCATTTGACGGGAAGAACAAGTATACAAGATTCTTGCTTGAGTAAAAGTTACGAGGAAGTTTGAAATATTCTCATCATATCCATGCATTCATCTTGGTAGTAGATGCGTCCTTGAGGAATGTGGCACCTATTGATATGCCATAAACTTTAGTCAGTACATTTTAAACATTTTGTTCATGTGGATATGAGCATTTGGTCACCTTGACCTTAGCAATATGCTTTCGTGTATTTAGAATGTCAATGGAAACTGCAAATGGACTATCTGTATTATAATCCTATGGAATAGTAATCCATATTCAACATTTCAACCCATTCTGTTATATACATGTGATTTTGGACTAAGAATTATGCGATGGCTGTTTAGGTCTTGATTCTTATAGGCGCATTTTTTTTTAATAATCACAATGGTACACTACTATAGAAATGCTGATACTGGACGCCTGATCACAGAGGGTTCATTGAAACCGTCTGTATTAAACACAATTGAGAGACCATGTGGAGGTCGTCCCGTATGTGAGTGATGATTAATTGACAAAGTTTAGGATAGTCGAGTTTGGGTTGAGTGGTTCGGAGTCGAGTCGTTGCATGGTGCAATCGGGCTCTGTCGGACTTGGTCAAACTTGGTCGTATGGGATTAGGATGCATATTCTGTGATTCGACAGGTTTGGACTTCATCAATGGTAAGTTGATGGTTTTTACGCTTTCATGTATCGAGCGGTGCTATTTGATGTGTTTCTTGTGCGTGGACCGCAAGACATCGGGTGGAGTCGTGGCGAGACACGGTGGACCGGACTAGGTGCAGGTGGCACTGAGGTCAGAACGGTCGGGATGTGTCGAAGACGACGTGGACTCGAGGTGGTTGCGAGGCGTGCGAGACGAGAAGCGTGGAAGCTTCCCGGAAGGTGCAGGAGGGGCGAAACGGGAATTTCGCAAGGCTGCACAAGCGGGAGCGGGCTCCGTTGGATTTAGCGGGCGTAACGGGTTGGAGACCCATTAGCCAAGGGCTATAAATAGGAGTGAGTGGCTGCTTGTATTGTGGGCTTTTTGAGAGATAGTTAGGGTTTGCTAGGGTCAAAAGAGGCTTTAGTTGGTGAGTTGTTGGGAGAGGCAGATGAGGGTTCCCTCTGTGTTCCCTGTGCAATCATTCCTCTTGGCGGCGCGGCCTGTCTTTCCCCCAAAATCGCGCATGTAGCTGCCACTGTGGAGAAAAATCTGGATTCCTGTTTAGTCTTTTTTTTTATTGTCTTGCTGCCATCTTGATTTGTTTGACCGCTGGTCTCTTTTCTTCTTCGTGTTTGGCGGTGGCGATCTCCCAAAGAAAAATTGAGATTCTTTGGCGACAAGCAAAAGACCTGGTCGGGGCTTGCACTTGGTAGAAATCGGAGAAAAAGTAGATCTGGCCGGGCGGCTTGTTCGTGTTTGATTTTGGTGTTATTTTGATTGCCAAGCAACTTCCTGTTATTTGGATGCCATCGATGCTCCCGCTACCAAATCTTTTGGCTTTGAGTTTCTCTGATTTGATTTGAAATTTTTGTAGAGTGCCCCGTGGAAACCAAGTTCAGCCGGCGGATGTTTGCAGTTTATTTTTATTGCTTGTTTGGCCGTTGATTCCAGTTCTTGGCTGCAGTTTTAATTTTTGTTTTCTGCCTTGTGCTGCCGTAGAAAAAGGAGCTGGCGGTGGCATCCTGTGGAGGTTTGAAAAATCTGGAGAAGCTCCAGCTGCAGCGGCTGTAGTCTTTTGATGATGCATTAAGTAGTCAATGGTTGTTCTCGGTTTTCAGATTTCTTTACTTGGCTGTCATCTGATCATATCGGTAGATCTGTTTGTTTGCTGTAAGCCAGTTTGTTGCAGCTGAGTCCTGGCTGCGATGTGTTTCCTCTCTGCTCCCGCAAAAGAAAGACCTCAGCGGCGGCTGTTTGTGAGCACCTGAAAATCAGGTTTGCTGCTTGAGCTCTGTTTCTTTTTGGTGCTGTGCTCTGAATTTTGATCGCTGTTTTACCCCTGAGACCAAATTTATTGTTTGCTAGACGGATCCTGTAGGAGCGATTTCTTTTCTTGCTTTGGGTTAATTCTCGCATGTTGTCAGCTTTGGTCGTGAGAAGTTTTCCTTCTTTGATGTGTCAATGTTTTGGTGAGCAGTTCTTCTTTGTGACCAAGTTCCTTATTGCCTCGGTGGCGGTTTTTGATGCTCTGAATTTTCGGGTTGCTCTGATTGCATTTTTCTTTTGCTGATTTTCAACCATTTTGCATGCAGATTAAACAATGGTATTTTCAGTTGAATTTTTCTCGGGTGGTCTTTGATTTATGCTGAATTTTTCAGTGTTACATGCGTTCCAGGTTTCAGCAGAATTAACTCTCTGTGAATTACTTTGTTTTGCTTCTTCTTTAAAAAAAAAAAATCAGTGTACGTTTTCTCGGGGGCGATTTTTAAGAGAGCGACATTCACCCCCCCCCCTCTGTCGCCATTTCGGTCCTACAATTGGTATCAGAGCCGGTTAGCTCTTTTCAATAGATCTTAACCGGTCTCAAGAGCCGTGGCGATGGACAAGTACTCGACCAAGCCGTCCGTTTTCGATGGCATCGATTACCCCTTCTGGAAGAGCCGAATGGAGACATACATCCAGGCCCAGGGGTATGCCATCTGGCGAAAGGTCAAGGTTCGATTCGCTGTTCCTGCCGATGAGAACATCAATGTCGGGAACATGGGCGATGTTGAGGCAAATGCAAAGGCAAGGAACATCATCATCCGGGGTTTGAGTCGAGCGAGTTTGACCGCATATCTCACACTGTCGTCCGCCTCGACATCTGGGTGACCTCGGCGCATACCATGAGGGCACCACCCGGATCAAGGCGATGCACGACAGACCCGGTTCAAACGAGAATACAACAAATTTGAGATGCTTCTTTGGTGAGTCCCTAGATGAGTGCTTTGACGTTTTCACAAGATCTTGAGCAACCTCCGAGCGGTCGGTCTCACATACCCCGACTCGGACAACGCTCGCCGATACTTACAAGACTCGATCTGCGGCGTGTGGGAGATGAAAGTGACTACCATCAAGGACACCACAGACCTCTCGACCTTGACTCTTGATGCGCCAGTACTCGCGTCTCAAGACTCACGAGATTGACATTGTCTCGAAAGTCGAAGTCACGATCGATGGCCCTAGTCACCGATCGGTTAAACCACGGTTCTCTTCTCGATTCGTTGTGTGGTTTCTCCCTTGCTGCTCTCTGTGACGTAACTGATGATCAGTTAGAGCAGCTCGAGGATGAGCAGCTGGCCCTCCTAGCTCGGAAGTTTTCTCATGCTTACAAGAGGAGGAGGGACAGAAAGAGGGGAGGACCCGTGATTTGCTTCGAGTGTGGTGGCCCCAACCACATCCGAGCAAACTGCCCCAAGCTGGAGAAGGGCAAGAACGACTACGGCGGTTCGGGCAAGAACGACTACACCGACAAGTACCGCAACAAGAAGCCTCCAGCTCAGACGCCCAGCAAGAAGAAGTTCCGCAACTTTGGCAAAGCCAAGAAGCTCTTCCACCGCGTCCTCACCGCTTTCGACGACCTCGACCTCAGCGAGGTGGAAGGATGGAGCGACGATGACGGGACGGGTGACCAAGAGCCCAAGGATGGCGGCGACGACTTCTCCGGCATGTGCTTCATGGCCCTCGAGGGCGAACTTCGTGACAATGAGTGTACTCCGACTTCGGACGAGGTAGATCCCACCTCACGAGCAGCTTAATCATGCTTTTCTTAAGCTAGGAGGTTTTCATGCTAAAGCTAAGGCTAGGTGTCTTTGAGTTAGAGAAGGAAATAGATAGATTGTCACTAGAGATTATTGCTCTTACATCCGCCTTCTAGTGATGATTGTGATACATGCTCGCTTTCTTTGGTTGATATGGAGAAGTTAAGGACCTCACATGATAGTGTGTCCTCCGAACTTGAGAGTGTTAAGGTGGAGAATGTTAGTCCGCTTCTTCGAGTTAGAGTTGAGTAGGATGGTCATTACCCTACTTATTCTTGATGAGACTACTTCTCCCACCTCATGTGAGGGTAAGGACATTCTTTGCTAGAGGATCTTATGCCATGCTTCTTGATCTGCCCGAGTCTTGTGAGAATTGCAATAACTTGAAGATGAACTTAAAACGGGCAGATCATAAAATTTTTGAACTACAAGCTTCTTTACTTGAGCCGATTGTTTCATGCTTGAACTGTCCTAAGTTAAGCTTCTTGAACTTGAGGTCGTCTCCAAACAGTTTCAAGATATGATTGATCATGAAAGGAAGATGACTAAGTTTGCTTCTAAGGACCCTGTTAGCTCACCATGCATTAAGTGTAACAAACTAAAATCTGACTTGATTGCTTTGGATGAGAAATGTGTGAAGCTAACTAAGGACCTTCTAGAGAAGTCTGCTTGTGCTTGCAATATGATTGTGGAGAAGGGGAGAAGCCCGGGGTAAGGATGAGGCAGCTTAGCAGCGTGAACCAAGCGGCTAGCGATGGGATCGTCCCTTGAGTCGAGTTTGTCGTGCACAAGCCATTCTTCCCTCTCTTTGGTTCTTCTTCTTTTGCTCCTTACCTTCGCCTTGTCTCTTCTTCCCCCTGCTCTTCTTGCACCTCTCTCTTTCGGGAGTGTCAGTACCTTATGAACACTCTCGAGAGATTTGTAGGAGGCAAGAAGAAGCTCAATCTTATTCTAGACCAATCTAAGATCTGCAGATTTAATCAGGGTCTAGGATATGACTTCCTTGAGGACATGAGGAAGCATCCACCTGCCGTGCTCAGACCCATAGCACCAGGTGTGATCGAGACTGAGCCAAGGACTGAGAAAGTCCATTTCAAGTCAGCGGGCTATGTCGATTTCGACGAAGAAGGTAATTTCACATGCTGCTTCTACCTCTCAGAAGGTAAAGTATCACTGCACCTTCTGTCAGAAGGATGGACACACAGTCGATCGATGCTTCAGGCGCGCCAAGATCGTGCGTAGAGACCATGTTGAGTCTCTTAGGCGCATTCAGGGTCGGCCCCAGACCTTGAGTGCACCTAAGACCAACACGAGGTCTAGGCTTGTTTCTTCTGATGGGTTTGTGCAGCATCGAGGACTTGGTTTTCGAAGTTTTCGATTTTCGTTCTCATTTGCTTTCGATCGTGACTTCCGCCGCCCCGAGGGTAGATCTCGTTTTCCCCATCGAGATAGCTACATGGCGTGTTCGATCTGTTGCGGTGCTCGACTCGCTCTTCAGCGATCGGACTCAAAGAACGACTTCGGTCGCTCTTAGACCTTCGCGTGAGTGACAGAGAGCGAGGGTAGATAGAGGTCGATCGGGCTTGACTACTTCATCGCTCGGCGTGTTACTCAATATTGGGTGCCAAAATCATTGTTGATTTATCCCGATCTTGAGACTTTACTCTGTTTGACTCAGTTCGCGGGTAGGGAAGGAGAAGGTTTGGCTTGTAGACTCGGTTGTTCTCGTCATATGACCGGAGACTCCGTTGGTTCTCTTCCTAGCCGCGCTCCGGTGATGAGGCGATCACCTTCGGAGACGCTTCGTGCGGGCGGCGTCATCGCCAAAGGTGTCGTATTAATGCTTCTTTTATTCTTAAGGATGTTGCCTTGGTTAGTAAGTCGCAAGATACAATCGCTTTCGGTTTCTCGACTTCTGATGCGGTTTCGAGGTGAGCTTTAAGAAAAACAATTGCAAAATTCTTGATTCTTGGGTAGTCCGGTTTATGGATTTCTCGTTATGGGAGGATCTTTCGTGCTGATTTTTCGATTCTTCCGTGATCCTCTCCGGTGTTTGGTTGCTTACGAGTCCCGCGATCTCTCTTTCGGCATAGGAGACTTGGTCATATTGGATTTGACCATTTGACCCGAAAGTTAGCGACCATGATCTCATTAAGTGGTCCGCCAAACTCAAGATGGTCAAAGATCTTGTTTGCACTCCATGCCAAGACGCGGCAAGATGGTTGCCGCTTCTCATCCTCGGTCCACGATTACTATGACCGATGCAAGACAATTGCTCCACATGGACACGCTTGGACCGGCTGAGTCTTGATCGGCAGGAGGGAAGTGGTATGTTCTTGTTGTGGTCGATGACTTCTCGAGGTACTCTTGGGTGTTTTCTTAGCCTCGAAGGACGAGACATTTACACATTTCCGAGGTCTTTTAGTAGGTTGTCTGTTGAGCTCCGGGTGCCTTACGAGCGATCCATGATGACAATGGCACGGAGTTCAAAATTCCTACTTTGAGAGTTTCTGCGGTGAGGCAGTGTAGAGCACCGATTCTCTTCTCCATCGCCCCTCGGCAAAATGGCGTTGTGGAGAGGAAGAACCGTACCTTGGTCGAGATGGCAGACGATGCTTGATGAGTACTCTACACCGAGGAAGTTTTGGGTGAGGCCATTGCGACCGCGTGCCATGTTTGAATCGAGTTTTTCTTGGGCACTCCTACACCGCACTTCTTATGAGTCGAGATACTGCGAAAGCCAGCGTCTCTCATTTTCGTGTGTTTGGTTGCAAGTGCTTTATCTTGAAGTCTGGGAACCTAGACAAGTTCGAGTCACGTTCCTGTGACGGTATCTTTCTAGGCTACTCGACTTCTTCGCGGGCTTATAGGGTCTGGAACTGCGAGTCTAGCAGAATGGTAGAAAACGTGAGGTGACCTTTGACGAGGCCAGTCCGGGGACTAGGCCAGATATCTCAGGTTCTTTAGAGCAGTCCGAGACCATCTTTGTGGATGATGAGGACGAGGGAGACGATGGTTGTTTACCTGATCCAGCTCCTCTTCCTCCCCTTGAGATGCCTTCTTCCACAGCACCTCAAGGTGATCAGCCCTTGCCTTCCGTTTCCTCCGGAGCTAGTGGCTCTGTCCCTGCCTCGTCTGCACACGAGGTAGAGGCCACTTCTTCTTCTCATCCAGGACCTCCCCGACATATCCAGAAAAGGCATCCTTCAGAGCAGATGATTGGAGACCTTTTCGAGCGTGTCACACGCTCTAAGTCTGGCTTTTCTCAATTCTGTCTCCATTCTGCCTTTGTTGCCTCATTTGAGCCCAAGGATGTTTGTCACGCCCTTTCTGATGAGTCTTGGGTCTATGCCATGCATGAGGAATTAGAGAACTTTGAGAGAAACAAGGTCTGGTCGCTTGTTGAGCCCCCACGAGGCCACAATATCATTGGAACCAAGTGGGTGTTCAAGAACAAGCAGAGTGAGGATGGGGTAATCATCCGAAACAAGGCTAGATTGGTAGCTCGGGGTTTTCCTGTGTTGAGGTCTAGACTTGAGGAGACCTTTGCCCTGAGCTCGACTTGAAGCCATTAGAATCTCGCTTGCCTTTGCGGCTTCTAAGGGTTTCAAGCTTTACCAGATGGACGTGAAGAGTGCCTTTCTCAATGGCCTTATTGAGGAGGAAGTCTACGTCCAAGCGACCTCCGAGTTTCGAGAACCCCAAATACCTAACCATGTCTTCAAGCTTTCAAAAGCTTGTATGGACTTAGCAGGCTCCCGTGAGCTTGGTATGAGAGGCTTAAGTCCTACTTGTTGAGTCATGGGTTTGAAATGGGTAAAGTAGACAAGACCTTGTTTATCCGTAGGCTTGGTAGTGACTTTACGCTCGTCCAAATCTATGTCGATGACATCATCTTTGGCAGCTCTTCTCATGCTCTGGTTTCACAGGTTCTCGGATGTCATGAGCACCGAGTTTGAGATGAGCATGATGGGTGAGTTGACATTCTTTCTTGGCTTCCAAATCAAGCGGACTCGGGAGGTACTTTTCTTCATCAGGGCAAGTACACTCGTGATCTCTGAGGCAACTCGATATGAGTGATGGTAAGCTCGTGTCGACTCCCATGGCTTCTCAAACCTATCTTGACCCAGATGAGGATGGCGAGCCGCTTGATCAAAAGGAGTTTCGCAAAGCATGATTGGCTCCTCTTGTACCTCAACGCTCGAGACCGGACATACATTTTTCTGTGTGTTTGTGCGCTCGTTTTCAGGCTTCTCCTCGCGTTTCTCACCGCCATGCGGTGAAGCGCATTTTTCGGTACCTGCGAGCTACCATTGACTATGGTATCTGGTACTCTTCCTCATCCTGTCTTTCCTTGAGAGCCTTCTCGGATGCGAGACTTATTTGGTCAGAGGATAGATAGGAAGAGCACTTCCGGTACCTGCCAATTTCTTGGCACTTCTCTTGTTTCCTGGTCTTCGAGGAAGCAGTCCGGTGTTGCACAGTCCACCGCAGAGGCGAGCACGTTCTTTGCGGCGATTCTTTGTAGCCAAGTGCTCTGGATGACTTCGACCTGCGGGACTTTGGGTTAGTTATCGATGAGTGTTCCACTCTTTTGTGATAACACTTCTGCGATTAACATTGCCAGAACCCAAAGCAAAGCATTCGGGACCAAGCACATCGATATCCGCTTCCACTTCCTTAGAGACCATGTAGAGAAGGGCGATATAGTGCTCCGGTTGGAGAGTGACCACCGGTTGGTGACATTTTCACCAAGCCATTGGATAGTTCGAGGTTTTCTCTGCGAGGAGAGCTTGGGGTGGTTTGTCCTTATGGATTTGTAGTGAGGGGAGCTTTGGGTTTCTTGCTTTACTATCTTTTTATGCTCTAGCTCCTTCTTGTTGCATTGCATTTTGGGTGCACTTGGGATTAGTCCTCCTAGCATAGATTAGAGTGCTTCTTTTGTCTAGTTGTTTAGATTTTGCTCTTATCTTGTGATTCTAGGATGTTGCTTATTAGTCATTACTTATCTCACTAGGTTGAGCTCACTCACTTCTTGTAGGTTCTAGCGAGGTTGGGCCACCCTCGGACAGGCAGTGCGTGTTTGCTCCTAGGTGTGTTAAGTGGGCGGTTGATAGTCCTAGAGTCATATGGGGTAGATGAGAGTCGATCGAGCCATAGTATTATCTATATCTTATCTATGCTTTAAGGATTTGCTGTTTTATGTTTTCTTTGCCGACTTCTCGATTTATTGTTTTGGTTCAAGGGAGTTCATTTGGGAGCTTCGAGCTTAATATTGACTTAACTCAACTTGAACTAAAAGTTGCATCTAATGTTGAGGGGAGCTGGATCTTACGTGATTTCTAGCATTCGCATTGTAATATAACTAAATTGAGCCTTGATTATTATCCCTGCTATGACATGTTTACAATGCTTTACACCTTGCCATGACTTGTGCTTATTTGCTAGATTTATCATGACTTCATATGTGTAGCCTAGCTTTTGCCATGATAAGTTAATTAAAATTGCTCAACTTAAACTAAAACTTGTCATGTTAGCACTCGAGATTAGTCTTTCTTGAGCTATCCTTTTATGATTCATGCCATGTCAAATAAATTTGGGTAGAGTGATGAATCTATATTGAGCCTTAGATTGATTTGTTTTAGTCTCTTGATGATGCATGAGTTAGTACAACTTGTTAAAAGGCAAAAGATCTCTTTTGTGCGAAAAAACCGATCTCACCAATTCTCTCCTATGAGACGGCTTGCCATTGCACTTGGCATGAACTTAGGGGGAGTTTTGGGTGACCTAGACTATCTTCTTAAGCTTCTCGCTTGGAGTAGTCGCATAAGGCTTGAGACCTAGCACATGATAAAACAAAAATCTGGTTGGAAACCACCATGAATTTCAAAAGAAAATATGTTTCATGTGTTCAATGTGCTTAAAGCCACAAAAAGTATCATGTACTTTAACCAATGTTTCAATCTTGAGCATAGCACTCTATTTGGTCTCAATTTAAGCTTCTTAGCTACGCTTAGCTTATTGACATGGCTGCATCATCCTTGGATATCTCTAGCGAGACTTTGCTCATTGATGACTTGACTTGCTCACATAATGTACCTCATTTTCAGATTGTCATCTATGTGTACTAGCTAGCTTATACATATCTTGTCATGATCTAGCTAGCCTTTTTATTAAGTTATGGCTTGGTGTATTACATTATGGTCATTACGGATAATTCTCATGGCTCTAATCGCTTAGAATAATCAAACTTGACCATTTTCATCTATTAACATGTCATATTCTCTCTATTGCATCTTGATCGTATTATTAAAAGGGGAGAATAGAGAAGAAAAGCAAGTTGGGATCATTTTAGAGCTTTGGAGAACAATTTGCTCGGATCATTTTAGAGCTTTGGAGAACAATTTGCTCTTTTAGTTGTTGCTCTAGTGTTCCTTCTGTCGACATGGTCATTGTTTCACTCTTCTTCTTTGGACCATGTTGGTTTCTTCAAACTCAAACTCAACTTTGCGTTTTTTCGAAGTTTGTCAATATACTCATCAAGGGGGAGATTGAGAGACCATGTGGAGGTCGTCCCGTATGTGAGTGATGATTAATTGACAAAGTTTAGGATAGTCGAGTTTGGGTTGAGTGGTTCGGAGTCGAGTCGTTGCATGGTGCAATCGGGCTCTGTCGGACTTGGTCAAACTTGGTCGTATGGGATTAGGATGCATATTACGTGATTGACGGTTTGGACTTCATCAATGGTAAGTTGATGGTTTTACGCTTTCATGTATCGGCGGTGCTATTTGATGTGTTTCTTATGCGTGTGATTGCAAGACATCGGGTGGAGTCGTGGCGAGACACGGTGGACCGGACTAGGTGCAGTGGCACCGAGGTCGAAGCGGTCGGGATGTGTCGAAGACGGCGTGGACTCGAGGTGGTTGCGGCGTCTTGACGCGAAGCGTGGAAGCTTCGGAAGGTGAGGGGAGGAAGCGGGAATTTCGCAAGGTGCACAAGCGGAGCGGCTCCGTTGGATTTAGCGGGCGAACGGGTTGGAGACCCATTAGCCAAGGGCTATAAATAGGAGTGAGTGGTGCTTGTATTGTGGGCTTTTTGAGAGATAGTTAGGGTTTGCTAGGGTCAAAAGAGGCTTTAGTTAGTGAGTTGTTGGGAGGCGGATGAGGGTTCCTCTGTGTTCCTGTGCAATCATTCCTCTTGGCGGCGCGTCCTGTCTTTCCCCCAAAATCGCGCATGTAGCTGCCACTGTGGAGAAAAATCTGGATTCCTGTTTAGTCTTTTTTTTTATTGTCTTGCTGCCATCTTGATTTGTTTGACCGCTGGTCTCTTTTCTTCTTGCGTGTTTGACGGTGGCCGATCTCCCCAGCAAAAATTGAGATTCTTTGGCGGCAAGCAGCAGCACTGGTCGGCAGCTTGCACTTGGTAGAAATCGGAGAAAAAGTAGATCTGGCCGGAGCGGCTTGTTCTGTGTTTGATTTTGGTGTTATTTTGATTGCCGGCAACTTCCCTGTTATTTGGATGCCATCTGATGCTCCCGCTACCAAATCTTTTTGGCTTTGAGTTTCTCTGTTGATTTGAGGCTGCACCTGTAGAGTGCCCCGTGGAAACCAAGTTCAGCCGGCGGATGTTTGCAGTTTATTTTTATTGCTTGTTTGGCCGTTGATTCCAGTTCTTGGCTGCAGTTTTAATTTTTGTTTTCTGCCTTGTGCTGCCGTAGAAAAAGGAGCTGGCGGTGGCATCCTGTGGAGGTTTGAAAAATCTGGAGAAGCTCCATTGCGGTATTTGTAGTCTTTGATGATGCATTAAGTAGTCAATGGTTGTTCTCGGTTTTGATTTCTTTACTTGGTCGTCATCGATCATATCGGTAGATCTGTTTGTTTCTCAGAAGCCGATTTATTCTTGTTGAGTCTGGCTGCGATGTGTTTCCTCTCTGCTCCATAAAAGAAAGACCTCGGTGGTTGTATTTGTGAGCACACAAAATCAGGTTTCTTTGCTTGAGCTCTGTTTCTTTTTGGTGTTTGTGCTCAATTTTGATCATTGTTTTACCCCGAGACCAAATTTATTGTTTGCTAGACGGATCCTCAGAGGAGCGATTTCTTTTCTTGCTTTGGGTTAATTATGCATGTTGTTTCGGTGGTGAGAAGTTTTCCTTCTTTGATGTGTCAATGTTTTGGTGAGCAGGTTCTTCTTTGTGACCAAGTTCCTTATTGCCTCGGTGGCGGGTTTTGATGCTCTGAATTTTCGGGTTGCTCTGATTGCATTTTTTCTTTTGCTGATTTTCAACTATTTTGCATGCAGATTAAACAATGGTATTTTCGATTGAATTTTTCTTGGCTGGTCTTTGATTTATGCTGAATTTTTCAGTGTTACATGCGTTCGAGTTTCAGCAGAATTAACTCTCTGTGAATTACTTTGTTTTGCTTCTTCTTTAAAAAAAAATCGATGTCACGTTTTCTGGGGCGATTTTTAAGAGAGCGACATTCACCCCCTCTCGTCGCCATTTCGGTCCTACAACAATCTCGAGCGGTTTTTGTTTACCCACCGTCTGTGTTATTCTAGCGCTAAAAACCGCTCGTGAAGAGGTCATATCACGAGCGGTTCATGTTTAAAACCGTCGTGATATTACCCAATATCACGAGGCGGTTTTGGTCGTAACCGTCGTGATATGGCCTCTTCACGAGCATTTTTTTTTAAAACCATCCGTGATAATTAACCCATCACAGACGATATGATGTAGTGTACATATATAGCTCCCCAACAGAGTCTTCTTGATCTCCATCTCTGGCGCTACGGTAACCGCGGGAGATCTCCAAGCCCAGTGAGTCCCCCTTTTGATTTTGCTACTTCTGCTTATATGTGATGCTTTGATTTATTAATTTTGATATAGCTTGACTTACTGATGTTGGTTGTATGATGCACAGCGAAGAAGATGGACGTGGGTTCACCGATGTTCAAGGCGGCAAGGAGGTGATGGGGTGAGTTGCTATTATGGTGCTCCATGGGTTTGAAATATACTTCTTGGTTCATTTGCGTCTCGATATGCAAAGTGGGAGCTAGTCAAACCTACAATCTTCACAGAGGAAAGGATTTTTTGCCTAACACGTGCACTTATAATTCCTAAGTTACCAAGCAATTTATGAGTGTTGATTAACATGTGCACTTATAATTTTCGCTTGGTTGATAGGAATAGGATTATTGACCTGACTCATCTCATGAGGGTCTATATTACAAGAGGAATCCACAAGCAAGAAGCTCAAGTTCTAATATTTCAATAGAGAGTTATTTTGAGGAGCTTGCAATGGATGAGCATGCATCATCTTTCTCTAGAGGGCCTGTTGAAGTAAGCCCCTTTTATGTTGATCTCATGAAGTTAAGCCTTCTGTGTATAGTGATGTCGATTCTGAGCGTTCTCATCGTAAAGTCATCAAACATCTTATTATTATTATTATTATTATTATTATTTTTTCATATTGTTCTATTTTTATCAATTATGTTTTGTTTTTGAGCTACTATACATCGATTGGAGAGTGGTTCAATATCTATATTCTCTTTCGGTTTCTTATTTCTTGTTTGAGGCCACCTTGTGCCGTATGAAGAGTGGCTCAATCTTAAGCTGGAGTTGGAGATAAGGTGAGTGTTGCATCATTTAGTGGTGTTCTTAATATGTTTCATCAATGGTAATATGTTTCAGTCAATGTGAAACATCTAGTTTATTTTCGAGAGTAAGTTACATCAAGCCTAAGTGTAGTTAGTTTTTTAATTAAATATTAATGATTGATTTGTTTTAGAATTGTTGCAACTTGCAAGACCCCACCTACATTTAGAAGCTCATCTTGATTAGCTCATCATTTTGGCATTGATTTTTACCAGATTCTCTTGCTTTGGTCTGCTGAAAGTTGCAAATACATGAACGAGTACAATGTTCCAAATGCTAAAATGCTGGTTGATTTGATTTTGATGAAAATAAGGTAATCAATGTTGTACATCGTGCTATAGTACCACGCACATACAATTAAATTTCTGTTATTTAAGTATTGGCGTATCGCTAGTTGTAGCCTTTTGCATTTGACAGGAAGAGCAAGTATACAAGATTCTTGCTTGAGTAAAAGTTACGTAGGAAGTTTGAAATATTCTGTCATATGCATGCATTCATCTTGGTAGTAGATGCGTCCTTGAGGGAATGTGGCACCTATTGATATGCCATAAACTTTAGTCAGACATTTTAAACATTTTGTTCATGTGGATATGAGCATTTGGTCACCTTGACCTTAGCAATATGCTTTACGTGTATTTAGAATGTCAATGGAAGCGCAAATGGACTATCGTATTATAATCCTATGGAATAGTAATCCATATTCAACATTTCAACCCATTACATTATATACATGTGATTTTGGACTAAGAATTATGGGATGGTGTTTAGGTCTTGATTCTTATAGGCGCATTTTTTTAATAATCACAATGGTACACTACTATAGAAATCGACATCTTGGGCCTTTGATCACAGAGGGTTCATTGAAACCGCTCGTATTAAACACAATCTCGAGCGGTTTTGTTTACCCACCGTCTGTGTTATTCTTGGCGCTAAAACCGCTCAGTGAAGAGGTCATATCACGAGGCGGTTCATGTTTAAAACCGTCGTGATATTACCCAATATCACGAGGCGGTTTTAATCGTCAAATCGTGATATGGCCTCTTCACAGACGGTTTTTTTTAAAACCATCCGTGATAATTAACCCATCACAGACGATATGATGTAGTGTACATATATAGCTCCCCAACAGAGTCTTCTTGATCTCCATCTCTGGCGCTACGGTAACCGCGGGAGATCTCCAAGCCCAGTGAGTCCATCGCCACTCCGTGCCCGGTTTGAGTATCGCCTCACCTCACTGAGCCCGCTCGTGTGGTCCATTTCAGCTATTGTTGCCGAGGAGCTTGCCGTCGTCGCCTCTGTTCACCGATCGACAACCAGCCGCCTTGAACCTTCCCCGGCCGACTTCATTGACACCTTCCTCGTGATCGAGGTGAGCTACTGGAGCATAAACATCCTTTAATTTCAGTTGTTTCAGGCGTTTACAACGAAATCGCTAGTGAAGCCCATGGCGCCGCGACGAGACATCACCGTCGGTTCACCTCAGGCGACCTTAGGGCCCCGAGCTTCAAATCCTACTGTTTTTAATCATTTAGTTAATAAACTAACGAGTCTATGACATGTGGGACCACCATAGATTTTATAAATAAAATCATGAAATAAAAAATGAGTCACTAACAAGTAGGGCCCACATGTAAGTTAATAAAATCTGGAAAAATGAAATAAATAAAAAAAAGCCACCTTTAGTTCAAAGAAAAATACGCTTTCTTTGTTGGAAAGCGTACTTAAGCCTCAGAAAATACGTTTTCGAAATCACCCTTTTATTTATTTCTAGGGTTTTCAATACGAACCGTGTGATGGACCAAAGCTGGATGTACGCTGAGAACCGTGTGAGTGAAGAGTACATTAATGGTGTGTGTGCTTTTACAAGAGCTGCCAAGGAGGATATGTTGAATAAGGGGGCGGAATATATGTCTTGTCCATGCATTGACTACGAGAATCGAAGATGTTTAAGAACCGAAAGCCTTGATCGAAGCACACTTGATTCGAAGGGGTTTCAAAAAGGGTTATACACGTTGGACCAGTCACGGTGAAGGTCATATTATACAGGAAGTCAACGATATCAATATGCCGCCGGATGATGTCGATTGTGGTTCCGATTCAGATAGGCTGCACGATGACAATCTAGATCAGATGCTTCGTGATGCAGAAGAGAACTGTGATGAGAGGCAGTATGTTCAATTCCGAGGCTTGATGGAGGACTTGGAGAAACCTTTGTTCCCGGGCTGCAAGCCAGAATACACAAGGTTGTCATCCATACTTGAACTGCTGAAATTGAAGGCAAGCAACGGTTGGTCCAACAAGAGTTTCACGTGGTTGTTAGGTCTCTTAGCGGACATGCTGCCGGAGGGAAACAATTTTTCCAAAACCACCTACAAAGCCAAGAAGGTTCTTTGTCCATTGGGAATGGAAGTAGAAAGAATACATGCATGTCCGAACGACTGTATCCTCTACCGTAACGAGTATACAAACATGCATGTATATCCGGTGTGCAACGCATCCTGATACAAGCGTAAGAATCAATCAGATGATGACGAGGGAATCGAAGTGAAGAAAAGACCTCCTGCTAAAGTGGCGTGGTATCTTCCTGTAATTCCCCGTTTGAAGCGGTTTTTTGCGAACCCAAAGAATGCAAAACTACTACATTGGCACTTTCGAGGAGCGTAAGAATGACGGAAAACTAAGACACCTCGCGATTCCGCCCGGTGGAGAAACATCGATAGGAGGTTTGCGAGACTTGGTGCGTAACCGAGGAATATAAGGTTTGGATTGAGTGCAGATGGAATGAATCCTTTCGGTAACATGAGCAAACCGACATAGCACTTGGTCCGTGGCGCTCAGTATCTACAACCTTCCTCCTTGGTTGTGTATGAAGCGGAAGTATATTTTGCTGTCGTTACTTATCCAAGGGCCGAAGCAACTTGGGAATGATATTGATGTGTACCTAGCACCATTGATGAAAGATCTAAAAATACTGTGGATTGAAGGGGTACAGGTATGGGATGCGTACAAACGAGAGAACTTCACTTTACGTTCCTTGTTGTTCTGCATCATAAATGATTATCCTGCCCTTATTAATCTGTTGGGCCAGAGTACAAAAGGGGCCAAAGCCTGTACTCACTGCTTAGATGATACCGAGAGTGTGTGGCTGAATCACTCGCGCAAAGCCGTGTACATGCATCATCGTAGGTTCCTTCGGAGGGCTCACCCATACCGCAGGATGAAGAAACAATTCGACGGAAAGCGGGGTGATTCGGCTCCAAGGCATTTAAGCGGAAAAGAGGTCTATGATATGGCTAAGGATTTAGATGTTGTGCTCGGAAAGGGATGCAAATCGAGGACTTGTAAGAAGAACATGTGGAAGAAGAGATCAATATTTTGGGACTTACCTTATTGGGAGCACCTAGAAGTTCGCTTGCATCGGCGTCATGCACGAGAGAAGAATGTACGTGATGCTTGATTGGTCTCTTACTGAATATTTATGACAAAACAAAGGATAGTGTCAACGCACAGCTTGACTTGGTTGATATGGACATCAGACCTGAGTTAGCACCAACAAAGACCGATAAAGGACGAACGTACCTTCCCCTGCTTGTTACACTCTGTCCAAGGCCGAGAGAACCGAAGCGTGCGGTGCTTGCATGGTGTGAAAGTTCCGTCCGGTTACTCGCCAACATGAAGAAACTTGTTTCGATGGAAGATTTAAAGTTAATTGGCATGAAGTCTCATGATTGTCATGTCTTGATGACACAAATGCTCCTGTTGCAATTAGAAGTATTTTACCGATCAAGGTCCGAGAGACAATCATGAGGCTGTGTTATTTCTTTAACACAATTGCTCAGAAGGTCATCGATCCCGAAGGACTAGATGCTCTACAGGACGAGGTGGTGACGACTCTATGTAATCTTGAGATGTATTTCCCTCCGTCGTTTTTCGATATCATGGTCCATCTCATTGTTCACATTGTGAGGGAGATAAAGATGTGCGGGCCCGTGTTCCTACATAGCATGTACCCATTCGAGAGGTTCATGGGAATTCTCAAGTCCTATGTACGGAATCGATCTCGGCCGGAGGGCAGCATCGTCGAAGGTTATGCAACCGAAGAGGTCATTGAGTTCTACGTCGATTACATGGCTCAGGTCGAACCGATAGGTGTGCCTCGATCTCGCCATGAGGGGAGGCTCGAGGGTATTGGGACCATCAGAAGAAAAGCAATCACTCCAGATATGGATGCGTATGCTCAAGCCCATTTCACGGCCTTGCAACACATGACTGAAGTGTCCCGTATATCAACCAGCACAAGGACGTGCTTCGGCAACAGAATCCGGTGCATCCGGATGTTTGGATCACGAGACAACACAACAGACGGTTCAACCAATGGTTGAAGGAGCGACTCGCTAAGAGCTCGTCAAGTGATATGCTGACATGGTTGTCAAAAGGGCCAACATTTACAGTTGTGACATGGCGAGGATACGACATAAACAGGTACATATTCTATACACAGGCTCAGGATATAAAGAGCACTAACCAGAACAGCGGTGTCCGCATAGATGCATTCAGTACCAATGGGCTGAGGAGCTCCTACTATGGGCAAATAGAGGAGATATGAGAGCTCGACCACGTGCTTTTCAAGATCCCCTATTTGGTGCCATTGGGTCCATCTCCCACGGTGAAGGTCGACAAATGCGGTGTCACTACAATGGACCTCGAGCGTGTCGGATACAAAGACGAACCATTCGTCTTGGCTAACCAAGTTGTTCAAGTCTTCTATGTAACCGACTGGGCAAATAAGAAGCGTCATGTAGTTCTTCATGGAAAAGGAGGATTGTCGGAGTTGAGAATGTAGTGGGCGAGGAAGAATACAATCAATTTGATGAGTTGCCTCCTTTCGTAGCGGCATAAGGGTCGATTAAAGAAGAACGTGTGAAACTAGCTACATCTGCGTCGATCATCATGAAGGATAATTTTTAAAGATTAATTGAACAATGTGTGTATATGTATGTTCTGATGAATGGTTAATTTTAGTTAATTGATTTGTACTATGAAATGGATATGATTGTTTCTAAAATAAATATGAATTGGATGTATATACATGTACTTGTTGTGTTTTCTGCTCGTTTCAGAGGGCATGGCTAGCATTTCCTGAGGCTAGCCAATAAACAGAACTAGATTAACCAATACAAAATACTATCACAGACGATTTGTAGATCAAAACGTCTGTGATTCTATATCCTGAGCGGTTCCTTGGTAAAAACCATCGTGATACAATATATCCTGAGCGGTTGTTGGTCAACTGCTCATGTGATATGATATCCTGACGGTTCTACTTTAGAACCGTCGTGATATGATATCACGAGCGGTTCTACTTTAGAACCGTCTGTGATGTCCATCTCTATTTATATTCGGACTCTAGGGTTTGCCCGCCAAGATCAAACGATTAAGTTTCTCAACTCCTCGCCCCTCCTCCCTCGAGCCAGTGCGACTCCTCCCGCAAGCCCATCAGCGTCACTGCTCCTCAAGCCGTCTGACTTCTCCCCGAGCCTGCTGACGCTGCCGTCCTCGGCCTGCCTCCTCGTCCAGCCCGGCGAGCCTCCTCCCGCGAGCCCACCGCGCCTCCTCCCGTGAGCCCACCGCGCCTCCTCCCCTGAGCCCGCCGCCTCCTCACCTCCCCCGAGCCCGACGCGCTTCCCCTTCGACGCCGCCCTGCTGCTCCGGTACTACTCCCTGCTCGTCCTTCTCCTCGACGCCCAAAGGTAACCAATGCCGAGTTGCTGACCCTGACGCCCCTTTCCCTCACTCTTTCTACCGATAATTTGTCATGTTGTTTTAGCAATTTGTATTTGTTCTATTCAGTTATTCATATGGTATTTATTTTGATCAATACTGCTACTGGAATATATTGCAATGTGGTGTGGTGGGCTTGAGATGAATGCTCTGTGATGTCATAATAGTCTTGTACTGAAATTGTTTTGATAATCGGGTTTGAAATTATTATTAATTGGTGTGTATACCCATACACATATATATCGAATCTTATGATAATATGTTTATGCGTGTCAGAACTTCTATTTCTTGTGAAGATGTCTTCCGCTCACTCTTTGTCATCGCCGCCTCATGTGTCTGATGATGCACCATCCTCTGGAATATCCAACCGCGGTAGAAGAAGAGGAATATCAAAAAGGCCCGCGGGCCGATATACCATCACGAGTCGACGATGCGGGACCCCTATCAATCCTCGCCGGCGGTGGCGCGTGCGAGAGCGGTCGGAATAGTTGCGCGACAGCGGGTCAACGTCACCTACGATTCGTGGAAGGAGTTGCCAAAAGAACTGAAAGCTACGCTGCTAACGGATATTCTCAAATCGTTCGAGATCCCGGAACAACACCTGGACTCCGTGCGATGACACGTGTTGCTACAGGCGTGCAAAGCGTGGAAGAACTTCAAGAGCACGCTTGTCAAGAACTACGTGGAGAAGGATCTGACGCCCTTCCACAAGTATCCGTTCTTGGAAGAGTCCTGGTCCGAGTTTGTGGCGAAGAAGACGACAGACGAATTTAGGAGTGAAAGTGCGGCACACATGGCCATCCAGGCAAAAAAACAAGCACCCCCACAGACTCGACACCGCTGGGTATGTAGGTAAATCCCGATATGGAGGGATCAGGACCAGCAGGCAAGTCGTTCGAATGTCTCTCTGCCATTTCCCGAGATCACTAATGTGCGCGCGCGACGGTGGTTATTTGGGAGGTTACGTACCGCCGCCTCGGAAGTCTCCTTTCCAAACCCATAAACCAGAAGTGTCCGGTAGCTTGGTAAGATGTCGAACTACCTAGTTTGTAATTACTCCATAACTTTATAGGAAGTGAAATGACATGTCGGGCTATTGCAGGTAACACTGAGTGCACAATCTTCCCAAAGCTCATTCGGTGTAAGCGGGGAGAGATATACTCTCCGCGGCCCTAGGAAACAATGAGCATCCGGGTCGCACGAGAGGCACTGGTGTTTATGTTACATGGGCAGAATGGTTCCAAGCGGACTCCGGATTGTACCGGAGTAGGAAGAGAGCCAAAGCCGACCGCGATACAAAGCTACGAGAGGAGATTCGTGCATCCCTCAAAGATGAGATCACTGAATCCATTAGAGATGAGCTCGATGATCGCGTCAAAGCTGTGTAGCAACAGTTTGAGGAAAGGATTAGGGAATTGTAAATCTCAAATCAGTTGCAAGCCCCTGCGCCTACTGTGCTAGCCAGCCCCCGAAACTTCCGAGTAGCTGCGCATCTAACCCTACCTCAATAGGCGACGGCAGATTTCCTGTCGATGACATCCAGGTAATAATTATTATCTCTGGAATGCTCGATCCATTGATAGGCCTGTTGGAGTAGCTAATTTTGTATCGTTATGTAGGCGGCTGTGAAGTGCAAGCTCCAAGTGAGATATGCCTCTGTTGCCCTAGATGCTGCTTGGGGCCAGGTGTATCCATCTGGTGTCGGGGCTTTGGTGCACGGTGTAAATCTAACGTTGGGTTTCGCAAAAGTGAATGTGGACAGTGTTTGTGCCAATTCCGGGGCCATCCCGCTGCATATTCCCCCAAACGACGAAGTCATGACTCTAGAGTAAGCCGTTAGAACATTCATCTAGTGGCCCAAGGGGGACATCTGCCTGAAGCTACCATCTCCGGTGTCAACTTCACAGGAATGTCCTGCAACGGTATCCAAGTCCACGGGAACTGACTGCACCAAAGCTACCTTCACCGACGTGGCAAGGGCCCGATGCATCAGATGCATCTACACCTCGTGCTCAGTTGACTCTTGTGAAGTCGACCTATACAAAGCGAGGCAGCAAGGGCAAATCGAAGACGGTCGGCTCCTGTTCTAATATCCCCTTCTTGCCGTTGGCCTAGAAATTCGTGCTAGACGAGCCGTTGGTGGAGAGGTTAGACAACCCTACCCTAGGACCGGCTTGCACGACATTGCATACTTGATACATGGAACAGGCCAACAAGCCGGCTGAACAACGATGCTCGGGTGTCACCGTCAAGTTCAAGGAGGATCATTTTAACCACGTGCATCAAGATTGTGTCTTCACGGTGACCTTCGAGGACTTGTTCTATCTCTTCAACCTCGACGAGCTCGACATCTCACTCATACGATGCTGGAGACTGTAAGTGTGTACAATCACGGTCAATGTTCGTGTAATACCGATAAATGTTATATATAACTTCTTGCTTTTGTATATAGATACATGATGTCTGAAGCCGAAAGAAGGAATTCACCGGTAGGTTTCCTCGACCCACACGTGGTCTCTGAGCAAACCATTGAGGCAAATGCAATATTCGTCGAGAATTACGTTATAGATTTTTTCCTGGCTCACCGCAATAAGGAATACATACTTTTGCCCTACAACCAGGAGTAAGTGTTGCACTACTGGCTATACTTGTTGATTTGTACTTTATAAGCAACACGAACTTAGGTTTAATGACCATGCTGACATACTTGTGTAGCTTCCACTGGATTCTAATTGTAATTATACCAAAATAGAAATGGGTAATATACCTAGATTCCTAAAGAGGACCACTCACAACTTCACGAGCTTATCGGAATTTAATCAGCGGTATACACATTTCCTCTATAGAAACTCTATTGTAGTCTTTCCTTCCTTTGCAATGGCTAAGGCTAACTTCTTGGAGTCACGTAGGGTGTTCGACGTGTTATGTGCTAGAGGATGGAATTGCAGGGGAAGGTGGCTGCAACACGATCTAACTTTCCCGGTACTCGCTAGCTAGCACGCATTAATCCTATATAACACTTCGTAGTAATGCCTCTCGAACTAACCAATTCTATTTTTGTAGTGCCACCAGCAGCCGCCGGGCCGCAACGTCTGTGGATACTATATTTGCCACAACATGGAACTACTCATCGGTTCCACGATCACCAATGATCCTCAGGTTTGTCAATCTTGCAACAATTATTTCATATATAATTACCAATTTATATAAGCATGAATTTAATCTTCCTATCGACAGGTTGCGACCATCGCTGAAACTGCGTTGGAACAGAGCGAGCTCATAAAAGTTCGATCACACCTTGCGTCACTCCTGAACAGTCAGGTCATAAATCCAGATGGGAGTTTCCACAGTGTAGATTGAACTTGATTGGGATAGATTGAACTTAATGGTACATGTGTGTAAATTAATGTACATTAATGGTTAATTTTAGTTAATTGATTTGTGAATTGGATGTGCTTGTTTTTGAAATGAATGCAATTTTGATGTGCTTCTGAAATGAATGTGAATTGGATGTGCTTGTTTCAGAGGGCATGGCTAGCATTTCCTGAGGCTAGCCAATAAACAGAAATAGATTTAGCAATGTAAAAGAATATCACAGACGGTTTGTAGATGAAACCGTCTATGATAGTCGACAATCCCAGACGGTTTGTAGATGAAACCGTCTATGATAGTCGAAAATCACAGACGGTTTGTAGATGAAACCGTCTGTGATAGTCTGATTGTCGACTATCACAGACGGTTTCATCTACAAACCGTCTGTGATATTATGTATTATAGACGGTTCAAAAACCGTCTGTGATGACCTATGTCATTACTGACCCATAAACTCAGATGGCTTACGAAACCATCTGTGATGACGTTTTTGAACCGTTTGTGAAGGCATTTTCTGTAGTAGTGATAGGCCATGTGGTCAGCCTCAGCCATACAGGAAAGTGGTGGGCATTGACTAAAACTGGAGATGATTGTGGCCTCATTAGAAACACAAGTTGTGGTTTGTCTTGGGAATCTTCATAGATTAGGTATTTTTTTTTTACTATTATGTGCATTAGGTTGCACTATACATAGATTTGCTTTGCTGCTCTGCCATAGCATTGTCAACATAACTCTAAAACTGGCTGAATTGGTGCTTCCAATAATTGTATTATCTAAACTATTTTATTTGTTCATGGAGATGCCGTGAACCAAAGAGTTATAGTTAAAATAGCTTTGTTTTAATTTTTCAACCACAACGTGTCTTTAATTTATCCAAGTAGGAATGTTTCAACCACAAGATTGATGTTACCTATAGTACTAAAATTATTGAATTGTGCTTGAAAGCATATAATTACAGTGGAACTGGAGTGATGCATAAGCTTGTGCATGTCACACCATTATTTGATAAAGATTTGATTAGCATAGATATTTTTGTTGTTATTTTAATTATGATTATGTACCCAATGTTCATTTGCTTCTGCAGTTATGTCGATCCAAAGGATGTAATTGGTTGTGAGGATGGATGAGCCTTTGTATATGATATGTACAGTAGGAGTTGCTCAAGCATTTACCGGTGAGTACATCAGCTAGTTTAGAATTGCCATGAATTGGTCCTTGGGATGTTAGAAAGTCAACCAGATTGTTCTAATTTTACTGAAAACACCACTAAAGTATGTTCAGCTATGTTTGCATTATCTTATTTTCTATAACAATGTATTTATGTAGAGAGATCCAATTCTATTTTACCATCTTAGGTGGATTATTTATTCACTATTAGATCTTTTTTCCAGTCAAGCTGAATGCAAACCGTGTTGTTATTGGCACCCTCCGAGGATTTGATCAATTCATGAACTTGGTGGTGGACAACACCGTAGAGGTCAATGGAAATGATAAAACTGATATCGGAATGGTGGTAAGTATTCTGCCATCTATGGTTGTTGAGTTTTTAACCATGATACTTATCTTATACATTGTATTAATTAGTGCCTTCTATTATTATCATGGTAATGTACATGAACTGAGATGTAGATGCAAGTCCTCTCATTCATTGGTGCCATTTATGGATGCGATGAATAAAACTGTACACTAGAATTTAGATGCAAGTATTCCAATGATAAATAGTTTGTCTAGCTGACACTTCTTTAAGTAGACATGTACACAAACTATCTTTTTATGGTTGATCTCCTTCAGTTGTTGTGATCATCATGTACACAAACTGTCTTTTTATATGTTAGACTTTGGATACCTCATAATATTTTGGTAAAGATACTTTTTTGGAAGAATTGAATGCACTACTATCACTGAACATGTGTTGTGTTGCTCTATATGCTAAATTCATCAATCAATTTATAGCTTGTTTATGTTGCTTTTGTGCTATGTCCTCGATATTTTTAGTAGCATGCATATTTCTAGTTTGTTTATGAGGGCATTGTAGTGTTAATCAATTCAGTACGTTATACAAGGCCATGGTTTACTATTTTAGCATCCTTCATGAACACACATGTTAGCTTTAGATATAACCCTTGCTATTATTGCTAGCAATTCGCCATAGATAGTAAGCCTAATTATCCGTATCATATTTAACTGTTTCTGATTTTGAAAAGCACTTTTGTTGTTTCATTCAGTCCTAAAACCCCACGTACTACTCTCTAAATATACTTGATCACACTTATTCTCTGAGTTCTACGATGTTGCTTGCATTTAGTTTCAAGTTATGTATCTCGATCACAATTCCTTTTCATAGTTTTTGTCACAAACAATCAGATCAATGTCTATAAATTCTCTTTACCAATTGACTTCATAGCGCAGTACACATTAGCTACGTTTGTTAGCTCCCTTTATTATTACAACTTTCTTGTCTATATGTCTATAGATTCTCTTCGGATTTGTCAGCTGTAGAGAGGAGCAACGGATGCCCTGGAAACAACTGAATCTGCTAGGTGGTTCATTGGACTTCTGCATTCTTTCTTTCTTCTTTTTTTGTACAAGGTGATGCATACATTTTGAGGTGTAAATTTTGTATCGTTTGTTGGTTGATGAAAAGAAAGCATCGCCATTTTGTAAACCTGTATGTGCTAACAATTCATTTCATACGTCGTCAAGATATGTGTTTCAACAAGTATGTACTAATAATTCATTCGTACGTTGTAAAAATATGTGTTCTTTTTAATGATAAAGTGGCGAAGTTTGCATTGCTATACTACCTGCAGATGGATTGTTCTTCACTTTTTTAGATGTAGCACATAGCAAATTCGGGATACGGCTAATGTATTTTAGTGCTTTACTACTAGTAATTAGTGGGTGTCACTTTCCCGAGTGTTTCCCGAGTGTCAACACTCGGTAAAAGTACCCTATTACGGTGGCTAAACCTGTTGTGGCACTTATTCTCCCGAGTGTTATATGTTTCCCGAGTGTTTAGATTTACACTCGGGAAAGTTATTTTTCCCGAGTGCTGAATGTTTTCCGAGTGTTCAGATTTACACTCGGGAAAGATATTTTCCCCGAGTGTTGACCTGTTCCCCGAGTGTTCAAATTTACACTCGGGAAAAGTACTTCTCCTGATTGTAAATCTCGAAACACTCGGGAAACCAGTTTTTCCCTTGACTAATCTATCCCGAGTGCTCTTTCCCGACGGCCGACCTTCGGGAAATTATCTCCCGAGTGTTTTTTGCTAAATTCCCGAGTGTTTTAGACACTCGGGAAAAACCGGGGTTCTGGTAGTGCGTATCCGTGCCAAGCATATCTGGTGTGAAATACCATGTTTCAAGAAAACTAAGGCCTCGCTGGATTTTTTTTCCCCTGATTTTATACGGGAAATTGAATTGGTTCATGTGAAATTCTTGTGTTGAATTGTTTCATGTGAAATTCTTGTGTTCCAAACGGTCATTCCGCATTCACATGTGCCACTCCATCGTGTGGGAAGCCACCATGAGCCATTGGATCAAATTAAGCATGAGTTGGTCCCGTTTGGAATACAGGAATTTCATATGAAGCAGTTCAATCTCCGTTTGAAATCAGAGAAATTAATTTCCCGTGTTCCAAATGGGGACTTAGCTTCGTCTCGATAGTTTGACACAACTCACTCTTCTAGTAAAGTGTCCTCCATTTTGCCTTCCACTCCAACCCCCACCTCCCGATTTCGGCCACTCTGCACTAGTGTTGCTTAGCAGTAGTTGAGTCTTATCGCCGCATCTTGTCTAATTCATCCTCTCCCTAAAAACCTAACTATTGCTGCCAATGTGCACCACGGCACCACCTCGCTCACCACCGCTTCCTTCTCCATATGGATGGCGATTTTCCTCGTGGAGGCGGGGGCCCGTGAGAAAATCCCCATGGGGGTGGAGACGGGGTTGTCCTCCCGTACAAGGCCTGTTGGTCCTGGTGAAAATTAAAAATGTGTAACTTTGTTTATAAATTATGGTTTTCAATATGGAAGATGTATTCTTTTCTTATATATTTGGACTAAAATTTGAATATATACATTAGGATATGAATTTTGAAGCAATATACTTACACACTTCTAAATTCATTTATTTTTTAAATGCATTTAAGCTTGTTTTAGCACCCCCCCCCCGGCGCGGAGACCAGAGATTGGGGGACATCTCCCCCCGAGAGGCCTATCGGGGCCACGGTGTAAGTTTAAGCTCCCATCATTTGGTTTTGGTGATTAATGAAAAATATAAATGTGAGACTAACACTTTTGTTGATATGGTATTATTTAGTCTTATTTGGATAGAAATATATGTATATACATACATATGTATGTACATACATATACATATATAGATATGTATATATGTGTGTGTGTGTGTGTGTGTAGGAAAATGCTATGGTACTCACAGGAGTACCTACTCCCACTCCTCATACACCACTTAAATAAATGCGATGATACCTCTTTATCTATTTAAGCATACTCCAATAATGATTATAATATACCCTAAAGTGAGTTTCATAAAAATTTTCATTAAAATCCACATTTTATAGCAAAATTTGTGTATATACTTCATTTATATATGAAAAAGGGTATATGGCAAAAATAAAGGACCCTAATGAAAAATTTTCAATCAAGTCGCATTGGAGTATCTTATAATTGGTATTTAAGTATCACGAAAATGATAAAGAAGTATAATATATTTGTTTAAGTGGTATATTCGAAGTGGGAGTATGTACTCACAGTGCAAGCAGACGTATATATATATATATATATATATATATATATATATATATATATATATATATATATATATATATATATATATATATATATATATATATATATATATATATATATATATATATAGACACACACACACATATAGGAACATATCATTGAGTGTTAAGGTGCTAACGCCAATCTTGCGCCAATCTTGATCGTTGGATCTGAATTGAACAGCTAAGATTAATACGGACTCCCACCTCCAATACCCTGCATCATCCAACGGTCAAGATTGGCAGTACCACCTTAGCACTCAATTACCCATTAGCACTAGATTTGTTCCCACACACACACACACACATGCATGTAGATATATGTATGTATGTATGTGTGTATACACACACACACATGTATACATGTAGATATATCTATACATGTATGTATGTATAGATATGTCTATATATATGTATACACAAACACACACACACACAGATATGGCATCATGCGTTGATGGTCATCAAGACAAGGACCCGGACTTGGAGAGGGCATGATCATCATCATGCGAAAGCTCCAAGATGGATGCGCAAGGCAAAGGTAACTAGCATAGGCTAAGGATATGTTTCTTAGTCATTCTACTGGTCTAAGTGTTTGGTTGGGAGATTGAATTGCTAGTATAGGTTGTTGTACTATTAAGAGGGGTTTTGGCTAGTAGTTTGAGTCTCATCATGTGTTGATAGCTGAATCCCACTTGCTCTAGCTCTTCTAGGAATGATATTATTGTTTGTGAATGTGTTTTGCAAATAATTGAAACTCATGCATTTACTCTTTGTAGCATGAGATTATAATTTGCAAATGGCTAAAGTCCATGCACCTACTTCTTGTGGAATGGTGCTTGATGAGGATCTAATAATCCTCAATTAATTAAATTATTTATTTGTAATTGTTATTATAGATAGCAATATCTTCATGTTATTCGTAAGGATACCCTTTTATCATTAATAAGGGAGAAGCTTAGCCGATTGGTCATAAACCATTTTACGACCACCCTATATGGTCATAAGTACTTCTACGACTACCCAGTGGTCATAAGATTTCCTACAACCATCTCATGATTGTAAGCCTTGCTACTATCACTTCATAGTCGTAAGCTTTAATACGACCAGGTCAACTACGACCACCCTATGGTCAACAAAGCCTATAGACATGTGGGCCCAATCGACTAGAGACACTTATGCGCTGTGTTTAATACAGACAATAGTTAATATATGCAGTTATTCTTGGGGATAACTGCACATATTAAGCCTCTGTCTCTGACATAACTGTAGGTGACGTGGGAGGATTAGTCTCTGACAATAACCGTCACTGAACTTGTGTATTTCATCAAACGGTGAGACGCCTCTTGATACGGGACAACTGTCACCCCTTCACGTTCTATATAAGGACTAAAGCTGATGGATAGAGGATAGGAACAACGACAACGAACACAAGACAAGATCAGCAGACAAAAGTCATTAAGCTCTAGTTCTAGTGATTTCTTTCCTATTGTATAGCATAGTCAATACAGCAACACAGGAGTAGAGTTATTATTCTCTCAGGAGAAGGCTCGAACCTGTCTAAAATCCTCATGTCTTTTTTGTGTGTGGTTTAACTCAAGGAGAGTCCCCATTATTCATTCGTAAGATCGATACTAAACCATCGATAGTTGGTGTCGTCCGTGGGGATCTCTCGATTTCTCCTTTCCTTTTCGACAAATTATCTTCATTTTTCAACTCTAATGCTTTCATGGCTGCAGAATGGAATGAGGAGAACTGGTTTGATTTGGCGGACTACGTAGAACTTGACATGGATGCATGCTACGAGTATGAGCAGAGCATTATTTCGTCCGATGGCAACGCTGTTTTCAAGGATCTTTCACCAGACCCAGGAGACCATGCCACGAACAAGGTTGATGAGGGAGCTCTCTCTCCCATGACATTACACCCAGATGAGGAAACAAACTCCTCAAAGGGCAAGGGTCCATTCGACCAGGGTTAGGATTGCGCCACGGCGAGTACAGAGCACGGCGATTGTTCCCTCTCCAAATGTTCAAGCCCGTCTGAGGTTGTCCGATCTAGCACAGCAAGTCCTAGAATCCACGATTTCAGGACTCAATCAACACCTGATCACTGTCACCCTTTGGTTACCCCCACAAGGTGCATTGTCGAGTCCGCTTCACCTGCGGATTCGACCACACTCCCATAGGGTTCACCTTGAGTTAGAGATGGCCGTAACCCAGAATTCCCCTTCCTGGAGGGGGTTGCTCCAAGTCGCGAGGTGTTGTCTTTCGACTACTCCTCGAGTCAGGAGGACTCAGTCGTGAGTGGAGATAATAGCACCCAAGAGGTCTTTGTCCTCCCCTCAGATCATAATCTCTCTCCAAGAGGCAGGGTTGGGGATGCTTCCCATTGCCCACTTACTTTGAGCTCTCGTGGTGATAACGAGAACGCCTCCGGTGATGAACGGGATATCCACGTTTATGAGCATGGCCGAAATCCTATAAACGATCGCTCTCCACTAAGGTATGCTCCGGCTAACTCAGACATTGATGATCTTGAAACCATTCGAAGAAAAAGAATTGCTACCCAAAGGTCTTTACCTGGGTGCATCCAATACCAGTCAGACTAAGCTCAAGAACATCAACAAATCAATGACCTGATCGAAAACCCGATTCAAGAGCTTAGACAAGCGCCAGGATACAACCTCTTTGCTCAAGAGATCACACGAAGACATCGGGACACGATGGTCAGGCTCGAGCAGACTCGACAACATCATCCTAGTAGTCGTACCAGGACAACTCCATCGAACGCTAGTCATTCAGATGACTCTCGTGGAGATCGACAGGACAACAGGTCTGGTCGATCTCCTAACCACGACCCTAGTCGGAGAAGAGTCACTCGAACAACTGGTGATCGACACCCTCGACTCATCATGGGTCGCGGCTGCAGCTAGTGGTCGACGTTGTTGTTGATCTGATCCAAGGCATTGTGAGTGCTCTCACCATGCCTATTGAGAAAGCACTCAAAGTGTTGTACAATCCCTCTCGTGCGAGGTGTGAGAGGGCCTTCGCTCTCATGCTCCAAAGAGTGGTTGTTGTTGTTTCCACCATGTGTAGACCCACGTGACCCTATCATGATTAGTAGCAAACAAGAAAACCCCAAGTATATGTATTTTCCTATCAACTACTAGGCGTTGTAATTTACATGTCACACATGCTTAAACTCTTACCAAGCTCTTGCAAGTTCTTACCATTGCAAACAGGTGGTGCAACCTGTGGCTGGTTTGTGATAACCAGACTCAAGTGATGAGTAGAGATATTACAAGGGGCGATTTGACGTGATCTGCTCAGTTAGTAGAAAGTGGAGCTTGGACAGGCCTAATATTAGGTACCAAGGAGAACAATCAGTTAATTTCAGAAATTGCAAAGAATTGAATTATAGTTTGTATCTTGCACTTAGGCTATGTTGTTGATCAACCAAGGATGGATGAAGGCTAAAACAAGTGTATAATAATGTATAGGAGTGATAGCCACAAGATAATTCAATAGAAAGCAATTAGGAGTGAATGTCACAAGTATTGACCCAAAACTGAAAATTGTAGTTTTCTGTCCACTGGATAGTATGTCGGTAATTTGGTCATAACTTTTTGTCAGATGCCTATTTTTCAAGATTCTTTTTTTCTTTTTTTATGGCTCTTTCTACTATTTTTATTTTGGGGCCACTTTTTGAAGACCGGTTGAAACATTCACACAAAATTCACAAGTGCAGACAGTTTCAGATTTAAATAGAAAACTGGGTCAACTTTCGCCGCATATAACTTTTGACTACCTTGTTGGATTGAACCAAAAATTTACAAGAAGATGGATAATGAAATTATTGATCTAATGGCGGTGGTTTCACTCAAAAAGGAATACATAACCAAAAGTTATGGTGATTTCTGTGACGACGGCAGAAAAGGGAGTCTTCTAGCCGAAATTGGGAATTAGGATTTGGGGTGTTCTAGATGGATTTTGACGTGAGAATTTTCTTTTCGAGCTTATTTTTGGGTTTAGGACACGATGCATGGGCTAGGGTTTCAAGATTTTTTTTTACTATTATAAGACCAAAGATATGACCAGCAACCAGACAAAGCTAAAACGAATACAAATTCAATTTAGCAAACCAAAACTAACAGATTGAAAGGCACAACTGGGTTTGGATAGCGGAGATTAATTCTTTTTGTATGGCAAATTTTCTAGACTATAGGTATTAAAAACCGAAACAAGTAATTAACTAGGGATACAAGAATTCCTACCAGTCAACTTTAGCTCTAATACCACCTAATGAGGGTTGTTGTCCCGATCTTTCGATAGGATGAAAACTTCGATTTGGAGGAGAACGACTTTGACGATGTAGGCTTCTAACCACTCACGATCAGAATGCCAAGCAATTGCTAAACCACACTCCGGAATCGATATCAACCGTGCCAAGAACGCGGTTGACCTGAACACATGGTTCTATTCCTGCATGCAACCAAAGAACAAACAAGAACGAGATAAAAGAGCATTCTAAAATATTGCAAATGATATTGAAGCACACGATGAGGTTCTAAATTCGTAGCAATTAGTCTATCGACACAAGCACGATGAACGGTATCACACATAATGGAGAAAACACTCTAACCAAAAGTGGATTCGAACCCTAACTCTATCTCTTGATCTGCCGTCTTGTTTTGACGATTCCGATATGCTCCAAATGAATTTGGATATGGGTCTAGACCCGTTCGAAAGTTCTCGGGATAACCTTTCAATCAAGTACTTAAACACCTGAATCGGACTCTGTTTGTGAAAGTTATGGCATTTTTATTACGGGCCCTGTGGGCTGTCCTGAACCGAATCTGAGTTAAGTTATGAGTTAATTCTGAGTTTAAATTTGGTTGGACTTGTGGGAGGTCCGAATTAGGCTTGAAAATCTTATCCAAAACTTGGGCTTTGGATTCTTGGGCTTTTTCCTTTTGCTCTTCCACCGCATGGGCCTTCTTTCTCCATGTTGGCCGCATGGGCCTTCCCTTGTCCTCCCATGGCTTTGGCCGCAAGTGTTCCCTTGTGCTTCTCCCTGGCACAACACCTATCTTGGAGAGAGGGCATGGAGGAGTTGTAGTTGTGGTCAACGCCTTGGTTCCTGAGTAAAATAACATCACAAGACTTAGACAGCAATCCATCTTCCAATGCAAAATTATGCACTCCTAGAAACGAGCTTACCTGATAATTTAACTGTTGTGCACGTACCCTTATAATTGGACCTTGTATAACTTCTGGTGGAGGAGTGGTGTTTGTATCCAAGTTCACCAATTCCACCCCAAAATGCTGATGTGCGACCATCAAAAAAGGGTGATTAGGTAGTCGAAAACCGTATTCGCAGTACGCTTGAAATACTGGAATGGTGTCCTTCTCACCTGAGGGCCAATTTTGACCCTCAGCGTTGGTCCACTTCACCAAAGTGCACCTTCAGATCTTCTTTGCTATGACCAGAGGAGTCAACTTCTCGACATCCATCTCAGACTTCTCCCATTTGGAAACGGTCCCGACCATTTCTTCTGAGTGAGTTTGATTTGGATTTGGAAGAATTTGGGGAAGGATTGCAGACTTGGTTGGCGACGGGGAGAACGAGAGCTCGAGAGCAGTTGATGCAAATGGGGAAAGTAAAAACCCTATGTCACACCCTTGGTAGATATTTAAAACCACGGGTATGAGTTAAAGATCATGGGAACTAAACAGTTACCACCCCTTCAGGAACCGCTCCCAAAGGTCTTTAATCTGTCCGTTCGGGAAAAGCAGTTCTGTCTTTTCAACTCAAGTAAAATTACCTTTTTGACCAAGTCAATTTCTCGTCAAATGAAATACTAGTCGGAAAGACTATGCTCCTGACCACTATTCTATGACGTCTTTTCCAAGTAACTTACTTTCACTTGAAGGGGGGGGGGGCTAGATGATGAGGATCTAACAATCCTCAATTAATTAAATTGTTTATCTGTTTGTTATTATAGATAGCAATGACTTCATGTTATTCATAAGGATACCTATTATCATTTTTTGATGAAAATATACCTATTATCGTTAATAAGGGATAAGCTTAGCCGAGTGGTCGTAAGTACTTCCACGACAACCTAGTGGTCGTAAGATTTCCTATGGCCACCTCATGGTCGTAAGCCTTACTACGACCACTTCATGGTGGTAAGCTTTAGTGCGGCCAAGTCAACTACGACCACCCTATGGTCAACAAAGCCTACAGACATGTGGAGCCAATCGACTAGGGACACTTATGCGCTGTGTTTAATACACATAATTGTTAATATGCTATTATTCTCTGGGGTAATTGCATGTATTAAGCCTCTGTCTTTGACATAACTGCAAGGCGACGTGGGAGAATTAGTCTCTAATAATAACCGTCACTAAACGTGCATATTTCATTAAACGGTGAGACACCTTTTGATATGGGACAACTGCCACCCCTTCATGCGCTATATAAGGAGTAAAGTTGGTGGACAGAGGACCTGAACAATGACAACAAACACAAGACAAGATCAGCAGACAGAAGTCATTAAGCCATAGTTCTAGTTATTTCTTCCCTGTTTTAAAGCATAGTCAATAAAACAACACAGGATTAGGGTTATTATTCTCTCAGGAGAAGACCCAAACCTGTATAAAATCACTGTGTCTTTTTCTGTGTGGTTTAACTCAAGGAGCCCTAGCATTCATTCGTAAGATCGATACTAAACCATCGACAATGCTATTTTTTTAATGTCTTTTGCAAATAGTTGAAGCTCATGCATTTACTCTTCGTAGCATGAGACTATAATTTGCAAATGTGTTTTGAAAATGGTTGAAATCCATGCATTTACTCCTTGTGGCAAGATACTAAAGTTTGCAAATGTGTTTTGCAAATAGTTGAGGTTCATGTATCTAATCTTCCTAGCATAGGACTATAATTTGCAAATGAGTTTTGCAAGTGGATGAAGTTCATGCATCTTTACCTTGGAAATAAAGAAAAACTTAATTGAACTCAAGTTTTCAGCATAGGACAATCAAGTTTGGGGGTACCGTAGGCATGTCTGAGGTTTCCAGAGAGCTTCCAAGGGGGCCAGACATGTCTGGGGGTACCCAAGATATGTCTATGGTATCAGTGTCTCGGCCCAACATCTATTTTCCACACGTACACGATCTAACTGTTGTGTGTTGTTACCCCATACGTGTTTGGGGTATATCGGTATATGTGTTTGTGCTGATTTTGTGAGTAACGACTAGTTTCTTGCATGAGGTCTATATAAGCTTGGCTTGGGGCTCTCTATCCAGGTTCACGACACCTCATTTCACTCTCTTGAGCTAGTGTGAGCTTCTCCTCTCAATTGTGCATTTGTTGCACCTTGTGAGCAATGAGAGATCTCTAGTTGCATGTGTTGCGTAACGAGGTGGATTGAGTATCCGCTTGTGCTTGTGTAGCACTTGGTGAGAGTCAAGCAAGGGGCTTGGCTTATTACTCTTGGTGTTTGTAGGCACCTAGATGATGTGGATGCATCGTGGTCCGATGACCTTCTCAAGAAGCTTGTGAGAAGGCCCGATATATTATGAAGGTTGGAACTCACCTACCCAGAAGGGGAAAGAACTTCCACTAGTAGATTCGAGGTGTTTGGCTTAGTTCATAGAGTCGGTTCAATTTGTTTAGGCTTACCTCAATGTGGATTAGGGGAGATCAGCAAGGCTTCGAATACCATGGTAAAAAGATTATTGTGTCATTGTGCTTTGCTCTTTTGTGCTTTACTTTTTTGCAATTCACATTCCTAGAATAAATTGCTTACTTGTCACCCTAGGATTGCAAACCTTGACATAGACTTTCACCCTACTCCTCCACCACCTCATCGCCCTCGACATGCTAAGTGAAAGTTCAAAATATCCTATTTGTGAAATGATTTTTTTTAGTCAAAAGTTTTGAAAATTACATTAAAATCCTAGATGGAAGTTGAAGTT
This sequence comes from Phyllostachys edulis, assembly GCA_036346405.1. Classification (NCBI taxonomy): domain Eukaryota; kingdom Viridiplantae; phylum Streptophyta; class Magnoliopsida; order Poales; family Poaceae; genus Phyllostachys; species Phyllostachys edulis. The sequence goes on from CM070556.1 coordinate 72,846,774, forward strand.
TTCAAGTTATTTTTCTCTATTTTTTTATTTTTTGGATAATTTCTAGCATATTTCTAGTTTTTCTCGCCATCTATAAATCGACGGCTTTTATTATATAATAGATTTTGATTAGAAAGTTTTCAATTATTTAGGTAAAACCTATATTTTTTTATTTATTGGTAGTAGGTTATGGAAGGAGGCTGCGGAAGCTGTGTGCTCGTTGCTAATAGCGAAAAAGAATTTTGGGCAACAACAGGGGTGCATCGTCCACTGGTTTCATAATTAACAGATAACCATTGAATAGCAACTCACCTTGTGTTAATTGAAGGATAATGCAAAGTTTATTACTATATATCTCCACCATAAGATTGAACTGAAATGAATCGTATTTGTTAAAACTCATGAATCTCGCCCAATTGTGTGTTACATGCTTTGATTCATCTATTTATACATATTGTATATACATCAATCAACTTTTTTCAAAAGAAAAAAATAGTTAGATTTTATGACCATTCGATTAGTATCTTGTGGATCACCTCTCCCTTCGATCTCCCCCCCTCCATATATATAATCATCACTCCTCCCCCACCGTAGCCCTAACCACGGTTCAAAAAATCGGCCGAAAACTGGTTTACCGGTCTTACCGGCCACCCTGGTAGAAATCCAAACCGAAAAAAGAATCAGTTTTGGATGAATTTTTTCCAATATAAAAGAATTTTGAAACCATGTCTAACACATGTGTGCGTGCAGCCTGGTGATAAGGTTCTAAGCTTAGAAGAAGGAGGTCTTGGGTTCAAACCCTCAATGAGGGTTGTTGTCCTGATCATCTGATAGGATGAAAACTTCGATTTGGAGGAGAAAAACTTTGACGATACATGCTTCTAACCGATCACGACTAGAATACCAAGCAATCGCTAAACCACACTCTAGAATCATTACCAACCATGCCCAGAACGTGGTTGCCCTGAACATGAGGTTCTATTCATGCATACGACCGAAGAACAAGCAAGAACGAGATAAAAGAGAAATCTAAAATATTGCAAATAATATTGAAGCACACGATGAGGTTCTGAATTCGTAGAAATTGGTCTATCAACACAAGAACGACAAACAGGTTCACACACAATGGGGAAAACACTCTAACCATAACCTAAAAACCCTAAAAGTGGTGTGCACAAAGTATATATTGTAAGAGAGGCGGCGGCCACAAGAAGTGGAGTCGAACCCTAACTCTATATCGTGATCCGCTGTCTTGTTTTGACGATTTTGATGCTCTCCAAACAAATTTGGAGGTAGAGCTGGATCCGTTGGAAAGGTCTCCGGATAAGTTTTCAATCAAGTGCTTAAACACCTGAATCAGTCTCCATTTGTGAAAGTTATGGCCTTTTTATTACAGCCCCTGTGGGCTGTCCCGAACCGAATCCGAGTTGAGTTGTGAGTTAATTCCGAGTTTAAATTCGGTTGAACTTGTGGGAGGTCTGAATTGGGCTTGGAAATCTTATCCAAAACTTGGGCTTTGGATTCTTGGGCTTCTCCCCTTTTGCTCTTTCACCGCATGGCCCTTCTTTCTCCATGCTGGCCGCATGGGCCTTCTCTTGCCCTCCCATGGCTTTGGCTGCAAGTGTTGCTACCCTCTCCCTTGTGCTTCTCCATGGCGCAGCACCTATCTTAGAGTGAGGGCGTGGAGAAGTTGTAGTTGTGGTCCTCGCCTTGGTTCCTGAGTAAAATAACATCACGAGACTTAGGAAGCAATCCATCTTTCAATGCAAAATTATGCACCCCTAGAAACGAGCTCACTTGATAATTTAATTGTTGTGCACGTGCTCTTATAATTTGACCTTGTATAACTTCAGGTGGAGGAGTGGTGTTTGTATCCAAAGGAGTGATGTCCTCATCACCCTCCCCCTCTTGAATTAGAGTCGTCCTCGACTCAAGCTCATCTTCTTCTTAGAAGTATGGTTTCAAATCTGCAATGTTAAATATGGGACTGACCCCAAAATCTGCAGGCAATTCAAGCTTATATGCATTATCATTAACCCTTTCAGTTACTTTAAAAGGATCATCAGCTCTAGGCATTAGCTTGGATTTTCTTAATTCAGTGAATCTATCTTTTCTCAAATGCAACCAAACAAGATCACTTGGTTCAAAAGTTATTTGTTTTCTACCCTAACTTCCAGCAACTCTATATTTGTCATTCATGTGCTTTATGTTTTCCTTAGTAGTCTCATGTAATTTTAGAACGAATTCAGCACGTTTCTTACCATCGAAATTTGGCTTTTCCGAAGAGGCTAGAGGTAGTATGTCAATTGGAGCACGAGGATTAACCCCATATACTACCTGAAATGGGCTCATCTTCGTGGTTGAATGTAGCGACTGATTATAAGCAAACTCCACATGAGGTAGACATTCTTCCTACATCTTTAAATTCTTCTTCAACACAGCCCTCAACATAGTTGATAATGTGCGGTTAACGACTTCAATTTGTCCATCTATTTGGGGATAACATGTAGTAGAAAAGAGGAGCTTCGTCCCTAGCTTTCCCCATGGTGTCCTCCAAAAGTGACTCAAGAACTTCGCATCACGATGTGAAACAATTGTAGTTGGCACACCATGTAGTCGAACGATCTCCCTGGAAAACAAATCAGCAATATTTGTAGCATCATCGCGCTTGTGACAAGAAATTAAATGTGTCATCTTAGAGAACCTATCTACTACAACAAAGACACTATCTCTCCCCCTCTTTGTCCTAGGAAAACATAAAATAAAGTCCATTGAAATATCCTCCCAAGGAACAATAGGAACAGGAAGAGGCATATATAAACCATGTGGATTCAGTCGTGACTTAGCTTTTTAACATGTAGTGTAGTGTGCAACATAGCACTCGACGTCGTGCCTCATCTTTGGCCAAAATAAATGTTCGACCAGCACATCCTCTGTTTTCTTGAGACCAAAGAGTCCCATCGATCCTCCTCCATGAGCCTCCTGTAACAACAAAGTACGAACAGGGCTCGAACAGGGCTAGCTGGAACACATGGCTTGTTAGCTCTAAACCAGAAACCATCACTTAGCACAAATTTATTCTAGCTCTTTCCCTCTTTACAATTCATCATAGCATCTTTAAAATCATCATCTTGAGCATAGAATTCTTTAATTGTCTCCAAACCAAAAATTCGACAATCAAGTTGAGACAACATTGTATACCTCCTAGACAAAGCATTAGCAATCACATTTTCTTTCCCTTTCTTGTATTTTATGACACACGGAAAAGATTCAATAAATTCTACCCACTTTGCATGTCTGCGGTTTAGTTTGTTTTGACTCCTAGTATGCTTAAGAGATTTATGACCAGAATGGATAATAAATTCTTTGGGCCATAAATAATATTGCCATGTCTCCAAAGTACGAACTAAAGTATATAATTCTTTATCATAAGTTGAATAGTTTAGACTATACCCACTTAATTTCTCACTGAAATAAACAACAGGTTTACCTTCTTGTATTAACACACCACTAATTCTAATTCCGCTATGTAACGTCCCAAAATTTGGTTTGTTTCTAAAGCTTTAAAAATTAAAATAACCATTTGAATTTTCTTGTTGAAGTCAAAGCTTAATTTGAATTTTTAGAAATAAAAAAGATTTAATGTGAATATTCTAAACTTCAATTAAATTAAAAGTTGTTTTATTTGAGTTCTTAATGTTCCAGAGAATTTTCTGGGAATTTTTTAGATTTAATTGCTATTTATTTGAGCTCAGATTTATTTATCTCAATTTCTGAAATTCGGAAATCCTTTTTAATCCGGATTTTTTCTTTGGGCTCAAACTCCATTCTTTTGCCCAATTCATTTTTATTTTGGCCCCAGCCCGCCTTTGCTATTCTTTTCCACGCCAACCTATCATTTCGGCCCGGCCACCTCTTTTCCTTTCCCTTGCGCCAAAGCCCATCTCCGCTTTGCCTTGGCCCAGCCGTGCCACTCGCCAGCCCCACTCCTTTTCCCTCTATATCTCTCTGTCTTGTGGCCCCAAGTCACCAGGACCTTCATCCTCGTTGCGCACGAGCCCTTCAATCGTGTCCGAGTTCAACACGCCATAGCCACTAGCCTTCATTCAAAAACTCCTTCCTCTCCGGTGCTATTTAAGCAGAGGCCTTCGTGTCAATTTGATCACCTTGTTCAACTCTCCCGAAACCCTAAAAGTCCTGGCCCGGTTTTCTCTCCCTTGCGTCGCAATCAACCGAAGGCCAAGCCACCGCCAAAGCTTTTCCTCGTCGGAATTTATCGCCGACGAAGCATCTCCAAGCACACCGTCACCTCCATTGGAATCGCGCTGCAACATTCACCATCAAGCTTCCTTCATCTTCGCTCGAGGATCATCGCATCGCCATCGCCTTCATCTACCTCAAATCCGGCCGTGCCGCTCTTCATTGATCTACACCTCCTGCGAGCCTCTTGCCTATCCAAGTGCGTCACGTCGCGTTCCACCTTCATCTCATCCAATCCCCCACCTCTATTTTGCTTCTCCATCACCGAATAGCCCGCTACCGTGTTTCTTTATCATCTCTGGTCATCTTCTTCTCGTCGGCATCTCCGTCCTTCTCCAGTCTCCCCGAGGTTTCCTTCGTGATCCTTGTATCGTCGCCTTGCCGGTACTCCCTTTGATTTCCCTCGGGTGCCACTTATTCGCCATCGCCGCCGTGAGCCGAAGTCCTCCCCACCGCCAAAGTCCTCACCACCGACGACACATTGTCGCCACTGACGAGCCACTGCTACCAGGAGCTTCGCCTTGTTCTCGGGAACTCGTTTTTGCCCTTCACCGCCGCTCAGTTGCCTTCGGTCATCCTCGCCGTCGCTCCTCTGTCTCTCCCTCCCTTGGCTTCTCTCTTTGCTGATGTGGCAGCCAGCCCAAACTCCACCTCAACTACCACCTCCTTGGCCACGTCATCATCCTTGGTTGTGTATTGTCCACGTGTCGTCCTTGTGGCAACAAGTGTGGTAGAACTAAACTCAACCCGGGCCAAAAACCCTTGGACCCAGTCTACCATAAACCAAGTCTCTTACAACTTGGTCCCACCTGTCAATTCCCTTTTCTCTCTCTTCCACATTCGCCCCACATGTCAGAAGATTTTTCCATTTTCTTTCTCTTTTTCTTTTCAGCCGAAATTCCCTACTGATGTCAGCATGACCCAGTAAATTGTTTTTCCTTTAGAAAAACAATTCCATAAATCCTTAAATTCTAATTTTATCGTTTCATGTGAATTTCAATCTTCCTAGAGTCCGTTCTCCTTCGTTTGAACTCTGATTCAGTTCATTCAAATTCCTAAATTCATCTAAAATTGAGCTCTTTCTTTTAGAGTTGGTTTTATGATTTTTGGATTTTATTTGATTTTATTTTGAAGTTATTTGTGCTTCGCCTGTTGTTTTCTCTCTCGTTAGATGATCTGTTTCACGGAGCAGGAGCAGAAGCAAACTTTGAAGATCCATGTATGGTAGCTGAGCAGAGCCAAAGCCAAGGCAAGTCATAGTCCTTTAATCATATTGAACCTATAATTTCAAAAGTATATTATTTTATATCAAGTGCATGCTATCTTTATATCGACTGTTTTGGGATTAACTATCACCTGTTGTCATGATGTCTCCATTGAATATTTGAATGCCATGAATCACTTGTCACCATAGGATGGTTTATTCTAGTTGGATATATTTGTATCACTAACATGGGTATCGTACAGATGCTTAGTCAAGCTTAGTTGTGATGGGTTCTAACGAGGATTAAAATCTCTATGTATTACTTTAATACATAATAAAAGACCATATGTCTTCATGGTCGTAACCCCTAAGGCTCACGACCCCCGTGGTCGTAAGGATTCTAGATGTTACATCGTGGGAAACCTGGTCGAATGAGGTCCTGTACCCAGTCCCCGACCAGATGACTGCTCATAGAAGCAATGAACTGGCATCCGAATCTAACTCTGGATATATTCCATACCATGTGATGAATGAAACACATGTCATATTAGTTTCATGCCACACGATGTTTCATAACCCCAAGACACTAACAACAACCACCCTATGGTTATATGTCTCATAGACACACAACCGACGAACAGTTGGTACCTCATCAACCGATGTCTCCCTCCGACTGGATGCGTCACTCCCTAACAGGCGCCTCTTCAAAGAGCAACTACCACCTCTTCGATGGTTATTTAAAGATGGAGCACGAAGGATCAGACAAAATCGGATTGAAGTATAGCAATCGGCATTAGATTCATGTTTCAAGTCTGATTCGGCAATATAGCAAGCATTACGCTCAGTGTAATTAGGATTAGTCCACTACCTTGTCGAAGGCACCCCCTATAATAGCCAGTTCATAACAATAAAAGAGCAGTCCAATCTCTCCTAAGAACTCATTGCCATTTTGCTCTTTTCATTTCATAAGATCGTTGACAGCTAGCGTCGTCCGTGGAGAAGAAGACATGAGTTCTTGAAGATTATTTCGCTCAAGCATTCCTCATCCACTTCCTTTGTTCCGTTTTCGCTCATGCGAACATGGCAGAGACTTGGGATGAGGAAAACTGGTTCGACTTGGTGGATTACTCCAACCTTGACATGGACGCATGTATCCGCGCCATGGAAGAAAACAAGATGTCATCATCATCCTTCTCCTCCGCCGGTTCGCCAGTCACAGAGATTGACGAAATCGACCAGATGGATGAAGATACACCGCCGCCAACATTGGAGCTCTTAGAGGAGCCACTCGTTCTGACCAATTCGGAACGTCCAAACACCTCTGCAAGCCCGGTCGATCCGACCGACAGAAGTGGCAATGGGAGCCTAGTGTGGAAATCAGAGAATCCATATACTCTCGATATTGTCATGGGTGACCAGTATTCACCAACGGCTCCTACGTATTCTGGGGGCCAACCAACATCTAGTAAGGGTATCAATGAAGTTATCACCGATCGTGTGCACATGGTGAAACTCAGCATACGATCGGCCATCCGCCGAATTAGGCTAAGTCCACCACAAAGCCTACCAGAGGCAGTAATCTCCGACCGCTCCCCGTCATGGAAGCTCCTTGTGGAAGCCCTGGAAGGCTCTCCCTTAGCTATGACAGGCATTTCTCGGAAGATCACTGTTGGCGCCATGAAGTTAACACAATCAGAGATACCAATCTGGATGCCGTGCACGATCCTCCACGGGTTAACTCGCCACCACTTGTTGGTGGAGATGGTACGGGCGCTCAAGCACTAGCTATCGGAGGCAACCGAGTTGATGGATGTGCATCAGTTAATTTACCTGTTCCTACCCCATCGCGAGTAAGGAATCAGGCAGAGCCAACCAGAAGGTCGAGGGAAAACTCGACTCATCGGATGCCCACTACAAGCGGAAATCTGCCACGACCTTCAGTAACTATACAAAACCTGCAGCGAGTTCATGGTATCTTGAATAATACAGACCCTGCTTTAGCAGAAACTCCAGGTTATGTTCAGCTTGCAGGTCAGGTGTCAATGATCCTCCAACAAACCATGCAGCATATAGAAATGTACCAGGAGCATAGGAATTCACAAAGTCGCACGATGACCTCATCCCAGCGCTCCTCTCTCAGTAGAGGACAACATAGTCGAGCAGAGGATCAATCAACACCAAGACCCCCTCATAGGTTCCGACCAGGAAATCACGAGGGGAGATGGCTCTTCATAGCAGCCACTCCTCCTCCTCGCCAAGAGGAACGATCACTTGATTTAGGTGATCTCAGGCATCATCTGAACCAGGTAGGTGGTTAAAGGCGTTATCATAACATCCACGACTGGTTTGGGACACCGGATCCTAAATATGCAAATCTAAGGAACCGATCTCCGACTGACTATAATCTGGCTTCTTTTCAGAGAAGGCGCCACAACTCCATGACGGGCTTTCGAGCATTTTCGGCAAGTCTCCAAGCTGTTCGTTGGCCGGACAGGATACGACCAGCCAACATAGAGAAGTTCAATGGGACTCAGAACCCATTAGAATTTCTTCAAATATATTCTACCACCATCAAGGCCGCTGGTGGTAATGATAACGTGACAGCAAATTGTCTGCCCACGGTCCTTGAAGGGTTTGCCCGGTCGTGGTTGCTTAACCTGCTAGTCGGATCTATCTATACTTGGGAACAGCTCTGTGATACTCTGATCGCCAACTTTCAAGGGACGTACAACCGCCCTGGAAAGGAGGATGATCTTTATCGGATGAAATAGAAGACCAATGAAACTCTTCGACAGTATATCAAGAGATTCAGTCAGGTCCAGAATTCCATCTCAGAGATCGTAGAATCTTCTGTTATCCAAGCCTTCAAAGCAGGGCTGAGGAATCACTGGTTTATGGAGGATATTTCAATAAATCCTCCACGAACAACCGTCGAACTTTTCAACATAGCAAACAAGTATGCGCTTGCTAGTGAAGCGGTCGAATGGTATGAAGCTATTGATCGAAAGGACAAAAATCCCCAGTCGGGTCTGGAGAAGCAGGAGAAGAAAAGCAAGAAGTCCCTCAAGAACAAGAAGAATCGCAAGCCCGACAAAAAGGGAGTCCTTGCGATTCCAGAGAAGTGTACCAAGGGCAAGAAGTATTTCATTAGTCGAAACAAGCTAAGGCTCCGACCAGTGACTTCGAGAAAGCTAAGAAGTGGTGTCCACTTCACAAAGCGGCAGGGCATGATCTGCGCACCTGCTGGGCCTGGCAAAGTAAACTGGAAGACTACTACTCACGCAAAGGACCCTTCCCCTCCATAACAGAACTCGGAGAATCAAGCTCCAAGAAGGATAAAGATGGCTACGAAGCGATGGATTACCAGGAGTCGCAACATATGGTGGATATGATCTTCGGAGGATCCTCCTCGTACGATTCCAGACGTCATCTGAAGGCCGTGGAGCGGGAGGTCAACCTTGCCGAGTCTCCGATCACCGTCAAGCCATCCAGGTGGTTGGAAACTGTGATCTCCTTCAGCAAAGAAGACCACCAGATCCCATCGACTCGACCAGGTAGGTTTCCTATCGTAGTTGAACCTACTATTGATAATTGTAAAGTTAATCAAGTCTTAATAGATGGAGGTAGTTCTTTAAATATTTTATTTGCGGGAGCATTGGAAGAGATGCAAATCCCAAGGTCCAAGGTAAAACCTGTGAAATATGCCTTCCACTGCATAGTTCTTGGTTCTATCGTCAAACCAATAGGATAGCTGTCCCTACCGGTTACGTTCGGAAGGTCCGACAACCTCTGAATAGAGAAGATTTCATTTGATGTGCTCGATTTCAAAACTGCATACAATGGAATCCTCGGTCATCCGGCTCTAGTGAAATTTCTGATAGCCACACACTACAGTTATCAGAGTCTAAAGATGCTAGGACCAAAAGGTGTCATCACGGTTCGAGGAGACCGAAAAATGATTTATGCATGTGATTGGAAGTCCTTAGAACTAGTTGATGAGCTCTTGACCAGAGAAACTAACCCGTCACCCATACATGTCAAGCACTCGAGGCCAAAGATGGCCTCAAAGACTTCTGACCAAACCAAGAAGGTACCACTTGCCAAATGCGCTCCTCTAAAAAGCGCCAACACTCCGTGTGGGTCAAAAAGCGCTGATGCGTCTACCCAAAAGGTACTGGTCGGGGCAGAACTCAACCTCAAATATGAAGAGTCGCTCGTCTGCTTCCTTCGAGCAAATCAGAACGTATTCGTCTGGCAGGTATTTGACATGCCCAGAGTCCCCAGGGAGGTGATCCTGCACAGGCTAGCTCTCCAGCCTGATGAGAAACCGGTCAAGCAGAAGCTAAGATGTTTCGCACCTGATCGGAAGGAGGCAATCTATTCAGAGATTGACAAGCTCCTCAAGGTTGGGTTTATTCGTGAAGTCGACCATTCGGAGTGGCTCGCCAACCCTGTAATGGTTAGAAAAAGTAATGGGAAATGACAAATGTGTATTAACTTCATAGACCTTAATAAAGCTTGTCCAAAGGATGACTTTCCCCTTCCACGCATTGATCAACTTGTAGACTCCACTTCCGGGTGTGAGTTGTTAAGTTTTTTAGATGCATACTCAGGGTATCACCATATTAATATGAGTAAAGAAGATGAAGAGAAAACTTCCTTCATCACTTTATATGGCACTTACTGCTATGTTAAGATATCATTTGGTCTCAAAAACGCTATTGCAACTTTCCAAAGGTTGATGCATAAAACCTTTAATCCTTAGATATGTCAAAATCTGGAAGCCTACGTTGATGACTTGGTTGTAAAAAGCATCAACGCTGGCGGCCATATTTCCGACCTACACGAGACATTCAATAACTTAAGAAGGCATAACCTTAAGTTAAATCCAGAGACGTGTGTGTTTAGAGTTTCGTCTGGAAAGCTTCTTGGGTTTTTAGTTTCGGCTAGAGGAATTAAAGCAAATCTAGTGAAAATTTTAGCCATCGAACAGATGCATCCTCTGACCACGAAAAAAGAAGTCCAAAAACTAACCGGCTATATGGCTGCGCTAAGTCGTTTCATAGCACGGTTAGGTGAAAAAGGACTCCCTTTCTTCAAACTCCTTCGGAAATATGGAAGTTTTGAGTGGACTGAAGACGCAGACGACGCTTTTGAAGAACTTAAGATATACCTTACGAGTGCCCCGATCTTAGTCTCTCCGAGATCGGGGCAAACATTGCTGATTTATGTGGCTGCGATGCCACAAATAGTCAGTAGTGTGCTAGTTGTTAAATGTGAAAACATCCAACGATCGGTGTATTACGTAAGTGAAGTCTTACATGGACCAAAGGAACGATATCTACAGGTACAAAAACTGCTCTATGGTCTCCTTATGGCTTCAAGAAAACTAAGGCATTACTTTCAGGCCCACAAAGTGGTCGTACCAACCAGATATCCCTTAGGTCAAGTCATTGGAAACAGGGAATCATCAGGACGAATAGCAAAATGGGCAGTCGAGCTTGGGGCGTTCGACCTCAATTTTATCTCACGAACAGCAATCAAGTCCCAGGCAATAGCAAAATTCATTGCCGAATGGACAATCCCTGAATCCACCCAAGGGCCCGAGTACGAACACCACGATGAGTGGACAATATACTTTGATGGCTCCTTGATGCTCGAAGGCTCAGGGGCTGGAGCTGTCTTGATATCTCCTACTTGTGAACACATCAAGTACGACATCTAGTTAAACTTTTCTGCTACAAACAATGTGGCAGAATATGAAGGTTTACTAGCAGGACTCCGAGCAGCTCGTTCGCTCGGGATTCGCAGATTACAAGTGAAAGACGATTCTCAACTAGTAGCGAATCAAGTTAGGAAAGAGTATCAATGCTCAAGTACCAAAATGTCATCTTATCTTGCGGAAGTACGGAAACTTGAAAAGCACTTCTTCGGTTTATAGATCCAACACATTCCTAGAAAGAGAAACTTTTTAGCAGGCGAGTTGGCACGGATGGCCTCCACCAGGCCACCTGTCCCACCCGGAGTTTTTCTCGAGCAACTCGATTCACCCTCGGTAGTTGAGCTTTTCAAGGACATAGATGTTCCACTAGAGGTCATACAAATCGATCCTGAGAACATGGATGCTCCACAGGTCGTACAGCACGATCACAGTAGAGATTGAATGACGTCGATCTGAAGAGATCTACAATTATCTTCAGCATGGCATTGTTCTTGACGATGATGTAGACGTTGATCGTATTGCTCAAAAAGCCAAATCATACACTCTGATTGAAAGTACCTTGTATAAACAAGGATCTCATGGAGTGTTGATGATATGCATATCTCAAACAGATGGCATTAAGCTGCTATCTGACATTCATGGAGGAGTCTGTGGAGCACATCATTCCTACATAATGTTGGTCGGTAAAGCCTTCAAGCAAGGATACTATTGGCCAACTGCCCTTCATGATGCAAAAGAGCTCGTGGTGAAGTGCGTATAATGTCAATTTCATAGTCGATAAGTACATCCACCAGCATAAGCTTTGCAAACAATACCTCTTTCTTGGTCTTTTGCAACCTAAGGTCTAGACATTCTGAGACCTTTCCCAAGAGCACCCGGGGGCTTCGAATGCCTTTTCGTCATGATTGACATGTTTACAAAATGGATAGAAGTCGAGCCAGTTGTTAAAACAACAACGGAAGCCACTAAGAGGTTCCTCACAAAAAATGTGATCACACGATTTGGTACACCCAGTCGTATAATCACAAATAACGGTACCCAATTCTCTAGCGGAAATTTTTAGGAATTCTGCGAGGATCTCAGTATCAAGATACATTTCGCTTATGTTGCTCATCCGCAGAGCAATAGAGCAGTTGAGCGGGCCAATAGTATCATAATGAAAGGAGTGAGACGACAAGTGTTCGACCAGTTAATCCAACGGTCAGGAGCTTGGGTTTAAGAACTTCCTTCTGTTTTATGGGCCGTTCGAACCACAACCAGTCGTGCGATCGGTGAAACTCCAATTTTTTTGGTTTACGGTGCTGAAGCCATGCTACCTCCAGAACTGAAACTTGGCTCTGCAAGAACTGATTGTTTCTATGAGAACGATCAGATTCAACGAAGACTCAACGACGTCAATTTCCTTGAAGAACGACAAAACCAAGCCCTCATACAATCAGCAGTTTACCAACATGCCATGCGAAGGTACCACAGTCATAAGGTACAACCTCAGCAGCCTAACTGTAGGTGATCTAGTTCTACAACGAATTCAGAATCAGGCTAATCGCAATAAACTTTCTCCCAAATGGGAAGGTCCATACACTGTGGTCGAAGTCACTCGACCTGGTTCGGTACGACTAGCTATGTCCGATGGGCATGTTTTGTCCAACTCTTGGAATATTGACCAACTGTGTAAGTTCTTTGTATAATTGTATCTTCCATTATTTCCATTTATTAATAAAGATGCATTTCCTTTACTTTCCGATGAATGATGTTGTCTATATGTCTATATTATCATCTGGTTTACATACTATTGTTGCCTAATTGGTAGAAGAAGACCGAATTCTCTTCAATATCCTTTCTAAGGATTTCTATTACTCTATGGCTACGACATATGAGTCAAACGCCGTAAGGGTCTTAGTCGTGACCATTCAGATAATGGTTCTCATGTGCAACCAACACTCTTTTCTTAAAGGATTATACGAGTAACGGGGGCATCATACAAGCAATTACATATAGTACTTTACATGCTATAGATTTCAGGGACTAGATTTCTTACCTTCAACAATCTGTTCCACTCCTCTCTTGGCTACTGGTCGGGAAACGGAAAGCCTCCTAGTCGAAGTCTCTCCTTCTCCGCATGGAAGAAGCTTCCTAGCGACGGTCCATTTCTTACGATCCTCGCTGCCAGTCGGAACTTGAGCAAGAACACGTTTCGCGAAGTGTTTCTTTTATTCTCTAGTTCTTAGCAACCCTTACGACCAGTTTTGGATAAGATATATATAAACAAGTTCACTTGTCGTTTTTTGCATACATGGTTGCATATTTTCTTTTCAATCAATACAAGTCTTATCCATCTTCCAACCACACAAGATATTTCACAGTATTTCGATTATGGAAACAACCTAAAACTAGTCGAAATCACACGCTGGTTCCGACCACACTGGTTTCCTAGTGATCTTTAGATCATTTTATAATATAATCAGCATACACTTTGTACCGTGGTCGTAGCTATTGCTCATTTTCTTGGTCTACTACTTCTTTAGTAAAGTTCTACTAACACAAGCAGTCGGAGGCTAGAAAATATATGAGTATTCAGCGAATTTAGGAAGAGAAAATAAAGACTTCATTGATGATAAAGGTAAGTTTTATTTACAACTGTCAAAATATTACAATCTTTCACTTCTCGGAGCCACCAGACTGGTCGCTGTGTGTTGGAAACCCGACCTCCATTTCCTCCACAAACTTGTTTCCGAGAGGTGCCATTTCCTCGAACACTTTGGTTGCTTCCTCTCCCGAGTAGTTGAAGTCTTCCTCAACAGCTTGGAGATTTATGGAAGGGTCGGAGACTTTCAGTTTTGCCAAAGCAAAACTAACTCCAATCTTGACAACTTCAAATATGGTCTACGCACGGTTTTCCCGAGTTGTCTTGAGGACACTCCTAAGGTCTTCGAGCTGTTGGCCAAGGTAGTTGATCTTCTCTGTGGGATCTCCTAAATTAGGCAGTTGCGTTCTCAATCTCATATCGAAGTGCATCTTGTTGAAAGCTTTAACATTTTCTTTCAGATTTTGCCCGAAGGTTGCCTCCTTGTCGCGCTCGAACACAAGAGCTTTTTCCATTCTCTTCAATGCTTGAGTTTGCTCTGCACGAGTAAACCAAAATATAAGTACATACGACTAGAAAAAGGAAGCACACTGGTCGAGTTTACGATCGGTTACCTTCGCACTTCTTCTCAGTAGTCTCAAGAACCTCCTTATGTCTGGTCGTCAGGTATTCGATCGACCAGTTCTTGTTCTGACATTCTTCTTTAAGCTTAGTAATTATGGCTTCTTTAGTCATAACTTCTTCTTTATGCTTCTCCGAATTTGTCAAACATGATAAAAGAGAGAATTAGTTAAAAAAAGCCAACTGGTAAAGAAGGAGAGAAGAAGACACTAAAAGGGTGTTTACTTTCTAATTCGGAATTCTTCTTTTCTAAGAGCTTTATTCGCTGGGCCAGTCCTCCAACCATAGCGACATTCTCCATAAAATGCTACAAAAAATAGCAAACTCCTTTAAGTATTTTCTAAGGGAAAGACTAATAAAAGTGGTCGTGGAAGATTACCTCAATTGCCATGTCGTTATATTCGGCAAAAATAGAGTCAAGACTCGTCTTTGCTTGACGGTTCGAAATTCTTCTCTACGCTTCATTAAGCTCTTCATCTTTGAAGATTCGGAAGCGATGAGGAAAGATGCACTACTACAGAAAAGGTCTTCATAGACGGTTCAAAAACATCATCACGGATGGTTCCGTGAGCCGTCTGAGTTTATGGGTCAGTAATCATATGAGGTCATCACAGACGGTTTTTAAGTTAATAACCGTTTGTGAGGTAATCTACAAATCGTCTATGATAATCGACTATCATAGATGGTTTTGAGTTTATAACCGTCTGTGATATTATGTATTACAGACGGTTCGAAAACCGTCTGCGATGACCTCATGTCATTACTGACCTATAAACTCAGACGGCTCACGAAATCGTTCGTGATGATGTTTTTGAACCGTCTGTGAAGGCCTTTTCTGTAGTAGTGTAATGTCTTAGATTTTAAATTGTTATCTTAGATTTTAAATTTTTACCTTGTCATTTTAGTAACATTCCAGGCTCATGTTGGGCTGGGGTGTTACAGTTGGTATCAGAGCGGGTTGTAGGTCCATGGTACTAGAATTGTTAATCTTGACACACTATGCATAATAGGTGGGGTTTGGGTTATTCCATTACATATACGCTTTCGTTGAATATTATAGTTGTTCTTGTGATTGAGTTGATAGTTGATCATTTTGGCTATTGGGCTTGAAAATCTTATCCAAAACTTGGGCTTTTGATTCTTAGGCTTCTCCCCTTTTGCTTTTCCACCCCATGAGCCTTCTTTCTCCATGCTGGCCGCATCACTACTAGAAAAAGGGTATTTCCCCACAGTCGAAAACCGTCAGGAAAATATAAAAAACCGTCAGGTTTTATTTTCCTGACGGTTAACCATCAGGAAAATCCCCTCAGGTCTAGGTGGTCGGGAAAATCCAATTTGTCTGGCGGTTCACCGTCAAGAAAAATTTTGCTGACGGTTTTGCGAACCGTTCATAAAAAGAATTTCCTTGACGGGTATTCACCGTCAAGAAACATTTACCTGACGGTTTTGTTTCCTGTCCATAAAATGAATTTACCTGACGAGTATTAACCGTCAAGAAAATATATCTGACGGTTGGGACATTACTGTCAATAAAATAAAACTTGACGGTTACACTATAACCGTCAAAAAAATAAAACTTGACGGTTGGACATTACCGTCAAGAAAATATAACTTGACGGTTGTGACATTACCGTCAAGAAAATATAACTTGACGGTTGGGACATTACCGTCAAGAAAATTAACCTGACGGTTCTGTGCCCGTAAGCAAATTGTTTTTTCCTGAGTGTATTACCGTCACCAAAATAACTCCTTGGCTGTCAACAAAATTATTAGCAGCCAAGATGCACACACTATTATTTGATTCATACACATCCATGCATCATATATTCCACAATACGCATCCATACATCTATAGTCCACAATACACATCCATACATTAATCCACACACAAAATAAGTTCAAGCTTAAACTAGCATCATTTCAAGCCCAATACCATCCATCAGGTTCACTTGAAAAAAGCAACATTGTAATCCGCACAAAAGACATCTAAAAGTCCAGTACTACTACAATACACCTAAAGACCAATATCACATACAAGTCATGTAAATCCATCTAAAAGTCTAGTAATACCATTCATGTTGAACTATTCAAAAGAGCTAGCAAGATATCATCAAATATCATGTGGACAATTAGTTGCATCTGTCACGGTCGATGTTGTTGGCATCATAGTTGTTGCCGCCATTAATATCACCACTGCAGTTCTTGCCATCATTGTTAGCACCGTTGCCATCAATGGCATTGTCATATGGTGCTGAGTCCACATGAGAGGATCCAGTCCTGGCAACTCAAATAACAACAATATAAGTTCAGTTTCTACCAAGGCCAAGTGGCATGAGTAGAAGAAAATGTTTTTCAAATGCAAGATCTGGATACTGAGAGTGCAGATCAACAGGTGAAAGGTAACTAGAAATACCTTCACAAGCCAAACAATATGACATAAGATATTGAAATCTCGACAAAGAAACAGAACAAACAAAGAAAAAAGGATTCCAAATTTAGTGATGATCTCGGTCAAAACAAGGTATATACATTTTGCATAATTTTAGCCCTAAAATAGTCATCTAAGGTTACTTTATGATCCAAGTTTGGCGCAATGGGCAACCTCGCTACGGTGCTACCGCATGCAAGAACAAATGCCCTTTCCTTTATTATCAGAAAGGCGAAAACTAATGCATCATAGAATGTTAGACCCAATGCAGTGATACACTTTGTTTGGCTTAAGATATAGTAACTTACGCCTTTTGAAGCTACTAATATGTGATGAATACTAAAATACCAAAACATCTGGTTCTAGTTCCAGATAAAACAAACAAAGCTAGGATCCTAAGAATAATTATTTAGCCCAATTCAGGAACACCACTGCAAAATGATCTTGATGTATATTCGAAAACCTAATGGATGCAAAGGGACATATACATATCTCAAATTAGGCATCAGTAAATGGTGTGTCATCTGCATACTAGCAGATCAATAGCCAATAGTAATGGCAGCTTTCCTAGTTTTTATTGTCTTTTCCTCATCAAACGGAAAATACTGATTTATAATTAGTCACATACTCACATGCAAGTTATAAGTTATGACACAAGCTATGTACCATCCACAGATCAAAATTGTAAGAAAATAAAAGTACAATGCCCAAGCATATCAAGTTATCAACTGACAAGCGTAAGGGAATGGCTAACCAGGTATATGCCATGATCAATACCATTATAGACTAGAAGAACAGCAACAACAATTGTGGTCAGAAAAGCACTAATATCGTAAAGGCTTGAGGGGCATAGTAATATCATAAAGAAAATAGGAAATAATCACTCTAACTTACTTGCCCTCAGTGTCCAGCTCTGGCCCATGTTTTTGAACATCAAATCCTCCTCGCATGCGGGATCATAAAGCATATGAGAAACATGCGACCATTTTTATCTAGGAAGGAAGATTATGACAACAGAGAGATAAACTTTTGGAAATTGTAGTCAATATTTATGTTTCTGTTCTATATAGTATTTTATTTGTGATAAAGATGAGGATTTTTATTCTCTTCTCTCAAATGAAAATACTAATCTACATTTCACTCTGAGAATAGACAAGTGAAGATTGTTACTTAGTTTGCATTCTTGCGGGGAGCGAGAATGGAGAAAACGACACTAAGGAGTCTAAGGATAGTTTGTGTTTTTCCTGTTCTTGGAGGGCCCTACAAATAAACAGTGAAACTCTTAAAGTAAATCGCGCATGAATCTAGGTACTGCGATGGGTGGAAATCTGCACAAACTTTTCGAGAAAAATGCATACATCTAAAACTACCCCCAATACTTGCACCATTTTTCTCAATAGGGTAAATGATAATATACTGCAAATTAACAATAGCATTAAGAAAATAGCCAACAAACCTGAATAAGAACAAAGGATCTGCTTGAAAGACACGCCTACAAGAGATAATCTGAGAGTATATCGGATACATAATTTTCCTTAGAGCGAGATATGAAAACAATATCAATTATTACAAAGAATGCTTACATTGATCGCATCTAGTTGTGAATCATTAAGGTTTGTTTTGAGGTAATCCATAAGTGGCTTAGGGACATTCCAAGCACGATTTTGGCCATCGCCATCTTTATGCTTCTCGGTAGCTGAAAGAATCAGATCCTTAAAAGGAAGACAAGCTATAGAGTGCATAGCTGAATCCACAGAAAGCTCTCCGTGGTTGCAAAAATGGAAGCAATGCATTGCAGCCTTGATGAGCTCACAGCCCCCTTCTGCCAGTCCAGCCCAACTTCTACCCACACCACACAAAAACACAAATAAGAAATTGCTAGATAACCTAGCAGCAAAATAGAGCAACACGCACGCCGCGAAGAGGAGCAAGGCCAGGCGCCCACCTTCCTCCTCGTCGCTGCGGCCCTGGACGACCTGCGCCTTAACCTCCTCGAAGAGTAGTGGCTCGAAGACAGCGATGAGGCAGAGGTAGTCCTAGTTGCGAACGATCTTGTGGAAGCGGTCCATGCTGGAGGCGGCAGAGGTGGACGAGGAGGAGGCGCCGCCACCGCCGGATTTCTCCACAGCCATGGGGGTGAGGAGAGCCGAGGCTTGACACAGGCGTGCCCAAGCCGGAGGGACTGGGCAGCATGAGACCGTGGCGAGATGTGGAGCTAGGGATTTGAAGAGGAGGGGTGGCTACCGGAGATGGCGTGGAGGTGGCACGCGGATTGGGGATGTGTGGAGCTAGCTAGGGATTTTGACGGGAGGAAGGACCTTTGACTGCTGGGCAGTGGGCACAGGCGCAATAATTTTTTTCTATGGGCGCGTGATGAAAAAAATTTCCGCGCGAATAGAAGTTTTCATGCGCGAAAATGCGGTAAGACCAAAACAATTAACCTGACGGGCATAACCGTCAGGAAAATTATTTTTGTTGTGAGTTTTTCACCTTCCCACACTCACACAGTGTAACCCTTGTGAGGACCCCTAAAATTGAACTCATTTCAAGTTTAAAGATTATACCGGCTGACATGTGGACCTGGGCTGTCAGTCTCAGCGGTGAATCAAAGCGACTTGGTCCGAACAGTGTGGATGGTCCGATCAAGATTCAATGGTCCTGATCGAGTGGCTGTTCGGACGGTCCGAACGGCGCGGTCCGATTGAAAATTGACGGTCTAGATCGCATGGAGCGTTCGGACGGTCCGAACGGCCCAATTGATCTGGACAGCCCATTTCAAATTGGTGGGGGGGGGCTTACACCATCTCCTGCGCACCAAAAGACCGAAGCTAGCATGGAGACGGCGTGGAGGCGGCGGGCGCGGCTGAAGCTGGCGTGGAGGCGACGGGCGTAGCGGGAGCTGGCGTGGAGGCGGTGGAGATTAGGGATGGAGTAGGGATTTTGGAGAGGACTGGTATACAGGATAGAGGATATCACATTACCAAAAATGACATGGTACACATACCCCTTCACAAAAACATGGTATCATTTTCCATACACAAGATATCACATTACCGAAAATGACATGGTACAATATCCAAAAGACATACACATACTAGAGTTATTACAAAAGGGGCCGACCGGCCAAATGACAAGTTAAATAACTAAAGTAGCAGCGAAAGCAAAGGCCATAAGATGGCGATAACAAAAGCCAACCAGTTTTCCCTTACCCACAAGGCAACTGGCTGGGCCGCCAAGCTAGTCGTCCTGCTAAAAGTCGGTCTCACAATAGTCATTTATTTAGAGTTCATTTGAATTTGTTATGAATTTTATAAGGTTGAAGTCCTTAAGGTACAATTAAATTAATTATCAAATTTTTATGTAAAGGAATATGTTTCAAAGTTATTCTAGATTAAAGTACAATAAAAATAAAAATTAACAAAACTAATTTCATTTGATTTGGAGTTAAAATGAATTTTAGAAGTTAAAACCATTTTCAGTGTAATTTTCTAAGTTATTTGAATTTTTAGTGCAATTTTAATTCGTTTCAGAATTTCTAAAAGAATTAAATCGGAGATAGCCGGAACGCAGACGACGGAGAAAATCGGAGATAGCCGGAACACGGACTGCGGCGGACCACCGTGTTCGGAGAAGACGAGGTAGATCTTCCCTGCGACCCAGTCGCGACCTCCCTCTTTGCACCGTCTGATCTTTGATGGACGGCTAGATCTGTTGGTTACGTTCGGACCTCCGGACGGCCAAACTGCTTTGCACCATCCGATCTAGCCTGGATGGCTAGATTAGCTTGTGACGTTCGGACCACCGAACAACCCAATCGTTTTGCACCGTCCGATCGAAATCGGACGGCCTCCATCACTCCTCCTCAGCGCCATGACCTCCTCAGGTCACGACCTCCCTTTTTGCAAAGACCACCCTCTCAGTCATGACCACCTTTCTGGTTACGACCTCCCTTTTTTTTGCAAAGACCACCCTCTTTTCAGGGCCCCTTTGTAGGACCTCCTTGTGGCCAGGACCTCCCTTGTTGACCACGACCTCCTTTGTGGTCAGGACCTCTTCAGGAGCACCCACGTGGATTCATCTGGACCCCTCAGGACCTCCTTCCTTTGGACATCCTCCGTTGGACTCCTCCTCAAGACCTCCTCCTCAGGACCTCCTCCTTTGGACCTCCTACATTGGATCTCCTCCTCAGGACCTCCTCCGTTGGACCTCCTCCTTATGACCTCCTCCTTTGGACCTCCTTCATTAGATCTCCTCCTCAGGACCCCCTCCATTCGGGTCAGCGCCGTGCATGCATTGAATGCGGCGTCCTCTGTCCCACCCGTTGCCACCGCCCTCTCCCCTCTCAGGACCTCCTCGTGCCTATATAAGCACCAGGGAGCCCTCTTGTCCTCCTTTTGTTTTCGCCTCAAGACCTCCCTCTTTGGACCTCCCTTTCCGTTGAAGACCTCCCTTTCAGCTGAAAGACCTCCTTCCGAAGGCACGATCTTCTTCACCCGAACTTCAATTCGTGTGATTCAAATTCTTAACACCATCTAAATTCTATACCTTTCTTTTGTGCTCCAGTTTGGTAGGTTCTTGGGTCTTTATTTGGAGTTGCTTTAGTTATTTATTTTGCTTTGCTCGCACGTGTAGATTCCAGCGTTTCGGAAGATTTCGTGGACCTGTCGACCTCAACCGAAGCGTCTCAACCCTTCCTCGAAGGCAATTGCGGACCTTTGATCATATTGAACCCATTTTTATAAAAGTATCTTGTTTCGATATAAACTTGCATGGCTAGTTGTATTGGTTTTATTGGTTTTTATTGGATTTAAAGTTTTATTGGTTTTGTTGGATTTAAAGTTAAAAAGAAAAATCTAATTAATTTCTGGAATTTTCTGAAATTTTAAAAGCTTTTTCCTATTTATTTTTAAGCCAAAATAAATTAATTACAAAATCTATTACCAAAGTTAAGTTGGAAATATTTTTATTTAAATCCAAAATGTCTTAGGGAATTTCTGTGAATTTTCTCATAATTTTTTGATTTAATTTGCTAATTTCTAAAGCTATTTTGATTTAACCGATTTTATTCAATTGCTAAATCAATTTTTAAATGCTCAATCTGTCCTTGGGCCTAAACCTCCTCAGCCCAACCCAAATCTCACGCGTGCCCGCACCCCTCCTCTCTCTGACAGCAGGACCCACCCGTCAGTCTCACCGCTCCACCTGCGCCCGTGCGTATATAACGGCAACCAATCTCAGCCGCTGGATCAAGCTTTAACGGTCCGATCTTGATAGAGCTTTCGAACAGTTCGAACATCCCAGCTGATGTGAATCGTCAGATCTGAAACGGACGGCCCAATCTCTTTTTCCCATTCGGACGGTCCGAACGTCTCCAAGTAACGTGGACCATCCGATCTAAATCAAACGGCCCAGTCAGCCCGCTTCAATCGCTTCGCCTGCGTGTTTCACTTCAAACCTTTTTGGTCGTTGGATCAAGTATGCACGGTCCGATCTTGTTAGACGTTCGGAGCGGTCCGAACGTTCACATCCTTGTGAGTCGTTCGATCTAATTTGAATGGTCCCGATCAAAATTGCTGTTTAGAGCGATCCGAACGTTCCACTCAGTTTGGACCATCCGATTTAAATCAAACGGCCCAAACGCCACTCGTTCCTTTTCTTTTCTTTGCTGTCACCGCCAAGTGGGGCCCGTTTGCACCACGTCACCTTCATCTCCACCTTCCTTCTTCGTTTCCGTTCAAGCTTTTCACATCCGCCATTTTCGCCTATTCGGAGCTTTCCAAAAGCCATTAAAACACGAATCAATTCCCTTGATTTCGCGCGCATTTAAGTCGCCGCGTCAATTCGCGCCTGTTACCACCATTATCTCCTTCATCTCCGACATTGAGTGCTCTAATGTCGCCGGTAACCCCCGCGGATTTTCGTGCTCTCCACGCCGCCTCGGCCATGCCGTTGTCCTATAAATAGCACTCCCAGCTTCACCTCGTTCACCACATCTCACCGCCGCCACCCACAGCACCTCCCTCTCTCTCTAGCGACCGCAATTCGTCTTCTCCGACAATCGTCGAAGTCTTGATCTTCGCATTCTCCGGTGACGACAAGCCCTCTCCGGCAACCTCGACCACCTCTACGGCATCGCAACATCGCCACGATCTTTGTACGCGCACCCACTTCGCCGGAGGATCACTAGAGCATCTACTTCACCGTCGATCGAACATCGCCGCGGCTAAACCTCATCGCCGTCGGCCAATTCGTCGCACTCCGCCATCGCTGTGGTAAGCCACGACTTCGCTTTTACCTCCTCGTTCTTTTTATACCACCCGCGAGCCTCGCCGTGGCGCGTAGCGCCGGCGAGCCCGTCACTGGAGCACCTCCTCTCTTCAGTCCTACATGGCACGTCCACGTCGGCACCACCTCAGCGCCACACCAACACCAGAGCCCACGTAGCTGCCAACGTGGCGGCCACATCAGCTTTTGCGACATCAAAATTTTTGGCGCGGACACAACATTTCCCAAGTGCAGAAACGCAGGGAGACCCAATGACTTAACCTGACAGTTGTAACCGTCGGGAAAATGTATTTTACTGAGAGTTTTATTATAACCATCAAAAAAATTGGAATTTTCCTGAGGGAGTTACTATTCTTCACTATTCCCGTGACCAAAATAGTAAAACTTGATGGTCATTGAGGGCCCGTCAGTATAATTCGGGCCCGTCAGGTTTTCTCCGTTTTCTAGTAGTGCATGGGCCTTCTCTTGCCCTCCCATGGCTTTGGTGGCAAGTGTTGCTACCCTCTCCCTTGTGCTTCTCCATGGCGCAACACCTATCTTAGAGAGAGGGTGTGGAGGAGTTGTAGTTGTGCTCATCGCCTTGGTTCCTGAGTAAAATAACATCACAATACTTATGTAGCAATCCATCTTCCAAATGCAAAATTATGTACTCCTAGAAACGAACTTACCTAATAATTTAACTGTTGTGCACATGCTCTTATAATTGGACCTTGTATAACTTCTGGTGAAGGAGTGGTGTTTGTATCCAAATGAGTGATGTCCTCATCATCAAAACCACACTTTTTTTAGTTTTTTCTGTTTTAACTTCGAAAAATTCAAATTTTGATTTTAAAATTGTAGCCAAAAATTTTCGATTTCCGGCCCTACCGGCCACCCCTGGTAAAAATCACAAACCGGTTTTGTGAACCCTAACCCTAACCACCACCATCGTTCGTCGCCATTGCCTACCTCCTTTGCTACCCCGCTGCCACCTCCTTCAACCCTAAAACCTAACTTGGTCATCTCCTTCTCATCACCTCAAGCGAATGCACATCTCCGCTGCACGTCGCGGTTTTCAAAGCCCGTGGATGGCAATACCTAGGGTTGTCAATCAAATCTGAATTATCCATTTTATCCGGCATCCAAATTCGGTTGGTAGCGAATATTGTTTAGATTTTTTCATCTAGTTAACAATGTCTCCCATATTCATATTCGCATTCGCATAAAAAAAATATAGATAAAAATATGGCATGGACTTTTGCCATCTGAAATATTATTTTATCCAAACTATTCGTATTCGTATTCGAATTCGATAAAACAATATACATATTTTATTGCAGTAAAGCTAATTAGTTGAATGGGTATTTTTAGTTTAATTTGAATTCATGTTTTTAGGTGAAATAAATAAACTAGAATGATCAGATGTGCTATGTATGATGATAAAGTATCATAAATATCTTGCAATTACGTAGGTTACAAAGATATCCGAATCTGACCGAATCGAATAAGTATTCGATTCGTATTTATATTCGTTACAACATTCGATTCGTATTAGTTTACAAAATATGAATACGAATACGAAATCACCGCACATAACACTCCTGTAGTCGAGGCCCGGTGAATCCTTAAACCCTAGACGCTGTCGGAGCACAAATCCTGATACGAATCAAAGTTCGGAAATCTGACTTGTTATTTTAACCGTACAATGATAATGTAAGATTAATCCTCATCGAGAGAAAAGCGTTGGAGGACAAGCGTAAGGCAGCTAGCTAGGGAGACGAGAGGGGCCGGATGCACGGGACCCGGAACGTAGCATCCACCTCGTGGGCGTGATGGCAGACAGGGACAGAGAGAGAGAGAGAGTGTGAGAGAGCGGTTGATTCGTTTCACGTTATAGGAAAGGTCGTCACCTCACCAGTCTTTTCACCAGCTGCCCTCTCTTCCTCCTTCACCCGGCTCCTTCACCCGGCTCACCTCACCTCTTTCTCTCTCTCCATGATTTTTCTAGCTGTCCTTTACATCTTACTTTTGGTAGGGAGGCGAGAAGGTCATGCGACGCATTGATGCGTGGGGCATGGAGACGTCGCGTCACCGGCGCAAGCGAACAAACACCGCAGGGGCTACCATATTTGTTCGACGAGGCAAGGCCCCGACAACTACGTGTGCTACGTATGGGCTTCTACCGTGTACAGCCCAGCCGACGTCGCCTCTACAGTAGAGTTATTTTTTCTTTGTCTTATCCAGGTTAACATCGTTTTATTTATAGTTTGTATCGTTTATACACGATCGGACAATAAACTTATGGTACTATCGATCGGATGCGTCAACCGTCGAAGATTTAAATAAGGCCTCAATGAGAATCAAGTACGATAAGTCGTGTCGATATATTGCATATGTGTCCTCTCATTTACAAGGGGTCATAATTATAGAGGAGGAAGATCCCTGAAGTTACATCATTGCCCTCAGGGCTTAGCTTGCCTTGGAGGTAGTTTCGCTCATCGCGTCAAGTGAGTCCTACCATGTTCGAGATAGATGGCATCATCGGCCTTCCCTCTACGTGGGTGTCGGTAGGATCTCTGCGTGTGGCTACTCTGGATTGGGTCTAGGGTGGATTCGCCGATGTGTCACATCTCCCTGAGGTTGGTCCCTGGATCTTGTCCGGGGTTGGTCCCTAGACTTCATCCGAGTTGGATCCCCTAATGTGTGACGTCTCACTAAGGTTGGTCCTCGTCCGGGTTGGATCCCCGATATATCACGTCTTGTCAAGGTTGGTCCCTAGACCTCGTCCGGGTTAGATCCCCCGATGTGTCATGCCTCGTCGAGGTTATCATTAGCTCGAGATAGTTCAAGGACCCTCCCCCCAACAGCTTGGAAGTATTATTAGAATCGAGCTAATGAGCCGAGCCAAGTCTGACCGAAATCCAAGTTCAATCGAAATGAACTAATTTCAATGTTTAACCAATTAACAAAGATAACTAGAGCAATGTTAAACCGAGCCAATGAGCCTAATTAACGAGCTTTTTACCACCCTAACTAGTTAGCTATAGTTTGCAATGGATCGTACGGACATATATGCCATGAAATGTCCCTGTACTACGTTGCATCCTGTTCCCTAGATCAGGTTACACAGTGGCGTGGAATATATGTGTAGGCAGTGGTTAATTAGCCCAACAAGTTAGCTTTCGCACGGCGTGTCGGTCGATCCATCAAATAGCAAAGTGCAGTGTGCTGTGCATGCTCTCGCCCTTGATGCTTGCTTGTGTTTCTCCCTGACCTATTGGACGTGCCTAGCTTGCTTCATTTCTTCGATTTCTTTGTTGATCGGGACTGGCTGGCTGGCTAGCTTGCACGTACAGTTGCACTGTTGCGCATGGCCCGGGAGAACGGTACCTGACGAGGACACTGCAGGCTGCATTAACGCCATTGCCGAAACTAATAGTTATAGCTCACATGGTACAAGGGTTTTTAGACGAAGACGAAGCAGGTTATTACTGTGTTGTCGGCCTGTACGTACGTATATGGGTCCCAATTGCATGTACAGTACCGTACGTACTTCATGCTATGATCATCTGGATTTTTTTAAGGTACACCTACCCTAACTAGTTTGGACCTTCCATCTTATTTGATCAAAGGATTAGATTGAACATGGTGACCAATTACGTCCCCATGACTATTAAATACGCATTAATACCTTTTTAATTTGGACATTTAGCATAAAAGGGTATAATATATTTGGAAAGCATCCATTGTTACTAATATGGAGGCATATTTCTACGTATCCCTACCTAAATGGGCAGTACGTGAAGACGGAATGTGACATTGGCAAACACTTTACACGTGACAAGACAGGTATATTTACTTGAGCAAAATTGGTATTTTTAATCGCTTGCACACAAAAAAAAAAAGATCGTGTATTACACCACTACTAACTAATGCACTCACTGTTACATGACAAGATACGTGTACTTGAGCAAGATCGCTATTTTTGATCGATTGCAAAAAAGAAAAAAGAAAAAAAAAAGTGTATTGCACCACTAACTAATGCGCACTTACGGTTCAATAAAACACGAGTGCATGTACATGAACGTCGGTGATCATCGTACACAAAGGGATGTGTTGCCGCCAACGTATATACGGCCGTAAGCGTGTTGTAATACACACTAGCTACTCTAAGGGCAAGTTTGAGGATTTCACATAAGAATTTTACAGGAATTTCAAGACATTGTTCTACAGGAGTACAAGCGTACAAATACATCATATGCATGCACTACTCTCTTTGTTTTCGTAATATTTATCCACAACACACCATACGTATAAGCCAAGAAAACACTAATCTAAGAAGGAGTTAATGGGAAATAACCATATATATACCCCTATTAGATAACATAACACAATCACTTAACATCTTTCAAAATATTTAAGTAGGGGTAAAGAGTAAAAGTATGCAATAACTATAATTTAGATTTCCTCAATTATGAACAAATATAGCAGAACGGAGTGACTAATTAATTAGTACCACACGCAACAGTTAATCCGTTTACCGTTTCATTAATTGAATTAAACATGTTTTTGAATGAACTAATTGAATTAAGCATGATTTTGCATGCATTGATTTGTTCGCCTTGTAGTTCGGGAGACCTGGAAATTAATTAAATCACGCCCTGACGCCCCATGCATGCATGCATGACTGAATTGGCACTTGGCCTGATCGATCGCTGCTTTCTTGAGTCTTCTCTCGCTTCTTTCCTCTGTCGCCATTGATCACTTTCTGAGCTATAGCACACGTGTGAGTGAATGAACGCAAGTGCATTTGCAAGCACCTGATCGATCAGATCAGCGACTGCTACTCCTTGACTTGCCTGCTTCCGGCCCGGCGCGCGACGCTTCGCCGCACGTGAGCACCTGCACGCGCGCGTACTTACGTGCGTAAACTGCATATGCCAAACTCCACGGCCAAAAGCTAGCCACTTAGAGGGGCGGAGGGAGAGGGGGCTGGCAGGGCAGCCTCTGAATGCTTCCATAAATTTGCACTACAACTCTGTATATTTTGAAAAATATTACTCCCTCCGTTTTTAAATATATGACGTTTGATCAAGCGTGCGATTAAATTTATATAACTTTGACCACTACTTTTCATATGATTTTGTTAGTAAAAATTACAAAATTATTATATTATGAAAATATTTATCATGACAAATTTAATGATATCATTCACTCATGATCAATCTAAATAGTTTTTCATATATTATTAGTCAAAGTTAGATAAATTTAACTGCACGCTTGATCAAACGTCATGTATTTAAAAACGGGAAGAGTATTATTGTTAGTATTATTTGACCATCTTCATCAAATAAATTTACACTGAACAATTTAATTGCTCTCCCTCGTTCTAAAATTTACACTGGACCATTACTGGCTGGCCGCTCCATTATTGACGACGAGTGCCACTTGGCGCTGCCTGTACGTCTCGTGCATGCCACGATCGAACACGAAGGTTTGTTTCGGAGTTTCAGCAAGACTGTAAAAGCGTGGAACTGCAAGGGCCTATGCGTGCCAGCCTTTCTCAAGCAACTGAGCTCATGCAATGGCAGGCACACAGGGAGAGAGAGGGCATCGAGGATCGTGCATGTGTCTGACCGATATTTTGTCGAGTACTGCTTCGTCCAAAGTCTCTGCAGCTGGCATGCACTTGTTCTGTCCATCACTTTTGTCTTCCCTTTTAACAGAACACGTACGACTTCAAACAGAGTACTGCGACTTCCGAAATGATCGAAGTAGGAGCGACATTATTTTTTTGTGTAATCGCAAATACGTCGTTATATACGTAGTGATGTTTAATCATCTGTGTGCCTAAATAACACCTTCAGATCATCTGGTTATTCAGAAAAGAGTAAAGTCTATTACCGGTCCTTAAACTTTTTATGCTGTGTCATCTCGGTCCATAGACTTTCAAAGTGTGTCATCCCGGTCCCTAAACACTGTTTGGGTCTCAAACATAACCCTCTTGCTTAGGCACGAGAATGGCACACTTTGAAAGTCTATGGACCGGTTGACACAAAGATAAAAAGTTTAAGGACTAATTTGAGACCCAAACAGTGTTTAGGGACCGGGATGACACACTTTGAAAGTCTATGGACCGGGATGACACAGCATAAAAAGTTTAAGGACCGGTAATGGACTTTACTCTTCAGAAAAGAAAGAAGCTTGCAAGTACTACGTACCTAGTGGCCAAAAGTGGGCTAAGTGCACAAGATTGCATTAGAGATGATTGCAAATCTCATTGGGGAGACGGATTCAGTTTTGTACTTGTTAGACCGAAAAGGCGACTAGCGAAGATGAATAGGAGTATGGTCTCTTTTTCACATAGATCGGATTCAACATGTTTTTACTCCAATAGCTATTAGAGCTATAAAGATCAAAGTACAATCATAGCGGAAGATTTGTATTGAATCCAATCAAACCTCGAAGCAAATAGACCAAAAACACAAAGAACTCATATTAAAATGAGTTGGGCGGTCTGACCAGCAAATGGTTGGTAGTCTGACATCTAGCACAATGAACAGTGAAATCAGCCCGAACTCAAAATCACAAATTGATCTAACTTTTGATCTACAACTCTAAACTTCACAAAACTTGAAACACACCTTCTTTAGAATGTCAGGAACCTATTCCAAACAAGGATCGTGAAGATCGTTGCCAAAGTTTCGACCTTTTTTCTGTTTGAGTGAAGGTTGCTTCAAAACCGGGTCAAAACAAAAACGTGATCTAGAAACTTGCTCGTGGGTAATAGATGATCCTAGATGTATTCTCACATATCATAGCAAGTAATATCCATGCCAGAAACAAAAGGAAAACCGTAGGATCAAAGAAGGCCTCAAAATCACAGAAGAGAAAGCAAGAACAAGAACAGACTCATCTTAAGGAATCTTGCTTGGATTGATTTGCGATTGATGTTGGTTTAGAGCCACTCCATCAAGGAGGATAAAACTCAACACTTGAGCACACAATCAATCCACATTTTTAGAACCCTAACCTCTCCACCTCCTAGCCCTAAACACAAACTAGGATTTTTCAACTGAAGGTTCAAGGAGTGCACACCAGCACCCTCCCCTATTTATAGTGGCGGCTAACTTCTAGAAGGTCATTCCTAATGGACACTCATTAAGCCCACACACAAATGGGTTCTGGTGTTTACAGCCACTGCCCGTTCGGTCACCCTTGTCTAGTTTGCGCCATGCTTCAGTCCATTGACTTCACCAGGCATCCTCGATCGTTTTGAACCTCAGCTCTCCAAGCCTAGTCCCGATCATCCTCGCCGTTGACTGTCATTGACCTCCAAGCTTCCTGCACAACAATAGACAAAGAAATCGATTATGGGAACAAGTTTTTCATAACTTGACCCACGTTAGTCAAAACATGCATCATGCATAACATATACAACGAGTTACGACCAACGTCTATGACCAGTGTTCACAACCAGTGTCTACGACTACTTCTGGACCTCTCAGGACCTCTCCATGACCTCTCAGGACCTCTTACTCTCTGCGAGGAGGTCTTCCAGGACCACCCAGGAGGTCTTCCAGGACCACCGTGAGGTCTTCCAAAACTGTAGCTCCGACCAGTTACTCGAAGGCCGATCTGACCTCCAATTGCCAGACAACAACTGAACTTTGCCAAAAACGTGTGTTTCGACAAACATTCAACGCCCTTGCCAATTGTATTAGCATCCTACGATCGTGAGTATATCCCCATGATATCCACAGTACTACAAGGGTTCTGATTCCAAAACAAAGAAGTAGAAAGGAATAAGTCCACTTTACACCTTTGAACTATGGCCCGAGTCCAAAAACACCTTCAACTACAAAACCGTTCACTTTACACCCCCGATAATTGAAACTGGAGTAAATCACCCCCCTCATCCTAAACCACCCCGGTTTTGGATGATGTAGCATCCACATGTACATGTTCTGTTGATGTGCCGTACTCATGACGTGTATGCTTAGGTCCACGGCCACCGCCAGTGCCACGAACGTGTCCATCCTCAGGCTTCCAATGTTGGCGCCGAAGTCCACCCCACTCGGTCGGCGACCCGCTCCTCCGTCGCCTGGCCGCCTCTGACGTTGGCGCCGACCAGGCCCTGGTTGAGGCGACAGCACTCTTCTCCAATGCCTCGATATCCATCTTCCCCAGCCTCGAAAACCACCACCGCCTCCTCTACCTCGGCTCCCTTACGCCCCCACCACCTGCGGTCCCGCGGCCAAGAACCGTATCCGCCTCTCGTCCCTGCCGGGATGCTCCCCTCGAAGACTCCTCCTCGCCTCCTTCGCGCCGCCCTCGGCTCCTTCCTCCTTGCCCACGGACGCGCCAAGAAGAAATGTGACCGTCATGACCGACCGCCACCTCTGGTCGGCGCTTCCCGACACAGTGTCGTGGTTGGAAGCAATGACGTGCTCCTCGGCTCCGGCCGAGGCGCTCAGATCGACTCGCACGAGCTCGTCATCCACCTCAACAACGCCCGCGTCGCCAGCTTCACGGCCGACGTCGGCGCCAAGACCTCCCTCTCCTTTGTCAACTCCAACATCCTCCACCTCTGCATCGCCCGTGGCGCCGTCATCACTGTCGGATGCGGCTGCCACCTGTATGGCGCCACTGTCCCCATGGCCATGTACATTTGTCAGCCCGCCCACCTCCTCGATGCCCTCATCTGCAACACCACCGCCACGCCCGCTGCCCCCTTCCCGCTCATCGTCACCGACGCGCGCCTGGACGTGCTATGCGCGTGCATCGCTAAATACTACTCACTGAGGAGCTTCTTGGCCACCACTACAGGCAGCGGGCCAGGCCGCAGAAGCGCGCGAGAGGGGTCGAGCCGTAGCAACATGGGAGGACCAAGCCAAGCTGGGCCGACCATGGGAGGACAGATGGGCGGGCCAGGTGTGCTAGTCGAACCCGGGCGGAGAGGCGTCGCATGTGGGGCCAGGCCAAGGCAGCGCGGGCGGCAGGGAGCCAGCGACGACGGCGGTGGCAGCGGGCGACGCCATGAGGGGAGGCCTGCCGAAGGGAGGATGAGGCCGAGGGATCAAGCTCCATAGAAAAGCAATGGGGAGAGATGGAGAGGATGAGGTAGACACACTCTCTCTCTCTCTCTCTTTATCTGCATTTGTGTGTGACTAGTAGGCCTGAGTTAATTAGTGATGCCACGTAGGCGATAAACCGGGTGGTTTCGGCCCGAGGGGGTTGGGTGATCTGGTATTGACAATTCGAAGGTGTAAACAAAAAGTATTAGAGTTCAGGGGGTTTTTTGGACTCTTGTCAAAGTTCAGGGGGTGTAATATGGACTTATTCCAAGTAGAAATATGCAGCATCTAGGCCCATAAAGCCATATATAGGCACATAGTTGTGTAGGGAAACTTTAATAGCTGGCTATTGAGCCTTACGGGTTTCGCAGTGAATTGTCTACTCTTGGGCCTGATGTTTACTTAAGATTGTCGTTCTTATGTGATAAACTCTTGCCTTCCATTTGTTTTTGTAGGTATGAGATCCAGACTACCACTTGTTAACTACAGCCTTAAGATTCATGCGATTGTCATCTTCGTAGATTAGATCTGGAACACTAACAAGGTTCTATTAAATCTGGCAATGCAGAGAATGAGAATGTCAACAACAGATCAGTTCTGTACTTCTGTCTGAAACCAAAATTTGCATTCTTTGTCAGTTCACCTTGCTTTTGACTTCTTGCATTGTAGGTCTTGCTAACCATCATCAAAGATTTATTTGTACCAGAAATACTGACCAGCTGTCAAGCCAGTGAAACCATGATTCAAAAGGCCAACAAAGCGGGTTTTGGCAACACAAATGATCCAAAAGGTACAAAATGGTCGGCCAGCACTTGAACCTTGCGATTTGTCCAATTGTATCCTAAGCATTAGTTAAGCATATCCAGGCCTGCAAAAGCGTAGAAAAGGGTAGAGACCTACAGTGAAGAAGAAGCACAGTAAATTTACTTCCCTGCCAGGTCTGTAAATGAAGGAGGGCCAGTGAGTAGAGACCTTAGGTGCCGAGGTAGCTAAACCTACATGGTCCATATGCACCCGTAGGGATGATGACCAATTGGCTGGGCCATTCACGCGAGCGGCTAGAATCGTTGCTTCGTTTCGCGCATCGGGGTGGGCCTCGTGGGGAAGGGAGCCAGTGCGGGTAGGCCGCGCGCGTTGAGCGACGGTGGTGGCAGGGCCCGACCAGAGCTGGGCGCATCGAGAGGCCGTAGCCCGTAGCACATAGCGCTCACGCACTGGGCCGTTAGCGGCTGGGTTCCTTGGTCCGCTTTGGCTGACGAACCACGGTCCGCAGGACAGGAGTGTGCTTGTGCGTCGAGCGCGAGAGGTGATCCAGCCGCGCACCACCACGCGTCCGGCAGGCGGTAGCAGGGAGGAAAACAATGCAGTGGGGGAGGGTCTAGGGGGAGGCCCTGCCTCATCCATCTTTTATCCCAACCTCGGTGATCCAAGGGCCACGGAGGAGGCCAGAATTTCCTTCCTAGCAGCGAGGGCAGTGACATTGTGCAGTGGGCATGTGGCAGGCGCTTCTGTGCACGAGCGCACGGCACCCTGGCCCGTGATCACGGTCACGCACATCATCGGCACGGCCAGCCGCCAACAGTGTGCAGCCACGTACTGCCATGACTCTGTTTTTCTTTTTGTGCTTGTGATTTGCGACGCACATCATTCCACCGCCTGAGCATATTTATTCGCCCGACCCGTGCATCAGTCGAGCCGAGCATAAACAGCGATATGCCTTTGCTAGGATTTATCTACTAGGTCTTCGTCTCGGGTGTGTCCCATCTCAACCATGAAAACTCAAAAGTTGGCCATCTGCCATTGATGTATCGCAACCTGATCAGCCGTTGTTTGTCGAGGACTGGATGCGTCGCACGGCGCTGCGCACTGTGTGAGGGCTGGGCCGGGCATGGGAACACTTTTGGAGTAACGTACGCAACAAGCGAGGCCGAGAACGGCCCCATCAATGCCATACTGCTGGTGGGTGTAGCCTGATTAACAATACTGGAACTCTGGAAGAGCTGGGTGTAACCTGGACTAGGCTTTTGGCTTCTCATCTTAATTGTAACCTAATCACAACATGGAAATGTGTGCTAAATCATCAAGTATGAACGAGTGGTACAATTAGGCCTACTAATGGGCTTAAACCCACCCTGAACCCAACCCAACCCATACAAGAATTAGCCAACTTCTCGATCCAACCCAACCCACATATAAAGTTTTTAACCCAAACCAACCCAACCCACGTGCACTTTTAACCCAACCCAACCCAACCCTTGTCAACTGTACGGGTTCAACCCATTGATTCCACCGACGCGGCTTCCTTCTTAGGAGGCCTCCTTAGCTTCGATGGCTTTCTGATCAACTAGGTAGATGGCTGGCAACAACTCGGGCTCCCAGATTGGGCTTTTCGGCGGCGACTCAGCGGTCGAACTCTCGGGAGGCAGCTCAACGACTGGGCACACCGCCGGCCGGTGCTCCCGTAGCGCCCCCACTGCCCTGTACCGGACCCTGCAGGCGTTGCAGAGCGTGCTATGCCCCGTCGGCCCTAGCATCCGCTGCGGCGTCTCCGCCGCGTCGCAGTGCAGGCACCTTCTCAACCTCTTCGCCGACTTCTTGGCTCTTGCGACACTTCCCCGAAATCCCCAATTTCAATTGTTAACAACTGCATCGGCTTCTTACACTGATATTCCTTGCTATATTTGTCTCCACATTTGAAACAAAGACCATTTGCACGTCTGTAGTCATGCAATTGGCGCTCTCGACTGAAGTCCTCGTTTCCTTGTTTCCTGAAATTGCCGCGCACTGCTGTCGTTGTCGGAGGTGGCACTGTAGCTAGTAAAGTGATAGCCCCTCTCTGCATATTTGCAACTTGATGGTGTGGACAACTTGTTTCCAATTCCTCCTCTTGAATCCTTGACAACACAGCCGCCCTGGTAACACTAGCTAGTGCTTGTAGGCACACTGCCCCACGAATTTCATCTTCAGCCCTAGCAAGAATTGGGTGACAAAAAACCAGCTGTTCTGTGTGGCGTCGAGGGATAGTAGGTGATACATACTTTCTTCAAAAGCAATTCGGTATTCAATGACGATGCTGGTTTTTTTGAGTTGAAGTAGCTTGTTCATCTGAGCATCATATTCATCCGAACCAAACTCCTCTTCAACTGCCTGATAGAACACATCCCATCCATGTAATACATGATGTTGCTTATATGCCTGCAACCAGAGCGCCGCATGCCCATCCATATACAAAGTCGCTATTGACACCCACTGTGGCACTGGTACGCGATACATATCGAAATAAGTGTGGCACCGATCAAGCCACAACTGCGGGTTCTCACCGAGAAATTTTGGGAAATCCAGTTTCGGCGGTTTCGTGTACCCACTGTTTTTAGTAGGGGATGTTGGTGTTGTGACAACGCTGTACGATGTTGGCACTCCTTGTGGCTGAGGAAGCAATGGAGGTCCATGGTTCATGAGCGCACCTAGAGGGATCACCATGGTTACTTGACCCGCTCCCCGGGGCAGATTCAGAGCTTGATGTGGTGGTGGCTGCAGAGGTGTTGGTGGGGATGGCGAGGGTGGCTGGCGCAAGAACTCCGTCTGAGCACGCTTCACTTCATCCAAGTTATTTTGTTGGATCTCCACTTGTTGCCCAAGGTTCTTCATCTCCACAGACAACCGATCAAGCTTCTCAGCCTGGGCGTCAAAACGAGACAAATGTTCCCCCAATGTCATCTCAAGTTGGCCGGTGCTTTCTTCAATTGCCATGATGACTTGGCGAGACTGCAGCGAGGGTTTCTTGGGTGCCGTGGCGGCTTTTGTTGTTGATCCAACCTAAGATTGGAATTATGGGACCGATTTGGTCTCCAACCTCTCCAAGGATTTTACAGATCGAACGAACAAAAATTTGGCTGATGAAATCGAGGCTCTGATACCAATTGTGATATCCCAGGTGCGTGACGATTAGCTAAGGATCGGAGCAACACATTTTGGCCATAAGGTTTGCAATCGCAAGAACAGATAGAAAGAACTTGGGGAGAATCATAGGGAAGAAGATGAGGAAAGCAATGTTCTCATTTCTCTCGACGTAGTTTGTCGTTACACAGTCAAAGACATTTAAATACACTTAACTTACACTGACAGATGGGGCCCTTTAGCCTACGCACCCAACCCACGCATGACGCTGCTGAGCACAGATAGCTCACCGCAGCACACACACGTGACCCCTTTATCCCCACTGTCAGTCACGGCTTCCATCTTTGACGTCTTCTTCTTCCTATGCGGATGACAGCATCGAGGTTCGTGCATGTGTCTGACCGATATTTTGTCGAGCTACTACTTCGTTCGAAGTCTCTGCAGCTGGCATGTGCTTGCTCTGTCCAATGACTTATTGTCTTCCCTTTTAACAGAACACGTACGACTTCAAACATGTGAGAACCCACTTAATTAAACTAAACTAAGCGACAGTAATCGGTAGTTAGCGTTAAATAAAAAAAATCCATCAAAAAGTGATCGACACATAATCTCAGTGATCTATCAATCTCATAATTAACGCGGTTAACACTAAAAATTGTGGTAACAACAATTCAAAGTATCAAAGAGTATATAAAAGCTACAACCACAAAGACTTTACAGCAATCCATTTTTTTAAAATAGAGGTAAAGTATTACAACCTAACACTTGTTACAATATAAATCTTACAACAAATTGCAAGGAAAATTACAAAAGATAATTAAATTACAATTCGCCTGCATTCATTTCATTGAAGCCTTCTTTGCCATCTCATCCAACCATCCTCCACCTTTTCATTTCATGCAACCAAAAGCTTAGAATGTAGTTAGCAAAAACCGAAGGCAGTAATTGCTAATTAGAATGAAGAAGAGATTGTCGTCAGTCTACCCGAAGTTCAGTAGGATTCTCAGATTAACTCCAATCGGTCGGCCCTTGGTTTACAAGATACCCTGACCGACTCAAATTAACCGGCACCTTTTACTTCAGTGGGTCGCATCATTCGGCGTTTTAAAAATCCAACACCCACATCTCACCGATTGCCCCCAGCCCAAATAAAATCCCACAAATATATTTCTCTTTTAAGCACTACTCTCAATCAGAGCATCACTGGGTAGCATCACATTGCAAGCTTCTAATTCACAGTAGGTCAACTAGTGGTAGTAGCTCACAATAGAGCTTCTAAGGATGAGAACATGGTAGAAGTAAATAGGAACTCTAGTAAAAAGGGAAATGCACAGGCATATGATAAGGGCAGCCAAGCATTCCCCTGGTCAAAGCTCCCCAATCCCTCACTGCTTTCCCCCAGAACCCCCAAAGCCATCCTTATCTCTTCTTCTCAGTTGGAAGCAAGCAAGAACACAACTGAAGCCAAGCAACCAGGAGCTAGGAACCATTGAAGCAAGCTCAAGTCTTCCTCATCACAGCTTGCAACCCTACAGCAGGGAGGAGGAGGAGGAGAGCATCAGCTTGAAGCCGGTGCTGCCATCCTCCTTCCCCAACCTCAGAACCCACAGGAGGTAACACTAGTATACCTCGGGTTGTTCTACCATATACATCTAGCACATCGCAGAACTAATGTATCTTTCATATCTCAGCATTTCTAGCACCAGAACACATATAACTAGAGCTTTGAGATCTTGTCATCACCAAGCACTAACCCCATAATTCCCCTTGCACTAATAGTAGTATCATTCAACCATTTCCATCACAGAGCAGCAGAGGGTAGAACTTGGATTTAAGGGAAGTTTTACCTCATATAGCAGTAAGACAAAGCCACCAATAGCACCTTCTCAGCATGCATGTGCATCTATTTCACAAATCAAATCATCACATAATCAGAAGTTAATTATTGCTCAATTTGAATAAAAAAAACTGAAGTAGCAGAAAAAGGGAAGGAGGGGAGTAGAGGGAAGGATGAGCCGGGTAGCGCGCGACACCGAGTTGAGTGCCGATGGCCATAGGCCGGGCCGACGTGTAGGGGACCGAGTCGAGGCGGAGATCGCCATCCTGCCATCACCAAGGGGAAACGAGAGGCGGGCAGAGGCGCATGAGTGACGCAGGGGGTAAGGCGCAGACGGGAAGGGTGGCGTGAGGAGGCAGCCGGGCCGAGCCCTGGTGGCAACACCTTGGGTGCAGGCGATGGCGTGGCTCAAGGCGGCGGCGGCAAAGATCACGAAACCGGGCGCCGTGGAGGCGATAGGCACTACTGGGCGACGGAGAGGCGGGGCGGGGTCAGCCTGGCCAAGGAGGTACTAGGCCGGAGGCCGGAGAGGAGCCATGGTGGTGACGCCAAGAAGAGAGGGAAAGGAACTCCATGAGGGGAGAGGATTTTGGGAGAGAAGAGTGGGAAGAAAGGAGTAAGGAAGATGAGGAATCT
This sequence comes from Phyllostachys edulis, assembly GCA_036346405.1. Taxonomy (NCBI): domain Eukaryota; kingdom Viridiplantae; phylum Streptophyta; class Magnoliopsida; order Poales; family Poaceae; genus Phyllostachys; species Phyllostachys edulis. Next base: position 72,885,283 of record CM070556.1, read on the forward strand.
AGGGAGAAGAAGCCAACTATAGGTTTAGTGAGAGGATAGGAAGAGATTAGGGGGATTAAGGGATTAGGGTTAGAAATAGGGTTAGAAAATTAGGATTAAAATGTTAGCTTTTGAGCGTGTCCGTGTTAGACTAATAATCTAACACGTTAGCAACCGTTTAGCCATATTAGAATAGTTAAGATAATCAACTTTGTGTTTATTTATAAAGTTAAAGATTTACTTCCGTGCTTACATAAAATCAAATAGAAGTATGTGCGCAAATAAAATTTGTTAGACTTACTAATATGCGATTATGTGTAGTTTTTCTCTTCGCGCAATAAAACGTGAGTATCAACAATCCTGACCCTAGAACCGGTATACTAGAATGACAGTAGCGGGGAGTGCTAACATAACGATAACCTAAAAGGATTGTTAACTAGAACCTGCTACAAAAGAGAACCAACTGACTACTGTACTTTTAATATCACCCTACTACTACTAAGTACTTACTTAGTTATTTATTATCTGCTCCGTCGCACATTTGCAGCAGACGAGCCGACATAGGCGGCAGTAGTTGATTCAGATTTCGTCGGTGGCGATCTTTTCTACTCTTTTGAAGGCAAGCTACTCCCTTGATCATTAACATAGCTATATTAAATGTAAACTGTATTTTACTCTATCTTATATATATTGCATCAAAACTATTTTTCAAAAATCAAATCAAATAAATGAGATGAAGATGAAAAAGATAAGAAGATGAAAGAAAAGAAGAGAATTGAGGAGTGAGAAATGAAAGGAAAGTAGAGTAATATTATGGCTGGTAAAGGGGGCCTGTGGCAAAGAAGAGAGAGGGCAAGAGGTGGGACCCCTTTATATAGGGTTATAACATAAGGATCAATAAAACTCTTACTCGGTCAGAGGCCGTAAATTCAGTACCAACCATTTTCCCGTTTCGACGGGCAGAAAATGCTACCTTGTTACGTGATTTTGCTCTCCACACGGGGTATGTAATAGGTGTCAGTGTGGTGTAAGAAATAGGTGCTATAGCACTAGGTAGAGTGTTGGGTGCGGAGGGGATGAACCGGCCCAACCAATATTACTTGAACTCGATGGTGGCCAGACCAGCACCGACGGAAAGTAATGGGTGGAGAAATTAATTCATGTAACCTGGAAAATGTTCTGTATTGTGAACTCGAAGTCACATCAAAGGAAGCAAGTTTTAATGTCTATTTTCAGAATAAGAGAAGAGGTAGAAATTTTGCTAAGGACGAAAAGTAAAGTCATCAGATGCATTTTGCTATTAATGCTTGCTGAGTACACTATAGTACTCACTCTTGCTATCTCTTCCCTTGCTTAGACCCTAGTCCTGCCGGGAGTTATCCCGGGTGGGATGAGGATTTTGCAGGTACCGAGGAGGCTACTGGTGATGAGGGCGCTGATTTCGATGAGCAGGGCGAGATGGACGCCTCTTTTGACTCGTGGGACGAGTAGTTCGCTGGAAGGACCTAGCTGGCAGGCTCAGGGGAATGTGTTATCCCCTTTTGTAATTAAATAATTGTAATTAGAACCTTAGTCTTGTGTGGCTACTGTTGTAATAAAGAACAGTTTCTATCTTATTGTTCTGCTGCGTAACTCTGGTAAAGGCTTATTATTCGTTAGAGCACTGTTCTACTGAGCAAACGAATAGTAATCCGTATGCCTAAGTGTGATTACCCTAGGGTAATGACATGGGGCGCCGCAAAACAAAGTACTGAGACTTGCGAAATGAAGTAGGAGCAACATTATTTGTTTGTGTAATCGCAAATACGTCGTTATATATGCATTGATGTTTAATCATCTGTGTGCCTAAATAACACTTTCAGACCATGTGGTTATTCAGAGAAGAAAGAAGCTTGCAAAATTTTCACCTAGAAGCCTGCACAAATTCACTGGCCCAAAGTGGGCTAAGTGCACATGATTGCACTAGAGATGATTACAGATCTCACAGGGGAGATGGTTTCCGTTTGGTATAAGAGGTCTGATTCCAAAAGAAAGAATGCAGGACCATAAAGCTACATGGCCATGATTGTACAGGGAGGCTTATTACAGGCTGGCTATTGGACCTTATGGGTTTCGCAGTGAACTGTCTTGGGCCTGATGTGTACTTAGATTGTTGTTCTTTTTTTTTTTTTTTTTGAGATGGAAATCTACAGATTCAATGGCAGCAGCAAAATCGCTGGCCACCTGAGAACAGATACAATCTGGTACCGAATCCGGCCAAATCATAACCGAACCAGGGATTTTAAACTCTAAAAAGTTGCACAATAACATGAACTTTGCTTCCCGGAACAGGAGGCCAGGGCTTGCTTGACCAGTCATATTCGTTGCTCTCGATTGTTGTCCTTTTGTACAATTTATTGCCTTTTATTTTTTTGTTTAGAAAAATCGTAGGTGTAGTTATGATATCCAGCCTACTCTCTGTTAACTTTCATCATCGCAGATTAATTCTTGAAAACTAGCAACGCTCTATTAATAAATCTGACACTGAAGAGAATGAGAATGGCAACAGCACATCAGTCATTTCTGGATACAGTTTGTTTCTTCTTCGTGTTCATTGAGCTGCAGTCTAGTCTCTCATCCTTTGTTGGCGACGTGGCCACCATGGGCTCGCGTGAAGTTTTGCTTGATTTATCTGTTAGGATTGTTGCAATCTTGTGCGTGTATTACACCGTCACTTAAATTTCATTGCATGAAAGTTTCCTTCTACGGGGCTGTGTTTCGTGAGCCCATGTGAGGAAACACGATACAGCCTCTAGGCCCAGTCGGATCGTTCCATTCCCTCCGGCCGATAAGAGAGATAAACTTCAGCATATCCCAACCCAACTGCCCACCGAAGAGGGCTCTTAACGCCCAGCGCTGCACGGCGCAGCAAACTCAACGCCCTCATCGCTCCGGTCCTGATCCAGCTGACCACGCGCCGCCGCTCACCGGTGCCACCGTCCGGCCGTCGTTCCCTGCCCCTAGCTCACGTTGCGGACACGCCAAGGCCCCAGCCCACACGCTGCCGACGGGCCATGCCGGTGCCGCACTGTGGGAGCTCATCATCGTGTCGCCGCCGCCTACTCTCTTGCTCCACTAGTCCCGGTAAGTACCCTGCCCCTTACTCCTTAGACCCTTGCATGGAAATGCCGAATGACAATGAACGAACCAGTGAATAATGTAGGAAAATTTACTACGTCAATTGCACTTTCCCTCTATACCACTATTTTTGGCTAATTTGTTCCATGCCACCCAAAAGTTAAAAATGTTCGAAAATTGCCACTTTGTCGTGATGGACCTCAGACGTTGGCTCAAAACGTTTAACCCAGACAAATGACTGATGCTATCATCTACCTTTTCTTCTTCACAGCGCCAATCGCCCTCTTCCTCTCGTTACCATGGGAAAGAAGGCCGGGGCAGCAGAAGAGGCGTTGTGACCCTCTACTGTGGCTCGGGCGGCACGGTGGGTGAAGAAGGATGCAACTAGGTTAGGGCAGCATCCTTCCTCTTGGCTTCCGACAGCAACGACAGCGGTGTCGTGGCCCTCTACGGCAGCAGCGTCATCATAGACGTCGTCACCCCCCGACCAGGTGCGCGTCGTCGAGGAGGCCGGGGCCTGCGCTGTCATGGTGCTCGAGCGCATCCCCGCCGATATCCGCGCCCAAGTGACAGTGCGATGGAGGCTAGGCAGCGCCGTGAGCGGCAACAGAGGAGGCGCACGGCGGCGGCCTGCGGCTTGGTGACGCGGGCACCAAGGCGACGCGAGGCTGGAGCACAGCGGCCGAGCCTAAGCATGGCGGCTCGGCGGAGATGCGGCCAGTGGCCGAGGTGGCGGCTCGGACGGCGATGCGCCGACAGATGGAGTGACGGTGGCTCGAGCGGCACGGTAGGTGAGAGCGGCGGCGACAATGAAGTGAGGCGGTGTGGTGGAAGAGGCGGCAGCCGAGGGCGACACATCAGCGGCTGGAGCAGCGCACGGTGGTGGCGGCCCAAGCGACGGCGGAGGCGACGTCCGAGAGTGGTGACCGAAGGCTTGAAGCGGTGCTGCGACGGTGGAGGCAGCCGGATCCGATGGCCCCTAGCCGGATCTGGTTCGGCTTGGCCGGAGGAAGAGCAGAGGAGGAAGGAGGAGCCTCTGGCGAAGAAGATGAAGGAGGGGGAGGATCTGGAGAGGAAGTGTGGAGAAAGAAAGAGAAGAAAGGGGAAAGGAAGAAAGAGAAGAAAATTGGAGGCATATCATAGAGATTTGAGTTCAGCATTATGTTAGCAATTGCACAACTAAAAAGTTGACAGGACTGAGTAAAATGACCTAAAGGAAACTAGAAATTATTTTGCTTGTTCCTTTTCTGAAGCCATAACACGAATACGATGCATTCTAGGATTATTGAGGGGATGATGATGGTTTGTTCAGTACAGAGCAGTCGGCAAGAAAAACTGTAAGGAGAAAGTCCTTTGATGTCGTGTGACGGCGTGACGACACAAGAGTAGCAGTAGTCGGTAACCAATTTCATGCACTCCCTACTAGTACTAGGTGCTCCCAAATTGGAACACGAGGAATGCAACTTTGCAAACATGGAGTACTTACCAAAACTAAACATCACAATTTCCTCCCATCGATGCAAATTGACAGTAGGACGCATCTGACGACAATCTCAAACTGAAAACAGGACGCACAAGACCCGATAAAGCTTACTCGTGGTACGCCGCCACGCCGGTGCCCATGGGCCTTGAAACTGCTCAGAATCGATCAGATCGCCTTGGGTTTGGCTGGTGCGAGCATCGCGAGGCAGAGGAAGCCGAAGCCGAGCAGCAGAATCACGTAGTCGAAGAAGGCCGCCCCTTGGCCGTCGGCGAGGCCGGCCCAGTCGGCCACCACGGACAAGGCAATCAGGAGGTAGCCGCACCTCGCCAGGGTCCCTGCATCAGTGACGGTGGCGAGTTCTTGCTGCTTGTTGTTGACGACGACGTAGTTCTCCTGGACACGCTCCATCGGTCGGCGATGATCGGTGGGGAGGGCGGATCGAGCGAGGTGACTAGCTAGGTGAGCAAGCCGGGCGGCGAGAAGAGGATCGTGAAGCTTCGCCGATAAGCCTAAGTAATTTAGAGTGAGACCGAGTCTGCTTATCCCGACCCGAAGCTTCTTACTTGTGAGGAAAGGCTTGCCATTTTCCATTTCCATTTTCAATTTTTGTTAATCTCGAACGAATCTTCGAGAACGTAGGGGGCACTCGCCAGCCGCAGCGGGTAAAGCACGTGTACCAATAAGGGTATGTTTGGTAGAATTTTTAAAAAAAATATTATTATTTTAAAAAATAATTATAAAAATAAAAATAAATAGTCACTCTGAACTAGGTTTCTGTCGTCAGTTTTCTAAGAATTTTTAAATATATTAAATAAGCTCAAAAAATTACGAAATTTTTTGTGAAACCTCCAGAGACACAGTGTACTTGATTGTGTAATTTTTTTCATAATTTTATCTATTCTGAATCGTTCTCCAAAATTTCTACAAATAGTATATGTAAATCAATTTTGGAGAAAGATTCATAACACATAAAATTATAAAAACATTACACAATCAAGTAAACTATGTCTGGAGGCTCCACAAATAATTTCGTAATTTTCTGAGCTAATTTACTATATTTAAAAATTATTAGAAACATGTCGCCAGTTGAACTGACGACAGGAACCTCCAGGGTCTTTGGCACCAACTAGCGACAGGGACCTAGTTTTGTAATTTTTTAGAACGACTCCCTAGTTTTGTAAATTTTTTAAAAATTAATATTATTTTTTTTAAAAAAAGTCATGTTTGGTATGGTCATGGTTTTTCTTAAAAGCGGTTTTTGGTTGAGCTACAGGGCTGAATGGCTGTAGAGTTGAACGGCTGGGCTAAAGAAGTTTGGTGTTTGATTGTCTGACTTTTAGGTAGGTTTACTGTAATTTCTAAGGTGAGAAATGTCTAAAATATTTTTGAGGCAAGTAATGACTTGTTTGATGTCGTTTAATGGCAATTAACGATATTTATTGATAATTAACAGCAACTAACACTCCAATTAATACACTTCACAGCATTTAACCAGAACTAACGACAATTGCGATACCAATTGCCAACACGGATAATAAATGAATCGCAATCTGCAATTTGCATCACCCTGAGCCATCATTGTGCGTAATCCTAAAGGGTAAAGGCGCGTTTTTGCGTGACCACAGCGCCCACGTCGCGCTTTTCTCTCCGTCGATCCCGCTCGGCTCATCTCGCGTCCGTTGGATTTTTTTTTGCTTTATGCGTCGTCTGGTTTCGCGCATTTATTGCTTCGATCGACCTCTGCGTGTTGGAGCTCCTTTCCTCTTCCGTCCTTTTCCTCTGCGCCTATCGTCTTCCTCAGACCGACGCCTCCCTTCCATTTCTTCACTTCTTTTCCTGAGATTTTCTTCGACCGAAAGCTCTTGGCGCCGCCGTCCTCGGCTTCGGCTTGGCACCTCCGGCAGCCGCTTCGGCTGGCAGCAGCGTCAGCCCCACGGCTCGTGGTTTCGCTGGTCGGCTCATTCTTTGCTGTTGCTTTCTGGCTTTAAGACGCGCCTTGCTTGCTCCTCCGTCTGCGCTTGGCGGCCGTTAAGCGCCTCCCTCTGCGCTCGGCTCGCCGGCTTTCGATTCTTGCCCGGCTCGCTCGGCTCGCGCCTGCGCTAGCTCTGCCGCTTCGCTTCGGCGAGCGGCATCGGCCCTGCGCCTCTGGCGAGGCCGCGCCGGCGCTTCAGCGAGCCGAGCCGCCTGCCCTTGCCGCTCGGCTCTCCTTGCTTGGCCATGCGCTCGCCATGCGCCATCTTGATTTATTTTCCTCTTGATTTTGCTATTTCGGTTCTTATGTGCCATGCGTTCTCTCTGGTTCTTCAATTTAGTGAATCAGTAGAAAGTCCCAAGTCCCAACCTTTTGCTGCTTTTTCCTTCTTCAGAATTCAAGTTCTAAGCTCTCTAGATTGTAAAGCACATCCTTCTCTATAAAATAAGCGGCGCACCACGAGGGCACAGAGGATGGTGAGCTCATCGGCTACGAGGAGGGAGGTGTCCACGAAATCTTGTTGGGCGGACCAATGTAAGGTCCCGAGTCTCGCCACGGGCGATGGCGCTGAGCGAGAGTAGTTGAAGGGCGCCACTGGCAGCGACACATGGCGGGTCCCGAGCCGGGATGCGGGCGATGGCGCTGAGCGCGGAGCTATCGAGGCGGCGCCATTGGCGGGCATACCATGAAGGGTGCTCAAAGTAGTGTTCTCATTGTAGAGTTCTGCTTTCACAGATGGAATGGAAAGCATAGGATATAAGAATGATTCTAAATTCAGTTTCTTTTAGTCAGCATTCTTCTTGATTTTTATCCTTAGTTTTCAACCTAATAAAAATTATTTCAATTTCATATCTGTACATGGTTTGATTGGAACATTCGCAAGCATAGTGGTTGTTGTATTTGACTTTTTGGTGGACATATTGTGTATGTGCAGGTGCCACTCAAGGCGCTTCTAATAGATGGAAACTTCAGGGTGGAGGCTAGAGGGCTTAAAACTCATCATGGCCAACTAAGTTTGCTCTTCCCTTTTGTTTAGTTCATCTAACACTAATTCATCATAGCATAAACTATGAGTGTACCAGTGTTTAGATTGCATTTTTAGTTGAGGGCAAGTCTGTTAATTCCTTACATGAGAAATTCACTTGCTTGTACCTTTTCCCTCTAATAAATTTCTAACCTTTTAGTTCAAGAAAAAACCTTATTTTTTAGGCTTGTACTACTGAGCAGAATTGTGTAGTTTTGATATCTTCATTGCACAACACAACATGTAATTTGTTTCTTCTAGCTCATTTAACCTACTTTTTGCCTTCTCTGCATGCAGTAATGTGGGACATGGAAGCAAAGCATCTGGCTAATTGATGGTGCATTCCCTCTGCTTGAGGCCTGTTTTTATGCCATGTTATTGCAATATTCCTGAGCTTGAGTAACAACTGTCGACATAAGTGTTGAATTTTCTTGTAGCAGATCTTTTGATTGTATGGTTTCTAATGGAAACTTGACCAATTGCCAATTCTTGTTGTGTGGTATAATATTTCTAATTTTTATGCCATGTTATTTCTGATTGTTTTGTAAAGATATTTTTCTTGTATACCCCAATGTCCAGATATCAGTTCTCTTGCTATTTTTTGTTCTGGATCTAGGACATTATACATTCCGCATGGTGGAACCGCTTCTTTCATTGTACCAATATAGTCTTATGGGTAGATTGTTGTGCAATCTAAGACAATAAATTTGATGCTTTAGTCTATCTATCTATCACCATTATGTGAGATTAACAATCTGCAAGGAGTTAGTTGATGCATTGTTAATTACTTAATGCAATTTATGTTTTCTACATGTGTTCTTCTCGCTACTATTGTGTTATATGTACCTTAAAAAGCTTGCATACCTTTATGCACTTTCTCGTGAACTAATTGTAAGCGTGCATCTTTTCATAAGATTAGCACTTTTCAGATAAGATATTTCTTAAAACAAGAGACGCCTCTTGAATACATGAACAAAAATAAGAGTCTCGCAAAGAAGATGGGAAAAGGTCGAGCCGTGCCCTTGCCATAGTACCAAACAACGCCAGATTTCAGAGACACCCCGCATGAATTTCATGGCCAAATAAGTGTGATCTGGATAGGACATGGTCAAAGTCAGATGTAAGTTTCTCTTTGTTCTCTATGGTTTAGATTGGTCATACTGAAATTGACATGAAAAATACATGTCTGTGAAGTTCTGTTCACAACTACACGTTAATATTTATTCAATCATAGCACAGAATTGTTGTCTTCAGCTCTTTTTGTCAACTTTGCCATATAAACTGATTTAGTACTGCCTACAGCTTCTCTTGACTTCATCCAAAGACAAGACAGTACGCATGTGGAAAGTTGGCGATGATGGTATCTAGCAAGATTCAAACACGAGATTATGGTATGTGCAAACATCAACAAATAAACTGTTACATGCTTTGAGACATCCTATAGTAGTTATTATAGTATTCATGTACCGCCGATAGAAGATAGTTTTCTAATGTTTTCCATGGTTTCCAATCTAAAGCTTTATGATTTTGACTCGATATTCTTTGATTTCATTGAACATGTCACTTGAGAGCAAGTGTTCACCCAATCCGGTTGATGAAAGATATTTGGCTTCATGATTTTTGATGTCATGTGAAGTATGGGGCTAGAAGCTAAGTGCATCAATCTTGTTGAACCGCCTTGGTTTAGAGTTTTTGTTCAACCAATTCCTTTGTTGAGATCATTGTTGCATAGAGGTTTGTATAAAGACTCAAAACTAAATGAGTGCTGTATGACCAAGGCAGACAATGATACAAGAGGATCCTTTAATTATGTATTGATTTATTGTCTGTTTGAAACGCTGTTTCACAAAGCCCCTTTGTGATTATTTTAATCCGACCTACCGCCTTGCATTTTGTATGCAGGAGGTTTGACACTTTTTGCGCGCGTTTCAAAAAAAAGGTGAAGCTGAGCATTCCTTTCTCCATTCCATACTCCACTCTCCGAACTTTTGATGCAGTTACTCAGGTCAGTATTTAATTAAATAAGTAATATTGATTAGTACTTACATTGTCTGCTACAGGGATATGCCGCTATTGCCTGATTATATATTGATAGTTGACCACTGGCGTGATATACTACACCGTTAGACCACACTAAATTTACCTACCAATATGTTCTTACTTACAGTATAGTGATATATTTCCTCCTAATTATACTACACCACCCCACCCAAACTAAACCTATATTTCTCTTCCATATCTTAATGTTTTTAGTTCCTCTATTAGTATCCCGATTTCGCTCTTCGTTGATATCCCAAATTCACTCTTCAACTCGACTTTTCTTCGCTCCTATATACAACGAGCGCGCAAATGCGCGCCCAGGTACCTAGTATGATGAGTTGATGACTGCTAACATTATATTCCATCGGCTCGTGCGTAGAATAAATGACAGTTGAAGCAGTAGGTACTTGTATGTAGAACCATGAACTACATGGAGTAGAGATTCAGCATTTCAGCCGCTCCTGAGCTCAATTACAGCTCCCAGTCCCCAGTTCCCACAGCTAGTAGCACCAGCTTTGCCCTGCAGATATGCTGATGCGAACTGCATTTTCTCACTTGGGAGTTGAGAACCACATATCCCATAGCACCATTCAACTGAATTTAATAGCCCAATCCAAAATCTTGACCATGTTTGGCTTTTGGTCCTTAGGACAGTGGGAATATTAACGAGTGATCATATCAGAGAAGAAAAAAAAGACGAACAGAACATTTCCGCTCAACAGAGCCTCTTTGCTATTGCTTTCCTTGAATAAATACTGTACCAATCGATACACAATGTTTGACAGGACAAAATGGACAATTCCCTTTCCATTCCCATGTTAACAATCTAATCTACCAATTAGATGAGCACCTCCCTCTCATTCTCTTGGGGGCTAAATATGCAAGTTAAAACACTAGCACTCTAGACTCTAATACCCCTTGTCAAACTAGAAGTAATCACAGATATTCAAGGGGGGCTCATACGAAATGGTGAGTTGGGTACTCATGCTCAGACCAATTGTAGTCATAGTACAGCCTCTCTCCCTTTGAGATGTCTCTGTTCGCCACCAGGAGCACGTGGCACTCTACACACGTCAGGTTCTGCCTCTTCCTGCCATCCCTGTGAACACACGAGTTAATTCAGACACAGACCCAATGCATCACAAGTGCAGAGGAATTGCAATTCTGCAGTATTCAGATACTTACGGTGTGTGGTTGTTGATGCCATTGATGAACCGCGTAATGTTGCTCCACTCGTCAGGGCAGATGACGAAGCTATTGGACGGGCTGGCGGCCGAGAGCAAGGTCATCATGCTGTCGCCGTCGTCGTGCTCCCGACTGAAGTACTGAACACATTTCCAACAACATCAAAATCTCACATATGCTAATCGGCAATTATGTATCCTAATGGAAAACAAATTCACCTAAGAGCACAGGTTAATAATATCTTTTACTTTTGGATTCTACATATTATACATCCCCGTGTATATGAAATTGTAGTAAAAAGAATTCTATAAATGGGAGCCCTTATAAGTTGCCAAAATTTTATTTTTGATGAAAGCACCTTGATTCATCATTTGGAATGAAATTCCAATATCTCCTATCATCAATGACAGTTATTGAAAGCGCCCTTGAAGAGATTGACATGCAGATACCTCCACCACCCTTGTCAAGCCAGAACTCCTACACGATGAGCCAAATAAATTTCATATGTATAAAAGCCTTGACAACAACAATTCGAACAGTTCACACGAACATATGAGAACAATACCATTTCAGAGTCTTCAATCAAATACATTACGATTCATAGTGGCCTAGTTAACGAAAAACACAAGTCTCAGACAAAGCACACACCTTGGTGCCGCCGTCGAAGCGGTTCCGGCAGTAGAGCCGCACGTACACCTCCTTCTTGCAACGGATCGAATCGAAGAAAACTGAAAAATTGCAGCTTTTGGTTGAACCCAGCTGTTCTTGATCAAAGAAGGGGTTCTTTCCTCTGTTCCTCTTGATATTTTGCTGTCTTTGATGTGATGGAGAAGAGAAGGGAGGAGTAGTTGCGTGGCTTTGCGACTTTGCGTATGCTCTGGGTTTCGAGTTGCTTGCTGTGTTGGCTGCTTGGTTTTGGTGTCTGCTTGCTGGGTTAGGCTGGTACTGGGGAGAGAAAATGGAAATGAAATAGCGGCTTTGCCAAAGCGGGCGGAGGACAGCAGCAGCGCCGAGTCAGGAGGAGGAGGAGAGCGGCGGCTCAGGAGGTGGAGGGAGGAGACGGTGGTGGGGGGAGGATGAGGGGTGGCGGGGGGGAGGGGAAGGCGGAGGGGCGGCGCTGCGTGGCGGGGAAGCAGGAGGGGGCTGGCCCGAGAGGAGGGGGTCGCCACGAGGGAGGTTGAGGGAGGGGCGCATCACGGGAGGAAGATGGAGGCCAGGGGCGCCGCGAGTGAGGAAGAGGGTTAGGGTTAGGGTTTGGGTCCGGTCGGAGGTTTTGTCCGATGGCAAAAGCGGGTAAATAACTTCGAACTTGAGGGGTAAATGCGGAACGGGGGTTGCGGGAAGCTGCCCCACGGCGGCTTCTAGCTTTCTAACGTTATACGCGGCTTCCGGCTTGGGGAAAAGCCGGTGGGAAAAACCGTCCGTTTGGGATAGGCAGCCTATGGCCAATCTGTCTAGATGACGAGGAGGGTTTTTGACGGTGACAGATTAGTTGTAGTCCACCACTCCACCTGGCAACTGATACCTTCAAGCTCCACTTGTCTAAATGGGCCCAATTTCATATTGAAACGGGCCATCTGGATCAAGGAATGCTCATGACCTAATGTAAATGCAATATTTGTTAGATTCTACAACCAACCCGGCCTGGAGATTGACAAGAAAGCAATCGTGGTCAGCACCAAGGAACATCCATGAAAGCGAGATGACAAGGAGCAATCTGCAATCCGAAGTAGAGTAGACATAGTAGTGATCAGGAAAGGGAGTAGCACTGTAGCAGTAGCACACCACAGCTGTGTAGCCTAGCCTGTGTACTACTTCTCGTACAGTCGTACTAAACAATAACCATCAATTATTTTGTCGGGCGCCATAGTCGGCCCGGCCCCTTCACCACAGTACACAATCACGCAACACACACACACATGAATGCTCAACGGCAACGCCGAGCGCATGTGAAACAGTATAAATTAGGTGGTCCGCGCTCGGCCGTGGAACATAGGATGTTTGGCCATGGTTTGTAGGGTGCTTAATATGGCACAATGTAATTCCATATACAATGCATGATGAGACACCGTTCTGAGCGTGAGCACCAGGACAAGAGTACTGAGGAAGAGTGCCCTGCTCAGCGAGAAAGCGACGCAAAGCAACAGAGAGATACTCACCAGCAGAGTCGGCACGAAATACCCGAATGGCCAAATCAAACTGAGTGCGAACCATGGTGGCGAACATCTGATAAATAGAGAGAACCTGGTTACGCTTAGACATAAAGTAGATCCAAGTATAACGAAAATAATCATCAATAAAGATCACATAATAGCGATGACCCCCTTTCGAAACGAAAGGAGCCGGACCCTAAACATCAGAGTGAACAAGATCAAAAGGACAAGTAGAAATAGAATCACTAGTGGGATAGGGGAGCTGCAGCTGTTTGCCAAGCTTGCAACCCATACAATGTAAAGAGGTGTCCCCAGAAATAGACTCAAGAACACCACGACCGACTAAAGACGATAGACGCGAGCCACAGAGATGACCGAGACGATGATGCCACTGAGCGAAAGAGGTAGTGGAGGACGCAGCAAGAGCAGAGGTAGTGGTAGTGGCCGACTGGCTAGTGGAGACAGCGGAAGGAAGATGAAGCCACGCTGCGAATCAAGCAGAGTCCCTGTGCGGTGGTCCTAAACACAACAAGAGTCAGACTCAAGAACAACAAAATAGTCGTGATCAGTGATATGACTAGATGACATAAGCTGCATAGTAAGCTGAAGAACATGAGAGACTACAGGAACATGAAAAGAAGAAGTGGAAAGAGTGCCTCGACCTGTAACCGGAAGAGATGTACCATCTGCAGTCTGAACAGTTGAAGAAAAATCAGGATCTGCATGTAAGGTGGGTAGAATCTGGTGTCATGTGAAAAGAAGCACCAGAGTCCAAGATCCACGGAGACAAGATACCAGACGAGGGAGGAGGCGGAGGCGAGGAAGACTGCTGAGAAGCAAGAGCTAGACGAGCAGAACCCGAGTCTGAGGACGAGCCGACACCGAGGCGCTGAAGCAGTGCGAGGAGCTGCTGTGTGGCATCACCAGAGGAGCCCTGGCGAGAGGGGCCATCTCCTGAGTGAGAGGAACCTCCAGAGGCCTTCGGGGGACGTCCACCCCGACGACCCTGGTCTCTCCTCCACTTGTAACAATCCTGATACCTGTGGCCGGCACGTTGACAGTAGGTGCAGTGGAGACCCGCAGTAGAAGCAGCAACAACTGGAGGAGCTAGAGGAGGGATCACGGTCGGTGCTGAAGGAGCTGGAGCTGAAGCAGACAAGACAGACTGCATCTGAGCTACGCCACGGTGACAAGTCTCCTCAGCACGCACACCCGTGAGGGCCTCCACCAAGCTCGAGCGCAGGTGGCGAGTCAGGAGCTGAGCGCGCACAGTCTCGAACTCAGGCCGGAGACGCGTCAGGAAGTCGTAGAGACGGTGAGTCTCCTGGTGAGCGTGGAGCCGCACACAGCAGGGAGAGGTCCGGCAGACATCCGGCCCCAGAGAGTCAAGCTGACGCCACACCTCTTATAGCTTCTGGTAGAAGTCATCAACGGTGGCATCGACCTGCTGAAAAGAGTGTGCTTGGTGCACAACTGAGAGATACAGAGCATCGCTCGTCGGCTGATAGTGAGCTCGGAGGCGCTCCCACATAAGCTGTGTCGTCGGCAACTCCGCCACATCCATGGAGATGGTCACAGGCATGCTACCCACCAGGATGGCGGTAGCACGAGCCTCGGCCTCCTGCCAACGCTCGTAGGCGTGCAGCTCAGACTGGTAGAGCTCTAGCGCCTCTAGTGCAGCATTGTCAACCTCCTGAGCCACCTTATCCGCACCAGCAGAGAGAGCGAGCAGTGCTGGCGGTGTAGGACGAGACGGACATGGCTGCTCACCAGTGAGATGACCCCAGAGACGCTGGCTGTTAAGGTGGATCTTCAGGTGAACGGCCTACTCCCGAAAGTTCGTCCCATCAAACCGAACTTGGGGGAGCGGGATGGCGAAGGAGCTTTCGGTAGAAACCATCAGCTTCTGTTTTTTTTTTCTTGCTTTTTGCTTTTTCTTTTCTTTTCCAATTTGGGCGGCTCACTCTACCACTTAAAATCGCTTCGACCACGAAAAAATAAAAAGGGAGGGCCGTCTGAAGGGGGCGCGACGACGGGGAACTTTAGGTTCTCCGAAGCGGCGGCGGCGACGCACGGCGGCGGCTGGCGGCAATGGCGAGTTCCTCCGAGTGGCGGCCTTGAACGGCGACGCGGCGCAAAAAAGGCGTCGCGTCGAAGCGGCGGCAGAAGCACCGAGAGAAGGCGTCGGCAACCCTCGGGCGTTGGAGCGGCGCTCGGGCGATGAAGACGGCGCGGATCCGGCGTAGGATGGCGCTGACGTGGATCCGGTGATGGAGGCGGCGCTCGGGCCCGCGATGGAGGCGGCGCTTGGGCCTGGCGGAGAAGAAGACGGGAGAAGACGAAGATGGCGCGGATCTGGAGGGAGAGAAGAGCAACGGGACGGCAGCGGCGGCTGGTCAAGAGGTAGGGTTAGGGTTTCCATGGCTCTGATACCATGTTTGAATATAGCAACTTGTATATTCCAATAGGCCAAAGGCCAATATATAATATGTATGAGGTTGGAACAACAGCAAATAACACCCTACACAATATATATATCTAACACATGAAACATGATGAGGAGGACTAATAGAACTTTGGTGTCCGTATTAGATGAATTAGAAATAAATCTATTTTGAATTATATGAAGTCTATAAAAGTAAACTGGTTTGTAGATGTGATAGTTGTGGTTGTCAGTTATATATTGTATGAATTATTCGGCAATACATGGCAATATAAGTAAGTGGGTCAAGCAATCATGGGTGCCGTTATACTGTGACCAAACATATCGAGTGGTGGTATACTGGTATGTGCACTGAGTATGGTTAAACTAAAATATTAACAAGTTAATATGCAGTACCATGTCATAGAACATATGTAGACATTGGCATATGTTTTAAGTTAATATACATTTTTTTACGGATAGCAGCCTGCTTTTGATCCCATGTTGTGCACAACAGTAAGCCTAGTGGTGGTAAGATGGTAACCATCATCGAGTATAGAAAAGTAATATAAGATGTATGTGAGTAAGACTATCTCTAAGGTCATGGTGTAACACGGTGAAAACCCAAATGGTTCAAGATCGAGCTTCCATGACGATCATGGTGCCAGTCATGTCATAGCCTATGTACATAAGCAAATATAACATGTTGCATATACAAAATAGTGACGTTTTTTTAGCAATACGATGAGGCTAAAACAACAAAATATTGTGAAAACAAAGCCATGCGATATGACTGGTGGTTCTAGGTCCGTCATCACTACAATAGGAAAAACAGATATGATTGGTAGGGTGAGCAAGCCAGTTTGTTTATGCTAAGAATATAATATAAAAAAAAAGGTAGAGAAAAGACCTCTGAAGGGTAGTTTCATGTGCATCATCTACATTGAGCCTCATTGTTGATGGTCCATAAAGTTTTTTCCTGCATAAAACGATAAGAAATTTGGATCATGTAAAGATTATGCAGAGATCAGTAATATGACAGTATACTGACAATATATTTATGTGACCTTTTATTATAATCGGAGCCAGCTGTAAGCATGGAAAAAAAAGCCATCCGGTTACCGGCGGTAACCGGTTTTACCAGCTCGTCCCGATAGAAAAAAAACCGGCCAAAAAGTTTTGAATTTGAATTTGAATTTTTGACTACATAATGTCCTTCCCCGGTTGGTTTAGGCCTTTTGTATGCCAAATTACGTATTGTATGAGCTAAATATGCTTGAATCATTGTTCCGACCGTTTTGTACTTCATATGAGCTAAATATGCTAGATTACGTATTGTATGAGCTAAATATGCACTTCATTAAACATTTTCTAATTAATATTCGCATTAAACACTTTCTAAAAATCGGGCCGCTTTTTAGGGTTTTTTTCGGTTTTCAGAATCGTCCCAGAATCGGTTTTCAAATTCTCCAATTCAAAATTCAGTTTTTGAAACACGGCCGGTTTTTTCCGAGATTTCAGAATACGGTTCTCGTTACTGCTGGCCGTCGGATTTCCTCCGGTTCCAGGTTTTCAATCCTTGGCTGTAAGTTCTGTAGTTTCAGGTGCTAAGCGTTTAGCAGCAAGCATGATTGTTAGGTTGGTCTGCTCATCATAAACAACAATGTCCGTAAACGAAAATATATTATGGACTAATACTAATACCAATATTTCCAAACATTCACTGGCAACAAGAAAAGCATACACAATCAATATGAAGTACAAATAATAAAGATGCATGCATTATACCTGCACGAACCGGACCAAAATCTATACCATCTTTGACAGCAAAGCAAAATTCGTGAAGGTTCATATGATACACTCGAGTCACAATGTATAGCATATACTACTTGCAGTACTTACATACATACTTCTTGCCAAGAATAGATGATTTTGAACATTAGAACTAACAACAGTAGGGTCTTACAATTTTATCAAGTGATGTACTGCAACTAATATGCATGTAAGTTGGTGAATATCCGACATGATGCTGCAACGACATAAGAAAAGGAAAGATAAACGCTTTACCAGGTTATGTTATTTGCATGAATCTCTAGTGTTATCATGTATGCAGAAAAACTATACATACAACGTATTTGAAATTTTCAATCTACTTCGAGGCAAAAAAAATCCTCTCATTTGATTTTATTTCCTTCTCATGCAGATGTTCCTGGTTTACCTCTTACTGGAAATCTGCATCAACCGAAAGAAAAGAAGCCCACCAGACCTTTGCAAAGCGGTTTGATATTTATGGGCCAATTTACACTATAAGGACTGGTGGTTCTTCTTTAGTTGTGCTCAATTCAACTGAAATAGCCAAGGAGGTAACTTGGAAACTGTGTTTCTTCATCATCTTTAATCGACTTGCTAATGTATTTGTAAGTTGCAGCAATACAATATTTTTCTGTACCTATGGGCGTGGCAACCTGGCCTTTTAGTGGTATGATCGTGTGTGTTTTTTTGCGAGGATGTTTGACCATAATTATAACATTGCGAACTCCGCATTTTCTCTTTATTCTCTTGTAGTTATTATCTTAGCGATTTTTTTATTGGAAACCTCATAATTCAATTCTTGATACACAAGTTATGTTTCTCTCTAAACATGAATTCTAAAGCTGATATGATGATATTCTTGTTTCTCTTCTTTCTCATGATTGAGATAAATCAAGGCCTTTAATGAGTCGTGAACTAAGTCACTAACCCCTTTTTCTTTTAAAAAAATTGTCCAGATAAAATTAAGCTAAAATCTAGTATGAATTAATGTTTTTACACAGGAAGACATAAATTTCTTAATTCTTGTATGGTCACAACGATTATTCTCATTTCTCAATAATCATTGACTGGAATGCAAAACTCAACAATGATTGCAGTGCAAAAGAAATGTCTCACGTTTGACCAAATATAACAACAACAAATGTTTTGTCCTGTCTTTTCGGGCAATGGTTGCAAAATTATCTTCCATATCTACTCGAAACTATCTAAAGCATTGTGAATGGTCAGTCGTGATAAAACTATGGTTGCTACAAGCGACTATGGAAACTTCCACAAAATGGTGAAGCGCTATGTTATGCCAAGCATGTTGGGTACATCTGGTCAGCTATAAGTGTCAACAATCTCAAAATTATATATCCTACAGGAAAGGCTATGCAAAGAGGGTCAGAATCAAAAGAAGAGGGTGTAGGAATGCGAAGAGAAGCCCAAAAAGAAGAAGGAAACTAATTAAATCAGCAATAAACTAAAAGGAATAAACTAATATCACCTCACACTAAAGCCTACTCACTGTCCTTGAAAAGAACTGCTGCTTCCTCTTTCAAATGTTCCAACCTAATCAGCACTAAATTGAAAGATGGAACCTAATCTCACGTCAAACTAAAGTCTACTCACTGTCCTCCAAATGAATTAGTATCTATTTTCTTTTCCTCAAAAGACACATCTAACATACCTATCAAAGAAAACCAAGAAAACACGATACATGAAGAAGTAATTCTCAGTTCAACTATACTGTCAGTTATAGGTAAACAACCTCAAGCTACCTGTAATACCCCGAATATCAAATAGAGAGAACATATTATTCGGAAGAGAAATTTATTCAAATTTGAATACACTAAAGTTTAGAGGAAAATTAAAAGAAAATTCAAGATTTGAGGGAGGATTGGACCTTGGGCTTTCGGCCCAAGGCGTCCTAACCAAGTGGGCCGGCCTTGTAGTGGAGTCAAGAAGGGGGGTGCGCTTCCCCAAAACCCTAAACTCTGCTACAGTACCACGCCGCACTGTAGCACACGGTACTGTAGTAGCCCCCCCTCCCTGCTGCTCTACCAAGATGAGGAAGAAGCTCCGAGGTGCCGCCGGCCATGGTGGAAGGAGAAGAAGGGAGAAGAAGAAGATCATCTTCATGGGTTTTTGTTCAGCGTTTCACGCGTCTCCAAGGGTATCAATTCGTTTCCCCGCTGTTTTGATGTTGTTTAGATGCGAAATTAGATTAGTTTGATTGGATCGAGTTCGTCCTGCTGTAGATCAAATCCGTCCAGTATGTTGCGTGGGCTGTTTCGACGTCTTAGAGGCCGAACCAATAGTTTTGATCTCCTTGAGATATCTAGAGGTTGTTCTTAACTTTCTGTGGCCACCGAGTTCACTTGATTCCGACGTTCGAGTCAAAAGATATGATAGATTTAGTATCTGCTGTCCAGATTTCTGACACGATTAATCTATTTTGCTATTTCGTAACATATGAAAATGTAATTGGGAGAATATGGGTTTTCACCCAACTAGACTTTTGTAGAGAATTTGATAACCTTTCCAGATTGTTAAAGAACGATCAATTCGGAGTTATAGATTAAAAGTTATGATCGTTTTAATACTACTATTTGTTCTTTTAGACAGTTTCTGTTCTGAAAGTTCAACCTTCTGTTAGCATACTTTATTGGCCGAATTGGTTTATCTCATCAACTAGAGTATTGTAGATTGGTCAGTTAAGAATCCACAGAAACTAGGCTCACCTCTTTTCGAGTTCCAGATCATGAGATATGTTAATTACCGTGCTGCTGTCCAGAGGCGGTTTAGGGCAGAATCGCTGGTTTTCGATTTAGAGTTTCTAGTTAAATATTGAATCGCCAGGAAGCATTGTAGAACGTTATTCAGTAATGGCGTGTTCATCGTATCCTTATTTCAGTTATTTACTTGTTTAGGCGGTGAAGCTTCGGGTTTAGGAGTATTACCTTTGCCTCATAATGCGTCGCATCGCGGAAGGCAAGTACCTTGATGTTCTGATATTTGGGAAATGTTGAATGCTTGATGTTGACCCTATGTTTTTTTTTCTAAGATCCATGATAATGTTTAAGTTCATGTTCCTTCCACATGTGTGTTATCTCCATGATTAGAGAGCATGTTTTTCAATATACATATTTCATTCCATGCATTCATTTTTCATATTCCATCCACGAGTGGATTAAAAAGACTCATCAATTCGGGATGGACATGTAAGACCCACCATTCCAATGTGGGCCCCACCATTCCAATGTGGGCGTTTTGGAACACCAGATGAAATGTTCTTCATACGGGACTTGGATCCCGCATTTTTGTTAAGATGCGTGCTTAAGTGAACACCGACGGTGTGTCACTAGCAATACAGTATATGCATGTGTGTAGTCCCTCCATTCCATTCACTCCATTCATTCCATTCATTCAAATACTCGTTCTGTGATTTCGTCATATTGTTCAATGATGTTGACTTGTTAATGTTTGTAGTATGTTCTATTTATTCACTGTACTTGCTGAGTCTTGGACTCATTCTTGCGTTGTTTGTTTTTTTTAGGTAATCATTGATGTTGACTCACTTGGGAGGGAGTAGACACACACTGCTCATTCACATCATCCTATTCAAGTTCAAGATTATAAATTAGTTCTATCTTTCATTCATTATTGATGAACTGTAATAAATAAATCTAAATGGGAAGGAAGGATACCTTCTTCATGATACTGTTGATTTATTACTACTTGTGAATCTAGATTAATGATGAACTAGAATAAATAAAATTAAATGGTGAAGGAAGGATACCTTCTCCATGTTTTAGATGTTTTATTTATGCCTTTATATGATATCTTAATCGAGTTCTTCCGCAATGTGGTTTTATGTTAGTATATTTAGGTGACATCTTGGCTTCCAAATAGCCAGGGTGTTACACTACCTCCTTAGAATTCATTTTGTAAAGAACTTAAAAGGAAACAGCATAATGTATGCAGACATACAGGGGCAGTTCTCCATTTAGGAACAACCCAAAGGCCATCAATGACTTTAGTGGATTCGTACGTTTCCTGCAGACATAACAGTAATCTTTTCAAGTATCTGCCAAGCAAAATCAGTGTACTTTATGTGAAGATTAAACAAAGTGGACCTCATAGAAGGTAAGACTTCCTCAGTAGTCAGTACAATTACAACTGCACATCTAATTATGAGAGTCAAATATGTGTAGTTCCGCAATGGAATGTAGGCATTAAAAGGATATAATCATATTAAGTAAGATCGTTTTGTATTTTTGCGCTATGACGCAGGGTTTTCTTCCTCAAATACCAATCAATTTTTTACCTTTTTTTGTGCATGCAGTGAAGTGGATTTTTGCACGCGTGCGTGAGAACTTGAGGGCAAAAGTTAGAACAGCAGATTTCACAGATCGTGTATAGGAAAATCCTATGTCTTAACCTGCACAGCTATCACCCAATCGCATTGCTTTCCTACCGATGTTTCACACACAGGGCTGTAGTCCAAACCAGCTGAGCTTGCAGCATTTGAAACGCTGGAGCCCACGTCTTCCCCATCTGCATATATGGAGGTTACAGAGATCTGCAGAACATTCAATTACACACATAAATATTTGACAAATCTTGTGCCTCATCTGTAGCAACTAAGACAGGAACAATAAGCCCTAAATTTCTTCAAGTCGAATTAGTCAGATCAGTTACAGACTTACAGGCAAACATCTGACTATAGAGTAAATGTGACAATTATAAAATGCACAAAAGAAGAGACTCACCTCATCAAGATTTGCAGCGTCAGCAATGTCATCCACGGTAACAGAGCTAGCACAAGAGAGCCTCGGAGAGCACTTCCTGGTTCGGAGAGCCCAAAATCTCTGACGCTGAATGTTCTGCAAGAGGCTGGGTCCAATGATTCCTCACAGAAAATTCAGAAGATGCAAGTACACTAATGAACGTAGAGAAATTGGATAGATACCTTATCTTCCCCATCAACCTGAATAATCGTGAATGGATGCCAGGATGGCTTATTTAGTTCGTCCTTCCAGCTTGAGACCAACTTTGCAATAATATCCTTCAAAAATAAAAAATGAAACAACAATAAGTTATGCTCAGGTTCTGAATACCATGTGGTGAGTATATGATGAGATGAATTGGAACCGGACATATTTGCTTTGTCTTCCCCGTCAACCTATCAGTTTCGTCTTGGATTTCCTTCCGCACAAGAGCTACAAAAAAAAAAGCAGCAGCATGTCTGTAATAAGTACAGGGCCGTTCCTGTGGAAGGGCAGCTGGGGCGACCGCCCAGGACCCACGAGACACAGGCCCCGACCCATATACATATACCTATACATGTAGTCTGTAACGGTTGACTCAAAATCCCCTCGTATAGCTGTAGCATACATGGTACATTCTCCTAGTTTTCCCTTCTTAATTTTCTGTTAAATACCACTCCAACGCAACATGTGCACTATCGAAACAAAATCGTGAACTTTCTTGTGACTTCGGTTTCTTTTGGTTACAAAGATCTCTATTAAGTTTGAGTGAGCACTAAAAAGAAGGGGATTGGAATTGAAATTCTAGCTAGTCAGAGTTTTGCACTAATTTTTTAGACATTATGTGCTTATCTGTTTATTGGACATTTTTCACATATTATACGGTTGAAGGCTTGAAGCTTTCTGGATTCTTCTTGCTACTATTTTGCTTTCTATCCAATTATCAAATTCTAGGTACTACTGGATTGTGGACAATGAATAGTATGTGTGTGTGTGTGTGTTTTGTTTTGTTTTGTACCGAGTCTAGAGGCCTTTTTTTAATATATTGAGTGTACAATAAAAGATATATTGAACATTAGCTTTGCAGCTCAAATAAAATGTATTGTTACATGTTTACACTAGGATAAAGGGTATCTACTTTTGTCTCACCCCAAAGCCTCCAAAATGTCAAGACCGTTCCTGAATAAGTATCTGTTCAGCCTCGGTCATTTCCAAGTACTGAAAATACTGAAGCTATTCACAATTCATTACAAACAATCATCTTTTTTTAGGCAATAATGACATGTCTGCTATTTTTTTATACATGCTGAAATTTGCAAAGTAATCTGATCACAAACACATAATATTTGAGTGGCAGCATGACATGGGGACATCACTGATCAATACCACTAGTATGGTCAAATAAAATCATTAAAAACCTCCTAGAGCCCTACAAATGGTGCCAACCGCAGCAGCAACTCCTAATCATTGATTCCCTAATGACAATGTACTAATCATTTAAGCAAGGTAATCAATTACACGATATAATCTGAGCTACCCCCATGGAGTCGGTAATCACCATGGAGCTTTATCTAGCAAGTGTTATCCTTGTGGAGTAGAATATTACAACTGAACTCTATCAATGAGCAATAGAATCATTTAACTGTATCTGCCAACAACACAGCTAACCATAGTAAACATGGGCAATTAGGCATTCTATCATAGCAATGTACGCACTACTACCGAGTAGAACAATTTCAGAGCATAACCCCAGAATAACCCACAATAGCTACATCTCACTGAAGTTGTGAGAGCGTGGCATGCAGAGAGAGAGAGAGAGAGAGAGAGAGAGCTTGCAGAAACCAGTGAACCGGCGCTTGGGCATATGCAGGAACCGGGTGTAATCCTGAGCCCCAGCCTCCGTCTTATGTAGTTGCAGAAGCAGTGGCCTCGTCGTCACGATCCCTTCGAATCAAAACACAAAGCCCAAGGCCATTAAAGTCGCAGCATAAAAACTCGGAAAATTCGGAGTCAGACGCAAAATTCACTGTCATACCTGAGCAACGAGGCAGGAAGTCGCGCCCCACGATGCTCTCCAGCACCGATGACTGCCCCGAACTCTGCACGTTGCACATCATAGCATATAAGCATGCACCTCCATCACTTCCTACCTTTCCAATAATCCCAACCATTTTAGTCATTTCCCCGTCACAAGTTAACTATTCCGCCCATAAAGTTTATTGCACTTCCATCTGAAATTAAGACCACTCCTCCCTGTGGTGTTGCCGTAGGAAAAATTGCAATTATAGGACAGCAAACAATGCGCTTCGCAATTATAGGACTCTAAACATCGACTTCGTTAAAATAACCCTTGAAACGTTGGCTTCTTGTTTTTCATGACATTTGGTGTATTAAGTCTCTTTTCTCATCTAAATACATGTATTTATTACCCAAAGTGACCCTTTTGCCCTTCCTTGCAACAGAGGTAAGGAGCATAAGTTTCTAACGAAAATTCAGGGTTGAACAGCTCGTGCTTATATTCTACAAGATTAACTTCTTCGGAGGATGTAATCACATCGGTTCTCTTGACACGCAATTGAACAATCTAAACACGGCAAACTGCATAGTTACATGGGACTATTTACATTACCAAAGCACTAGCAGCACGAAGTAGGACTAAGATCCTGACTTAAAATCGGATTCACGAAAAATCTTCGGCCTTCCAATAGAGAACTTGAAACTTATCGCACGTAAAGTTTCTATTTTAGCACAGGCACAGATTATGGCTGAAAACCAGGCATTTGTAGCATAAACGGCACCTTATTAGCACGGACCATTGCTGTAAATTAGAACTTCATCGCACAAACCATAATTTAGTTCCAAACGAGATCCAAGTCATATGAAATAAAGCATGAGTTTACATCTCATGACAACTAAAATAATTCATCCAATGTGTAGCTTTCTCTTTGGAGTCATCTTTTTTGGTGCTGCCGCGGTAGGCATCCTCACGGGACTAGTGGTGTCGGTTTGTGAAGATGTGCCCTCTCCTAATAACATCGCAAGCATGCTGCACATAAATACGATACGACAATTAGATGTATGGAAAGAATTAGTGTACGGTAAATGTGTTAATATTCCTTACCTTCTAGTGACCCTTCTGGACTATCCCGTAGGATTTCTTCTCTAGTCGGCCTCAGGTAGGTGCTAGGTTCTGCCGTGTGACTTTTGTAGCATTCTTCCTAGGTTGCCTACGCTTCCTACAAGTAAACAAATAAATTAATATTGAAATTTTCATTCAAGTTTCTTGATAAAGAAAATCGAGATTTACCTCTTTTTTTTGTCCCATTGAGTGGGCACTTGGCACTAGCTTGCTGTGACCTTTTTCTCCGCATTTTTGCAAGTCATATGTCCTCTCGATCATCTTCTTTCCCTTTCCATTTGTTGGAGCAGTATCGTTGTCACATCCATTCTGACCTTCACCCTCGTTGGTACATTCACTATCTTTGGAACCTTTCTTCTTGTGGCCACCTTCCATCCATCCCTTCCTTCTTAGTTTCCTTCGTCTTCCAACAGGTAATTTAGCAAGAGGTGCACCAACTAAAAATGGTAGGTCAACTTGTGGCCATTGTGTTTTGTCTGTCATCGGCTCAATCTCTCTACCATAAGCAGCCCTGAATCTATTCACCGAGTAATAGTCATGCACAAACTGTTCAAGGTCAACTCCCCGTTGGCGGGTTACATAGGCCAATACATGTTGACAAGGCTTACCAGTGTGCTGCCATTCGAGACAAGTACAGGTCCTTTGGTGTAACTTGACAATATGCCTCTCAACTCTGCTGCTATGGTCCCACACCTCTGCACTCCAATTAGAACATGGTACAATTTTCAAGTGTCCCAAACCTCTAGTATTTGCCTTGAGCTGATGCATAATAGCTGGAAGTATCCTGCCTTCAGGTAGCCTGTATGCAATATTTCTTCTCTTGTTCCAAAGCACCATGATCATTTCTCTAATCTTATCAAGAAGGTCAAGAATGTAAGTCTTTATGGTCTCTAATCCGGTTATTAAATGATTCAGCAATATTACTAGTTATGTAGTCACACTTAATTTCTGGATTGAAAGCACACCTATACCATAATAGCTTATGATTGGTATGTAACCATTTTGATTCACTTACCATTTTCACTATATTGTCATAGAATATGTCTTCTCTGAAGCCCTTGCCGCAGGATATATCCGCCAAACCCTCTATATCTCTTCCAAAATTTTTGACAAGATGATAAAAGCATTCTCTTTGCTCGCATTTGGAAATACATTCTTCATTTGCATTCTCCAAGCCCTTGCAAGCATCGGAACAAACAAAGAAGGAGTGGAGGATCACCTATTGCCTTCTTTAATTGTTCCATGAACCAAGTCCAGTTGTCTGTTGTTTCAGAATCTATGAAGCCATAAGCGAGTGGGTACATCCAATTGTGACCATCAACTGCTATAGCTGCGGCCAAGTGACCATTCCACCTTCCATTAAGTGCTGTAGCATCTATGCTCAAATGAGGCCTACAACCTTCCAAGAAACCATCAATGCATGGTTTAATAGCACAGAAAAAACGGTGGAAATATACTTGACCATCCACCTCAAGTACCTCAATCTCAACGACACTCCCGGGGCACCGCTTCATTACCTCGGCCTTCCACCTAAACAACAACTCAAAACTCTCTTCCCATTTGCCATAAACCTCAGCAAGAGCTCTTTCTTTACCCCGCCATACAGTGTCATATGCAATTTGACACTTGTGATCTGTCTGCAACTTCTTTTGCAATTTCTTAGCACCAATATTTGGATCATCTCTAAGGATACTCACAGCCTTGCTAGCTACCCACTTCAGATTTGGAGTTGTAGTTATCTGCCTCATGCTAGACCCACATGTATGGTTATCGACTAAGACGGTTACCTGCAAAACAAAAAATCAATGAGATTCATATTAATTTACATAAAAAGTAAAATTAATGAAAGAAAAAATAAATTTATTCACCTCCACAGTGCTTTGGCCTTTATGTTTGGTGCCATTTATCCTCCAAGGGCAAGGGCAATCTTCATCACCGGACTTGCAATAAGCCCTATATCTCGTCTTACATGACTTCTCTGTTCCTAAATCAAACTCCTTATTGATGGCAAATTGCCGCACTGCCATCTTGAACTCCTCCATTGTTGGGTACACTGTACCAATATCCATTGATGGGTTGTTCTTATCATATGAAATGACCATCTCACCTGGTATGGCATCACTAGTAGGAATGGCAGCACCATCATTATCTTGCCCAAGCTCATTATCATGCCCCTGTTCATCCATTCGGCAATCAAAGCCCTGTGCAGGTATATTTGTTGTCTCCTCCTCTGTCAAGCCTAAAAGCTCACAAATCTGATTCTCACTCATTAGTGCAATACGACCTTCGTCATCATGTGTCTCCACTATCTGTATGTTATCCCAATCAACTCTTTCCATATTTTCCACATGATCTACTTGGGAACTAAACAAGTGAAATCAATTTTTACTACTGTCTACTACTATCGTGGTAAAAAAAGAAATCATTAAGGCCAATACCTTTGCACTTCAAGAACAGGAAGGTTGTACTCTCATGGGAAGAGAGCGATGGGCAAGAACGTTCGCTAGGGCTCTGAAAGATCGACATGGCGTCGGGAGGGCCTCCATCTGCGTGAAACACAGCCATCGGCCGTGTGCCGAGCCCTCAAAGAAATCGCTGTGGAAGAAAAGAATCGCACATAGAAAGGCAATTACTTTCTAAAGAAGAAATCGCTTGCACTATCTTGTGAATATTGTATTTTCTACTTAATTTGCACCGGACTAGCTACATCTCCACTTCAAGCGACTTCTTTTCACATTTAACCCAACAACCCTATCTCTTAACACCGAGAGGTCAACCCTAGATTAGCAAAAAGACACTGAACATCGAATCAAGGTAAACATCTATATAAGTAAAACTTTTACCAGCTTAAACCTCTATGTTACTCATTTCGATTGGTTGAATCATCTTTGCCCTTCCTAAAAGTGCCAATGCATCACAAAGCGCTCAAAGTTCAAATTCAAATAGAATCGCTACTACGAACTTCTAATTACGCATTTAAGCGGCGGATGCCAACTATTCATTATAATCTTAGTACCTCCGGGTACCATGACACGTAAAAGTTCCTATTTACATGGCTCAGATAACCTCAAACAATACAAAATCGATGTGAATTTGTCCACTTTACTTAATTTGCATCAACCATTGGATATATAGGAATTCTACCGATCCTCGCACATCACTAGACAAGAACTACAACCATCACTGATCTCAGAAATCTTGATCCAATTGATCTCAGAAATTTTGGAGCGAGTGGGTCACCTGGGCATCGAGGAAGGAGCAGGCGGCCTCGAGGGCGAGCTCGAGCGCGTGGAACTCGAACTCTGGGGAGCTCGTCGCCCTCGGCCTTATTGGAGGAGACGGCAGCTGCTTGGCTCGGATCTTGGAGGACATAGCTGTCGAGGGAGTTGAGGAGGAGCACCTCGTCGGCAGTGATCACGCACCGGATCACGCACCTCGTCGGCGTACTGCAGTTAGGGCGTCGGGCAGGAGGAACGTCGGGCAGATGAAACGATGGCTCATCACCTGAATTTTCGTTAGAAACTTATGCTCCTTACCTCTGTTGCAAGGAAGGGCAAAAGGGTCACTTTGGGTAATAAATACATGTATTTAGATGAGAAAAGAGACTTAATACACCAAATGTCATGAAAAACAAGAAGCCAACGTTTCAAGGGTTATTTTAACGAAGTCGATGTTTGGAGTCCTATAATTGCGAAGCGCATTGTTTGCTGTCCTATAATTGCAATTTTCCCGTTGCCGTATTGCCAGTTTGAACTATCTAATACGAACAATGGGACTCGACATCCAAACCAAAGACGACATCTTTTGACCGAATTGTCAAATCGGACGACGTAGGAAAAGCAACTTTTAAAAATATAAATTTTTTTTCCACAAAGATCACGCAGCGCTCGATCCATTTGAGTCAAGCCTCGCCATCACCTCACCGCCAATCCTTCAACCGAATCACACACCAATTCCATGTATTACTCCTAATCTGAACAGTTCCGATCAGAAAAATTCGCAGCAAAACATGGGCCCAACTGGCACCAATTCGACCAAAAGCACAAACTTTTTGCCAAATTGCACCAATCTAACCACACAAAAAAGGAAAAGATCGAAAGGTTATGTACCTCCGAACGATTTCTTGGCGTAGAGCGGGGCGACGGGCTTGGACCCGCAAGCCCGCACGGCGGCCGCTGCCGCTCCCGCCGGTTCGCACGGAAGCCAAGCGGCGGATTGAGCGGTGCCGCGCCGAATGTGCCGGCCTTGTAGCCAAGGGCGAGGGAATGTGGACGGTCGAACAAAACAATGCGTAGCAGGCGAACCGGAGAAAAAAAGTGGCAAGACGGAGAGAAAGAAGACCGAGTACAAACCAGGTGAGCGCAACGCGTGGAGGAAGGAAGCCGATGCGGTCTAAGAGAACAAGGCAGGCCGCGGCCGCGCCGGAACTGCGCACTTGTGGAGGAGTGGGCGCCGAGTCAGCGGGGGAGTCCCGAGCAGGACGTGGCGGGCTCGGAGCTGGACGGCGCGACGCACTCGAGGATGACGCCGCGGCTGACCGCGGCAAAGAAGAGGCGATGCAGGCGAGGCGCCGCACTGGGCAACGTGTAGGCGACGCAGCGCATGGGCCGGCGAAAGCCCAGCAGGAGCAAAGGCGCCGCTTCGCGCAAGCCCAACCAGGCGTGGCCCAGCCGGCTGGACCAAGCACACGGAGACAGCAGACAATGCGTCGTGGAGGCTGACAGGCGGGGAACGGCACGCTTAGGGCTTATTTGATAGGGAGAGAGTAGAACCAATCTCTTTAGATTAGAAAGAATTTTAGTTTAAATTCTAAATCAATTCGAAAGGATTGAGTCGGATCATAATGTATTCAAACAAGTCTGTACGGAGCGAACGAAAACGTAGGGAAAAAGTGGTACCTGAGGTTGTTTGAAAAAGAGGTGACGTACTCCGACCAGACGAGCGCGACTCAGGGTGGCAACCAAATATGCCCTAGATCAGGGGGGATAATAGAAGGCCGAAGAGCATAAGGCACCCAACAATCGAGCCAGACTGCCAAGCTGAGAAGCAGACGCGGCCGGGGCACACGTGCAGGGAGACCAATTCAAACGCCGGGTTGGGCTTTGGGCGGGCCTAAAAAGTCCGGTCTCGAACGAGCAGTTTCGAGCCCGGCCTGGCCCGAAAAATGCTTTTTCCATTAAAAATATTTTTTAATTCTTTTTTGAATAAAAGGTAATATTTAATTTATTTTGAGAATAAAAATAGTTTATTATTATTTTTATTGCATTCAGCGAGCTTTTTCGGGCTTTCAAGCTGGGCCGCCGGGCCAAGCCACACTTGAACAGGTCTACATGCAGGTTGCGGCTCCCCCACGCGGCCACGATCTGGATTGCGCCAAACAACATGGTCACGAGCGCGGACGGGTGGGTCGTGCGGCGCCAGCGCAGTGTTTGGCGGGTGCAGTGGCATATCCATAAAGAGAGCAAGGGAGGTGCTAACTTATGACAGACTAAAAGTCTCACTAGATTGTAAGTAAACTATATCATAACAAAAGTACATAGCCACTGACACAACAACTAATGTTATAGTGAAACAGACAAATGTCATTAAAATATATATATTATTATCGTAATAAATAATCAATTAAAGAATATTTGGTCTACCAAACCATCTTGACATGTCTCCACGCTACATTGGCACTATCCATGAAAAGCAAGAGCTTGTAAAAGGAGAAATATTATAACATCTAAAACAATAATCAAGCGAGTTTTATATTGCTCCTCCTTCTCCACACTTTTCTCAGCCCACACATGAGCCACACTGTCTTTGATTATTGTAATCAGCAACATGCTTCCTTCCTTTATTGTGAGTACTATTAACTCGTCCAACATGATCATTGAAATATTCCAATACTCTCCTCCAATTGGTATACTCTAATTTAGTGAATGCATCATTCTCAAAGTTGTCGGTCCTTGTGACTTAAAGAGGTAACAATAAAAACAAGCTACATCTTTATGCACATTGTACTCTAGTCAATCAAATTTAGTTAACTATGAATTTACAAAGGCCTTCATCTGGATCCCCTACTCTAGAACAGGAAAATCATGGACAAATGGTTTAGATGGACCCATAGCCAAAAATGCTCTCATAACACCATCTGTAAAATCAGGATCAAACTCTTTAATTGGCTTCTGTAGTCCCGGATCAACAACAATATCATCTATATTAAGCTCAAGACATGGTCTTTTTTTGCTCAACACCGCTACCTTGAGTTGCTAAACTTTTCTTAGAGACATCTTTTGAAAAATATCTCTCCATCTAACCGAAATCCTAGCAATTAGCAATATACAATTCTAATTAGTGTGATTCAACCACGTTATCAAGCTTGTTACTATGCTACGGGAGTCGTGTTACTACATGAAAGACATAGTGTTACTATACCTCCGCCGAAGCGTTACTGCATGCAAGACATAGTGTTACCACACCACTGCTGGAATGTTACTACACACGAGATATAATGTTACTACACTACCGTGGGAGCATTACTACACTTTTACCATTGTTCTACCGTGAAAGATCGGGCAATCTACATGATTTAATCTCATCTCGAGGTTCGGTCCACATCAAAGAGGTTGAGAGCAATTTACAAACCAGGAGTCTAGGAGGGTTAGCGCCCGGCGGCGACAACGGGATCCTAGAGGCCAGAGTCACTGACGTCTGGCTGTGCAGTGTGAGGAAGACTAGGAGAGGGGGCCACCAGCGGCGAGAGCCATTAGTGATGGCGCGACGCTAAGGGAGAGAAAACTGTAGAGAGGGAGGGACTAGCCACCAGTGGATGGAGGCGGTGGGAGCCAGTGGCAAACATCGGACTCTGAAGGGAGAGAGGGTGGCGGCGGCTCGCTAGATGCTGGCTCGGACACTCCCGCTCGTGCTCGGGCGGCTCGGCAGCTCAACTAGGAGAGCTAGGTTTAGGCAAACACAACGCAACAATGGAGAATTGAAATATGAAGGTAGGGAGGAAGCTAGAGGCGGGTGGAATTGAGGATTGGAGTACCGGTGCTACACATTGGGTTGTTGAACAGTTGTTGGACTACTACATGGGTACTCCATGAGGCTAGTGAGTCGGAGTGGTGCTTCAACTAGAGATCTTTTGTACTGGTAATCACAGCCGTCTTCATCCACTTCCTTCGTGTGGCGGAGAACCATACCACAAGGACTTGTCGGTGTTTTAGAACCGAACTTACGTAAAGATTGTTTGATTCGGGGGTCTCCTAGAATAGAATCATGCAGAGAGATTGACACGGAATTTTTATACGTGTTGGGCCTTCTCAGGAGAGAATAACAACCCTACTCCCGTGTGTGTATGGTATTGAGTGTATATCGAACAATCGGGGAAAAACTAAGACTATTACAGATAGTGCTTGTATTCACGATGGCTCGATCCTTCGATCCTCCTCCCTTTCTCTAGTTGCCGCCTTTTATAGTACGTGAAAGAGCGATTACTCTAGTAGCGGCGCCTCATCACCTCTATGTGAAGCGCATGTTGGTAGTAATTACCGTGTATTAATTCCTCCACGTCGCTCAATGACTATATACCGTAGATAATGGGGTATTACGTGCCATTATTACAGAGAATAAGAGCGTATGATGATTGCTTGAATCCCTTAATCAATAAGACTCACTTGTCTGCGCAGGTTCATTTGATTATAAGGTGGTCGTGGCTGACCTAGTCGAGAGGAATCTACGATTATGAGGTAGTCGTAGCAAGACTTACGACTATGGGATAGTCGTAGCATAACTTACGACTATGGGGGTGGTCGAGAAGAACTTACGACCATCCATTTGGTTCTTCCTTCATAACATTAAGGGTACACTCGGGGTTCACATGACGCCATATTTACCTATAATAAAAATTATAGATAAAAGGTAAAATGAGGATTATTATATCCTCGCCATCTAGCCCTCGACTTCAAGTGAAAGCAACTTACTTGGTAAAGGGTTCTAGATGGTCTTACGATCATGAGAGGATTGTAGAAAATAATCGAAGGAAAAACTCTTCGATTGTGTACTACTTTGACCAGAAATGTGCTTGGTCAAGAAAATTACTTACGACTATCAAGTGGTCGTAAAAGCATTTCTACGATCACAAGGTGGTCGTAGTATAGTGATCGGAAGAAGGAACTTTCCGATTATCATTTCCTTTGGTTGAAAAGATCTAACCAAGGAAGTAATTTCGCTTGAGATGTAAACGCAAACCTGAATTTCTCAAACGGACACACTGGGGAATCTCAAACGACGCCCGTTAGCTTGTCTGTTGAAGCGGTTCCCGAGACGGTGGCGACCCTTGGAATGTCACGCATCCGGCTCAAGGTACGCGGTTATATATACTCACCGGAGGGTAAAACCTAAGATCTTACTTTTTCCCCAAATTGCTCCTGCTGTTCCTCAAGCTCTTGCCTTCTCCGCCGCCGAGTCGTTCTTGCCTTCTCCGCTGCCACTCCAATTGTGCCCTCTTTTTCGACTCAAAATTTCCTGTTTCCGAAAGAGATGGCCAGGAAAGTTTCTGATTGGGAAGAGTCGGAGATGGATGCGGCGAAGATTCAAGCCCTAGTTGTCGCGGAAGATTCCAGAGAAGACTCTTGTGAAATGGCTTAGGCATTTGGGCAAGATTGGCCGTCAGGAGAATGGGCAAATTCCGCCTTCCGTGCTTATTGTGAGTGTGGCCTTCGAACGCTGCTCACCCTTTCTCACCGTTGTGCTCGAGCATTTTGGGGTGGAGTTAGTGAACCTTGGTCCTAACTCTATCACCATGCCGAAGTTGCCAGATATTTGTGCGAGGCGTGCACAGGAATTCCATGACCTTGAGCTTTTCCAATATTTCTATGGAATGTCTCGACAAGCCGGGATTGCTGGAAGTTGTGGTCTAAAACTACATGACGGGAAGTCGAGGGAGTATATTCAGAGTTTCACCCGGTCTTCGTGGGTCGGATGGAGGAAGAAGTGGTTTTATCGAAAGTCACCTCGAAGATGACCTCTCTTTCGTGGGAAAGGCTGCTGAAAAGCAATCTTCATGGGATTCGACTCCTGAAGATATCAGCCGGATTGCCCCTTATGTTCAAGCTATCAAGGACTTGAAGAAGGAAGGGCTGACCGGATGGCATGTGGTGAAAGATTTCATCACACGCCGAATTAGTCCTTTGAAGAAACGAGCATCCCCTATGTGGAGATACTCGGGGCTAACTGACCCAACCAGGGACTACAACGAGGGTAAGTGAATTTTCGACTTAGCTCTCAGTTTGGTCTTTCTGCAAAGTTGTTTAAAAGATGCCTTTATCTGTTTGAACAGATCTTTCACCACCGGAGATTGACGTTAGAGTCAAACTCGCTTGTGAGAAGTCTCGCCACTTAGTGTGGCGGTTCCTAAAATCCTTGCGGTCGATCCGCAGAGGAAAGGATGGTTCGCCTAAAGGTAATCAAGAGTTGATTTTGTCTTTAAGACTTTATAGTCGAGAAAGAACTTACGACTAGAGAAATGTTGTAGAAAAACTTACAACTTAGTCGTGACCGTAGGAAATCTTACGGTCGAGGAAAGGTCGAGAAAAACTTACGATTTGATATCGGGTCGAGAAAATCTTACGACCGATTAGTAATTCTTCTCTTCTGCTTTTGCTTTACGTAAAGTAGGCATGGAAAATCGCGGGATGATGAAGAAGTCAGATCGATAACCATCGGTGCGGGGTTGACAAAGGACAAAGGCTCGGCTCCTTCGCCCAAGAGACGCCGACTTTTAAGGGTGACGACAAAGGAGGGCGAGCTCGAGTTTTAGTCCTTGACCTGATCCTCTGCAAAGCTTGTGGCGCATATAGTCGCAATCGAAGCCGAGGCTAAAATAGTGAAGTGGAGGAGGTCAAGTAGTGAACCTCTAAAGCGCAAACCTCACAAGGCCAAGGTACCCTTCTATTATGACAAAAAATCTTTCGCAGCTTCGCCACTCCGGTTTTGTTAAGCACTTGGAAAAGGAGAACTGGAAGGATTTTATGTCTTTTGTGAAGGATAATACCGCTCGAAGAGAGCCTATGGTGATGACAATGTCGCTCTTGGAGTGGTCGAGACCGATCTCGGCCATCCGTAAAGTCGAGGAGACCGAGAGATGGTCCTGTTCAAAATCCACGACCTGACGTGGTCGTGGCTAGGCCCATTCTTCAACTCGAACTTCGACCGAAGTGGTCGAGAGAAGAAGAAATCTTCCGCTGGGAAAGTGACTCCCAAATTCTGCTTAGGTCCAAGGTGCAGAGGTATGTGAAATATACTAAAGTGTAAGAACATAATTTACCTTTTTCCTTTTCACAACCTGAATTGCTTTCCTTTTCTTTGTTTTTAGCCCGACTCCTTCAAATTTCGAGAATGCTTCCGTTGAGAAGTTTATTGCTACCTCTCCAATTCTTTGGAGAGACAACAAGGAAGTGGTCGAGGATCATCCTCGGCCTGTGGTAGAGGAAGTCGTGGCGCTGAAGTGGTTACGACAACTAATGAGGTACTGTTGTACCCAAGAAGGTAGCGGCTACAACCTCTGAAAGTAGCGGTGACCACAGAGATGGTCGTGGAGACTCCAAAGAAGAAATGCGACCACCGAGATGGTCGTGAAAGCTCCAAAGAACAACATTGCGACTATCGAGGCGGTCGCCACGACCATCGAGATGGTCGTGGATAGAACAGAGGCAATTGCAAGCCTCTGGTCAAGATGGTGGCGGTTCATCCCGTCTTGGGAAAGGAGATCGTTGCGCACATTCCTCCTGCACCCAAAGAGAAACTGGTTACGTAATCAAGAAGAAGAGTATTTCAACTTGCTACCGACTTCTTTGGGCACTGCTTCCATCGTAGGGTCTTCGCTTTCAGATCTCGCGATCGAAGTCCCCATCCCAACGATATTCCCAATAGAGGGATACCTTTGATAATGAACGCCTTGAGAAGGTTTGGTGGGACCAAGTCACGAGGGTAGACAAGTCAAGATCCCGAGTCGGTTTACTCGATGTTTGCTCGATCAACTATGAATGTAAGTACTTAATCGTACTTTTATATATACAGTATAATCTTCTCTTGTTTCTTATCGTTTTTCATCTTGCGAAAGCCATAGAGCAAATCATTTGTTGTCGGTGAATATCATCGATAACTTTTAGAGCTATGACAGAAAGAGGAACTCGCAAACAGCAGAGAGGTGGTAAGTCATCGCTATTCATAGTCACCTTGGATTTGACTACTTATATAGTGCTTACGGATTTGTCATGGAAAAACTCACGACTAGGTAATGGTCGAAAAGACTTATGACCGATGGCTTTGTCGAGAAGAACTTACGACTAGGTCAATGGTTGTAGAAGAACTTACAATCGATTGACCCATGCTCATGTCCACCGTTATCCTTTGCGTGTTAAACAAAGGACGCTTAAGATCTTAGCCGACTCGCCGATTATGAAAAAGAGGAGTCGAAAAAGTTTAGGAAGAGGTATTAGACCTCCGGAAAAAGCTTAAAGAAGCTAACTCGCAACCATGAAGTCGCAGGAAAAATTAAGCGAAGAAGTCTTGAACTTAAGATCGCTTATATCTTTGATCTTTACCTAACTCTTGCTTTTTTTCGAAAAAGAAGACGAGACGAAAAAGCTCGAGAATGAAGTTAGAGAGAAAACTTGATTATTCACGAGCTTACTCGTATGTCCAAAAATAAAGATCAAAACCTTGAGACGTTGGGAACTCGAGTATCAAGTAAGTAATTCTCTACCGCAATCCTTTACGAGTTATTTCTCTTTTCTCACTTCCACTTCCTTTCTAGCAATGGACGTTAAATTGAGAGAACTTGAGGCGAAATCGCGGATAAAGCCGTGATTTATAACCGCAACAAATCCTTATTGCAAAGAAGAATGTAGAGGATATTGTATCATGGGAGAAAAAGTATGCCGAGACCGTTGCTTCCCATAATGAAGAGGTCAAGAAGTTGGATTCTCAACTAGTGGGTAAGAAATTCTTTTACCCGTGATTATTTTTGTTTTTTTTTCCTCTAGGAGTTTATTTTTGTTTGACCAATCTTATTTCTTTGAGCAAGTGGTCGAAAACAAAAAGCTCATGAGGCTTCGACTTGTACCCAACAGAGATGGAAGCAATGAAGATTAAACTTCAAGGAAACATCACGCTCTGAACAATGTGCTTGGTGAGCTACATAGTGAGGGAAAGACTCTCAAGATGATACAATAGCTGCTCACACAAGTACCATTGGGGATCAAGTCGATTTTGCAAGATCTAGTGACCACTCAAGGCCAACCAAGTGAATCGATAAAGGAGGCGGTCGAAATCGCAGAAGTTATGCATTAGCAAAACTTAAAGCTCATGACCCCAACCTTAATGTGCAACCACTGGCCGACTTCAACCGCTCAAGCGAAGGAAGACGTCGATGGAGGAGATGCAATCGGTTGGCGGAAAGTGTCGAGGAGATGCATTGGGCTCTCCTCTTTGAGTAGTCTGTAATGAACTTGTGAAAAAGCAGTCTTTTGTTGATGTAATCCATCTTGTTCCTCGCAAATCATCTTGTCAAGTAGTTAGTAACTCAAAAGATAATTAACGAATTTAAAGACTAAGAAATGAAGTCAAATGTAATGACTTTATCCTAGCCCAAACTATTTGCTTAGTTTATGAAAACTAAGTAAATAGTTTTGTCTCTCGCAAATCATTTTGTCGAGTAGTTAGTAACTCAAAAGATAATTAACGAAATACGACTCAAGAATTGAAATCAAATTATCCTAGCCCCGACTATTTCTTTGAGTTTGTTTAGACAAACTAAGTAAATAGTCTGAGAAAGGGTTTCAAAACAGAGAGGTTTGTTTAACTTGTAGTTTTTGGGTCTCAATTGTCATGCATCGGTCGAAAGGGTGGTAACGAGTTGACACTAGGAAGTTCCTTCTAGTGGGCGTGACCACGTGCGAGAGAGGAGAGGTTTCGACTAGGTAATGTTAACATCTCCGACTAGTTTAATCAAATCGAGAACGACAACTTGAGTTAAGCAAACGTCTAGAGGACTTTAAAATATTTACTCGTCCTTCTCCGGTGGACTCGATAAGTCATCCCGGTAGCAAGAGTAGGAAATCGAACAAAGCTAGAAGCTCCTTCGATTAGGCAAGGGACCACGTGCAGAGAGGAGAGGCTTCGACTAGATGTGTCTCTTCCTCCGACCAGTTGAGATGAAACGAGTACACCCAAGACGGTTAAGCAAATCTGAGAAAGTGCGCTCTTCTTAGAGTATTTTTCAAATTAACTGAAGAAATAAACTAAGGTGAAAAGAGTTGGCCCTCTTCTCTTGCTTGAGGTGTCTCAGCTTGGTCGACTCACTTGCCCGCCACCTCGATGTCGCATTCCAAGCGGCGGTAATCCTCCTGCAGACGTGCAACCTCTTGCTCGAGGACTAGACCGATGGTGAGGTTAGCTCGCCGGAAGTTGCAAACCACCCAGAAGACACGACAGAGGAGGTCATCTAGACGACGCAACGTCGCCGTCACGTGTCCCGGCATATCGTCCACCAGAGGAGGGAGGGGACTGTGATTACAGTGTCCTTCCGCAGCTTCCGCCAGCATACGGCCAACGAGGTGCTTGTACAGGATGGCTTGGTAGGCCATCAATGCCGGTGTCAGGGGAGAAGAGTGGGGAGCCATTTTGTTTGTGCTTGAGAGTACGTAGAACGATGTGTAGTGAGGAGTACGATGGCAGACGATTTCGTTTGTGCTTGAGAGTATAGCGATGTGTGAGAAGTACGGTGGCAGATGATCATTGTTATAAAACATGCAAGGAGTAACGTTGGCGCGGGAGACGAAGAGACGCATCGTGCGGGAGCGAAGCGACATTCAACATATAGCGCAGGAGACGAAGAGATGCATCGCGCGGGAGGCGAATCGACATTCAACATATCACAGACACTTCCAACAACAAACCGTTTGAGATACAAAAATAATCATAGACAGTTCGTATGAAAAGCCGTCTGTGATAGTTCACAGACGGTTTTAAACATGCACCGTCTGTGATATTAATAACTATCACATACGGTTCTTTTTAATATCCGTTGGTGATATTTCACAGACAGTTTTAAATATGCACTATCTGTGATATTAATAACTATCATAGACGGTTTTTAATCCAAACCGTCTGTGATAATATCACAGACTGTTTTAAAGATGAACCGTCTGTGACATCACCTCTTCACAAACGGTTTTTATCGCAGCTAGTAGCACAGACGTGCGCTAAACCAAAACCATTTATGATTGTATTTAATACAGACGGTTCTGAAGAACCGTCTGTGATGAGGCATCCATGATAGCCCCTTTTGTAGTAGTGTAGCCACCAGTGGATGGAGGCAGTGGGAGCCAGTGGCAGACGTCGGACTCTGAAGGGAGAGAGGACGACAGTGGCTCGGCAGCTCAACTAGGAGAGCTAGGTTTAGGCAAACACAACACAACAATGGAGAATTGGAATAGGAAGGTAGGAGGAAGCTGGAGGCAGATGGAATTGAGGACTGGAGTACCGGTGCTACATGTATTGGGTTGTTGAACAGTTGTTGGACTACTACACGGGTACTCCATGAGGCTAGTGGGTCGGACTGGTGCTTCAACTAGAGATCTTTTGTATAGGTAATCGCTGCCATCTTCATCCACTTCCTTCGTGTGGCGGAGATCCATACCACAAGGACTGAACTTAGAAAGGACCAGGTGAACTGATGTTTTTTAAACCAAGCAGGTGAACCGATTTTTTTCTTTTTTGAAACCAAGAAGGTGAACTGATTGAGCGATGGACTAGAGAAAGATTTGGTTGTGTGGTACTCCATTTATGGAGGAGGAGGGTCGGGGGCGTGCGTTGGGGACGGAGGTTGGCGCGAGAAAAGGAGAAATTTTACGGTACATTCTACCGGTAGTATATGATGGTAGTATAAATCAAATATGACCACTGATTTGTTAAGGATGCAATAGACTTTTCTTTGTATTTATATTTTTTTTCGTGATGCTATTATGGACTTTTCTAACTAGGGTTGAAAATATTACTCTTGTGTCATACGATATTCACATGGGCAATTATAATTCTACTCTATTGGGATTCTACTACTCATACTATCAGGTGTAGTATAACTAAATCATAACTAATATAAACCGTTGGATCAAAAAGAATGGACGGACTGTATTAAATTGAATATACCGTAAAAGAGCTCGAGTAAAAAAGGGTAAGGGAAGTAGAGCAGTGGGACGGGGACAGAGTATGACGCGAGAGATGGGCCCTAAAACCCTACCCTTTTATTAGAGGGCCCTTCTTAGATGTTGCCACATATACCATCACCAATCTCAAAGCTTTATGTGCCACCTCAACATCTGTTCCCTACTTCCCTGTATCGTTTTATTTTTGAGGTTTTCGCTTCCTGTCTCCCTGACTACGGTCCTGTTTGGTTCGCAGCCTTAGACGAGTTTGGCAAAAAAAAAGGCATATATATATATATATATATATATATATATATATATATATATATATATATATATATATATATATATATATATATATATATATATATATATATATATATATATATATATACTCATACAAACTCAATGTTAGTATATAAACCAAACAGACCCCACGTCTGAGACCCCACATCTGATGCCAAAGTGCCACCTATTGGTCGGAGATCTTCTGTACTGGTAATCGATCGAGCCAGGCCAACGGGTGAACTCATGGAGCTCAACGCCTCAACGTACTCACGGCGCCCCCTCGGACCTCGGACGCCTGGTGACGCTCCCTGACGAGAATGCTCCTTGGCGCTATCCTTGCAACAGCAATTCCCAACAAATGGGATTTGGTTTGATTGAATAGAATGAGAGAGATTACTAGAGAGAGATAGGAAGTGAGTAGTATATAGTTCGGATTAGCTTCGTTGAATCGAAGAAATCCATTTAAGCAATAGCATCTAAGGAGAACGAATGATTTGGTTGGAAAGAGAAATAGAAAGGAGGCAGACCGATTGAGAGATCAGAATGGTTGCTACAGAGGTGAAGAACTTGCGGCTCTGTTTTCTTTGGGGAAGAACTTGAGGGGCCCTTTCAGCATCTCTTTGTTAACAAGGCACGGCAGTTAATGTTTTTAGTGAAACAGGTAGGTAGTATCATGTATATGTAAGATTTGTGTATAGACTTTAGAGCAATCAACAATTTTTCTCTAAAAAAAATTGGCCGGTCAGGTTTAGCCCAACTGACCGGTTTAAGTATGACAAGGTCTAATCGACCTAGAGTCGAGTGAGGGCAGTCTGAGCCATGACCAGTCCGATATAGATTAGCTTTCTTTGATTTGCAGTACTTGTATGTGTGAATTTGTGCTCGCCATGCGAGCACGCTGCATGGAATTGCCGGTGCGGGGAGCAAAGCAACCGAAGTTTAGAGGTTTACACTTTACATGCATGTGCAGAACAATCATTCTGAAGCACGAATAAGCCAACGTAACATGCTGATGCATGCCCCCAATGACCAAACATGATCCCCGGCATCCCGAAAAGCTGCAACCATCGATCGTGCGGAAACAACTACATCAAATTGGTAGATCGATCGATTGAGAGGGATGGTCACATGCATGCATGCCGTCTTATACAAAATTCATGCATGAGGCATGTTGACATTTTAACACCATGAGGCATGCATCACCACGAAACGTTTGGCAACTGAAAACGACGGTGTACGAGCTCAAAACAGTCACCTGATTGCACAAAGTTGGTGCTTTTTATCGGCAAGACATATAGGAGTCCAAATGTCCAATTTGGCAACAGAAGACGACGATCCTTGACACAGATTGCTCAACGGTAGTGCCGAGCGCGTACGAAACAGTAGAAAACTAGAATCACCGAGCTCCGTGCCGGCCGATCTCAGTCACGGCTGTACAAGGCCTAAGAGCCTGAGGCACCCAAAGAGCCAGACCGCCGAGCCGAGAAAGCAGCCGCGGCCAGGGCACATGTACAGGCTGCGGCTCCCCGCTCCACCCCCCCCCCACGGTGGCCACGATCTGAATTGCACCGAACAGCATGGTCACGAACGAGGACGAGTCAAGCCGTGCAGGGTACAGCGCCGGGCCAGTGGTTGGCAGGCGCACCGGTATCATCGGGTTCGTCCATTGCCTTCGCTTGGCCAAGATCCATATTTAAGTATGGGCGCATTGTCTACCTTCCTTTAGCAACTTAGTGTTTGGGTGAACCTGTTGTCACATTAAACTTTATATGGTATTAGACCCAGAGATCTTAAGCTTGACAACTAGTTAGCATTTTGAAGAAAAGTAATTGCAGTTTACGTTGTAGCCCTGGAGGATCCTAAAGAATCCTAGACGTGAAGGGGGGCATTACTCGATAATTCGTACCAAAAGAACTAAGCTTAAAAGAGGATTAGAGACCTAGTTAGCTGAATTGTGGTGAAATATGATTGTCCCTGTACGAATGTCGTGAGTGGGAGTATTACTCGGTAATTCGTACCACAGGAAGTAAGTATCAAAGATTATTAGAGACCTAGAGACCTAGTTAGCTGATATGTGGTGAAATATTATTGTTCGTGTTCGAATGTTGCTTTTGTAGGCGTCATTTGTTTTGTCCCATGTTCACATTCGGTGGTGCGTGACACATGGTGGAGACAATTGGGTGCGGAGGCCCGTTGAATGTTGCTTTTGTAGTCATCGTTTGTTTTGTCCTGTGTTCACATTCGGTGGTGCGTCGCACATGGTGGAGACAATTGGGTGCGGAGGAGCCAACTTGTTGGTTGGCTATTGAGCTTAACGGAATATTATCGAGTTTTATTCGAAATTGATATAGTTCAACTTAAAATCATTTTATGTATTATTTAAGTAGTTATTTTAAAAGCGAGCTAACAGATCACTGTTGAACCGAGCCTCATTAATTTTTTTTTTCATTCTAAATTGACTCATTTCAGTTTTAACTAATTAATTGTTGTAATCAAATCAGTTTTGATTCGAGCCCGTAACGAGTTTTTTGCGCCCCGCGGGTA
The DNA here is from genome assembly GCA_036346405.1 of Phyllostachys edulis. NCBI lineage: Eukaryota > Viridiplantae > Streptophyta > Magnoliopsida > Poales > Poaceae > Phyllostachys > Phyllostachys edulis. Next base: position 72,928,386 of record CM070556.1, read on the forward strand.
TGGTTTTGGTGGGTGAATAGCAACAGGGTTATATGCCTCGGTACGATTAGCTAGTGTCGTGATGTCCTCACGTGGTGGCTGGCGCTGCTGCGACCGCGCGCGTCGGGTTTTGCACGCAACGATCCATCGAGCTCACGCTAGTCAGGAGAAGGGCGCGGCCACACCCGTCACGGCAGCCCGTGGGCGCACGTACTGAGCAAGAGTGGAGAGAACCGTGCCGTGGAGCCGAGTTTCCCATGTGGCTTCGGCTCCACTTACAGTTGCCGCTGGCTCCGCGGCGAAGGCCGCGGTCGTGGTACTGGTACGCTGCCTTGTTGCTGAGACCGCGCGCGGCGGGTTTGGCATGCACGGTTCGAGTTCAGGGTGCGAGCTGCGGCGTGGAGCAGAGGGCGGCCGAACACGTCACTGCCCGCACGCGCAAGCCGGTCTCGATCTGTTCGAGCACGCCGTGCAGCCGCGCTGGTAGGCTGTGGAGCAGAAATTTGAACCTGGACACAGACCCGGCCGGTTAGGCCGGGATCCAAATCCAAAATCAAGCCTTGTTGAGCGCGCTCTTATTAAGTTTCGATAAACCACTCCGGAATCAACAATAGGCCAATGGGCCTTGGTTCTCCGCCCACAAATCCCCATTCATTGGTAATGTGCCCTATGCCAAATCCATCAGTAAGCTGCAGTGAGTAAAAACACGATTTAGCGCGCAAATCGCTTCCCGCAAGAAACAATTTTCACACATCTCTAAAGTTACATAGTGGAGTACATGAAAGTTAGTCCTTCCACGTACGGTCCCATGGTCCATGCTTGCTTACAAACCGAACATGATACCCAGGAAGGCCAGCACGCTCAGGACCAGCAGCCAGAACGTGAAGAACGCCAGTATCTTCGCAGCCGCCTGCACCCCGAGCCCGGCAGGTGTCTTCCACTGCGTCACCATCCTCCACCCCAGCGCCGCCACCACGTCGGCGGTGGTGACCAGGACGAACGCCTCGTCGTACAGGCTGGACATCCCCCCGTCCTTGGCGCGGTAGGTTAGCACCGCCAGCAGCAGCGTCAGCGCCACGCTCACGAAGTTGTGTGACGGCGGCTCGCCCTTCTCCCCTCCGTGGCCGTACCCGAGCCACGACGGCAACCACTTGGCTGGAAGCGCCGATGCCGCAAGGGCGACCGCCTCGGGGACGAGCGCGAGCGCCGCGTAGCCGCCCACCTTGGACGCCGCAATCAGGAGCGCCGTCGTCACGACGCCAAGGACGAGCGCGCATATCAGCGCCTTGAGCTCCCTCGCCGGCCGCGGGCACGGCGCCAGCGACCTCGGTACGGCTTTGAGCAGCGTGAGCGACGCCGCGATGGTGGTGAAGAAAGTGAGGTAGGGTAAGAACCGCGCGTGGTGAGCCTCCTGGGAAAAAAACTCTATGGGGGAGAGCCTCGGAGGAGACCCCTCCCCCATCTCCATCCGTTTCCCTGCCTCCCTTATCCAGCGGCTCGGGGGGAGGGCCTCAGGCCCTCCCCCAGAGAATTTCCTTCCGGCCTCCTTGTAATTCTGGAAGTGGAAGAAGGCCATGCCGAACCAGCCGCCAAACAACATAGCCTTGACGTTACTGGACAGCTCGAGCAGCTGCTGGAGCTCCTCCTCGCACCCCTTGTACGCGTCCACGTCCCTCCTTGTTGGAATTGAAGCTCTCAACTCTGTTGGAGTTGAAGCTCTCAACTCCCATCTCTCACTCTTATTTATTTGTGTCTCTCACAAACACACACATACACCTGGAGAAGATGAACACATTTTTTATGGTGCCACAGCCCTCACGGCCTTTGCACTACTTTTTCTTTTCTTCTCAACCTTTAAACAAAGCATCAGTACATGGATATATATACACACTCACGCTCTACTATATGCGCTACTCTCAGACTTAAGCCACTAAGCACACGTTCTAAACAAACTCCACAAGTCTTTCTCCACTAGCTTGACCGAGCACTGCATGTAGCCAATTCATGCTCCTACAAGCCAGGGTGACCAAGTACTCACCTACATGCAAGCTAACTACTCACAACGTGCAAAGACTCATTCCTTGCATGACCTCCTATTTTTAATGCTACACTAATTACACGTACCAACACCTTGACTCCTACCACGCACAACTCAAACTACACTAACGTGACAATGACAAGATTAATTCCAACAATCACCCCCTTAATCTTGTCATGTTAAGCTTCACATCTTGCACTCACCGATGCAGATCACCCACATCGTCTTGCCGCACGCAACGGCCTCTTGCACGACTTATCGCGCCATTGACGATCTTCAACACTTATCTTCAAGAAGTTCCGTCTTCGTACTCGGCACGGGTTAGCAACACAAGTTTCGTTTATGTGTAGCCGAATCCATGCTCGCAGTCGCTTCTCTACCACGTGGTGCACTCCGCATTGAGGGGCAAGATAATCGCCCTCCCCACGTGATCACACTTGAGAATATTACGATCGTTCACGCCATCCGTGACCATGAACATGAGCGTCACCGCAGCCCATGCACTTGGCGAGTTCTTCTCGTCGAGACATGGAGATGGGCAAGACATTCGCCCATCTTACCTTACGGTTGGCAGCGACACTCCTTGATAGCATGTTTTTTTGGAGACACGCCGTCTCCATTCTTCACCGCTACCTCTTGGTCGCCACAACTTCGCCGCCGTACACAACTTCAAACGCGAGCGAGACACCGCTGTGGCCTCACGCCACCAACAGATCCCTCCTCCGCGTCATGTCGCCTCCACGTGGTTCTTGCGCATAGCCACCTCCTCATGGCCATGCACAACACCATCGGCATCGCGCCGACTGTCTTCTCATAGCGGCCTCGCAAGGCCATCTCTACCATCTATCACCATCACAGACGGTTCTTAAAAAAGATCGTCTGTGAATTATCACAGACGGTTCTATTAAAAAACCGTTTGTGATAGTTGGATATCATAGATGGTTCGTAATAAGAACCGTCTGTGATAGGTATGCATTATAAATACCTGGTCCCGACAGACCCCCCGCCCATTCCCATTTGAGCCGCCACCCCTGCTACCTCCTCCTCCATTGTGCCAGCTTAGAGAGGAGAAGGAAGGGAAGGAATGAGGTAGGGAGGAGAAGGAAAGGAGGAAGGGAGGAGAAGGAGAGGAGGAAGGGAGGTAAAGGAGAAGGAGAGGAATCTCGAGAGATATTTGGTATTTTCGTCGTTAGCTCCGAGGGTAATGATCTATAACCCTTTATATTTGCTAGAGGTTAATTGCTAATCAATTTAAGTATGTTTGGTTAATAGGAAGAGTACGTACTTGCGGTTTATTAATCTAATTTGACACTAATTTGTTATATGCGTAGCGTAGATTGATCGAAACTAGATGTACAGTGTGAACCGTGTGAGTCAAGAGTATATTAATGACGTGTTTGCTTTTAGAAGAGCCGCTGAGCAAGATATATTGAAGAAGGGGATAAAATTTATGTATTGTCCATGCATTGATTGCGGTAATCTGAAGATGTTTAATAACCCGGCGCAGATCAAAGCGCACTTGATTCGAAGGGGTTTCAAAAAAAGGTATACATATTGGACCAGTCACGGTGAAGAGCAAATTATATAGGAAGTTAATAATGACGACATCGCGGAGGAAGTCAACGATATGCCAGATGTAGAATGTGCTTTTGATGAGAATAGGTCGCACGATGATAATCTGGATCAGATGCTACGCGATGCAGAAGAGAACTACAGTGAGAGAGAGTTTTGTAAATTTGAGGGCTTAATGGAGGACTCGGTGAGACCTTTGTTCCTTGGCTGCAAGTCGGAATACACAAGGTTGTCAACCGTGCTTGAACTACTGAAATTGAAGGCAAGCAATGGTTGGTCTGACAAAAGTTTCACGGCGTTGTTAGGTCTCCTAGCGAACATCCTTCCGGAGGGAAACGTGTTGTATCCTCTACCATAAAGACTATGCAGACATGCATGTATGTCCCGTGTGCAAAGCATCCCGATACAAGCGTAAGAATACTGTTAAGGTGAAGTAAGGACCCCCTGCTAAGATGTTGTGGTATCTGCCTGTGATCCCACATTTGAAGCGTTTATTTGCGAACCCAAAGGAGGCAAGATTGCTGCGTTGGCACTCGGAGGAGCGTAAGAAAGATGGAAAGCTAAGACACCCTGCTGATTCTGCCCAGTGGAGAAATTTCGATCGGACTTGAAGAGTTGATGCGAACCGAGGAACATAAGGTTAGGGTTGAGTACAGATGGAATGAATCCTTTTGGCAACATGAGCAGCCGACATAGCACCTGGCCTGTCAATCTTCGGCTGTGTATGAAAAGGAAGTACATTTTGATGTCATTACTTATTTAAGGGCCGAAGCAACCTGGGAATGATATTGATGTGTACTTAGAACCATTACTGGAAGATCTTGTGACACTGTAGAACGAATGGGTACAAGTTTGGGATGCATACAAACGAGAGAACTTTACTTTACGCGCCATGTTGTTCTGCATCATCAATGATTTTTCTATTCTTGGTAATCTGTCGGGCTTCAATACAAAAGGAGCCAAAGCCTGTCCGCACTGCCTAGATGGTACGGAGAGTGTATGGTTTGAACAACTCACAATAAAGCGTATATATCGTCACCGTAGGTTCCTTCCCAGAATTCACCCATACCGCAAGATGAAGAAACAATTCGACGGAAATAAGGAGGACGATTCAGCTCTAAGGGCTTTTAGAGGGAAAGAGGTCTATGATATGGTTAAGGATATCAATGTTGTGCTTGGGAAGGGACGTAAAGTAAGAACTCGTCAGAAGAACATCTAGAAGAAGTAGTCAATTTTTTGGGACTTGCCTTATTGGGAGCACTTAGAAGTTCGTCACTGCATCGACGCCATGCACATGGAGAAGAATGTATGTGATAGAATGTATGGAGAAGAATGCAAAACAGAGGATGGTGTTAACGCACGGCGTGACTTGGTTGATATGAACATAAGGACCGAGTTAGCACCGAAAGAGACCGATAAAGGACGAACGTACCTTCCCCCAGCTTGCTACACTCTGTCCAAGGCCGAGAGAAATGAACTATGCCAGAGCTTGCATGGTGTGAAAGTTCCGTCCGGTTACTCCGCTAACATTAACAAACTTGTTTCTATGGAAGATTTGAAATTAATTGGTATAAAGTCTCATGATTGTCATGTGTTTATGACACAAATGTTTCCTGTTGCAATTATGAGTATCTTGCTGAATAAGATCCGAGTGGCAATCTTGAGGCTGTGTTATTTGTTTAACTCAATTGCTCAGATGGTCATCGATCCCCAAGGACTAGATGCTCTGCAGGCCGAGGTGGTGACGACTCTATGTCATCTTGAGATATATTTTCCTCTGTCATTTTTCGATATCATGGTCCATATCATTGTTCACCTTGTGAAAGAGATAAAGATATGTGGCCTTGTGTTCTTACGTCATATGTACCCGTTCAAGAGGTACATAGGAATTCTCAAGTCCTACGTACAGAATCGATCTCGATCGGAGGGCAGCATCATCGAAGGTTATGCAACCGAAGAGGTCATTGAGTTCTGTGTCGACTATATGACTCAGGTGGAACCAATAGGTGTGCCTCTATCTCGTCATGAGGGGAGACTGGAGGGTATCGAGACCATCAGAAGGAAATCAATCACTCCCGATCTGGATACGTACGCTCAAACCCATTTCACGGTTTTGCAACACATGACCCAAGTGTCCTCATACATCGACGAGCACAAAGACATGGTACGCCAACAGAATCCAGACCGGTCGGAGGTTTGGATCACAAGAGATCACAACCGTCGGTTCAACAAATGATTAAAGGTGCGATTCACTGGGAGGTCATCAAGTGATGATACGCTGCTATGGTTGGCAAAAGGACCAAAATTTACAATTGTGACATGGCAAGGATACGACATAAATGGGTACACATTTTATACGACAGCTCAGGATAGGAATAGCACAGTCCAGAACAGCGGTGTCCGCATAGATGCGTTTCACGAGTAGTTCAATACTACTGGGCCACGTGGGTTGAACTCCTGCTATGGGTTCGTAGAGGAGATTTGGGAGCTCGACTACGTACTTTTCAATATCCCCTTATTTCGATGCCATTGGGTTAAACTTCCGCACAGTGTGAAGGTCGACAAGTACGGCGTCACTACTGTGGACCTCAAACGTGTCAGATACAAGGACGAACCATTCATACTAGCTAAGCAAATTGTTCAAGTTTTTTATGTAACGAACCCAGCAAATAAGAACCACCACGTAGTTCTTCATGGAAAAAGAAGGATTATCGGAGTTGAGAATGTCGTGGATGAGGAAAAGTACAATCAATTTGACGAGTTGCCTCCTTTCGGAGACGACATCAGGCTCGAGGAAGAACCCAATGAGGAAGCTAGCTATATGCGCGTCGATCATCATGAAGGGCTATATTTTAATTAAGAATTTACTCCATTGTAATTTATTCCATAACATGAGACATGTCAATGTGGACTTGCCATGTGTTATGGACTTATAATGTCTTATTTTGATGTCAATGTGGATTGTCATGTGTTATGGATTTGTCATCTCTGATTTTGATATCAATGTGGACTTCATTGTAATGTGGAATGATAATATTACGCACTTGTACAACCTATTTGTCTCATGTCCTAATATGTCAAACATGATGGACTTAATATCTCCTTGCTCTTGTATGGCTTATAAAGGTTCATGTGCTCTCATGCCAAATTATGGATTTCTCTGAATGTGCTCTTGTATGCCTAATACTTGTGGCACATATCTCTGAGTGATCTATCATATAGTGGCATATCACAGATGGTTCTATTATGGAACCGTTTGTGATGAGTAATCACAGACGGTTCTATAATAGAACCGTCTGTGATATCCCTTTATTAAGTAGGGTACCGCTAGGGTTCATGTGCCCTTACTCGACACTTCACCTCCCTAGTGCCTTACTCCTCACTCGCCCGTTCGCCTCCTCTTCCACTAAAGCCTCCTCCCCCGACGGCCACCCCCGACATCGACGACACCCGGCCACCCCCGACATCAACGACACCCGACCACCCCCTGCTTCATCACCAACTCTGGGCCATCTTCCTCCGGCTCCAACCCGACGAGCGGCCACCTCCCTCCTCCGACACAACCCACCGCCTCCTCTTCCACTGCAGCACTGCCTCCTCGCGTCGTCGGCTCCAACGCCTCCTCCGGTTCTCCAGCTTCCCTCCTCTCCAGCAGCCGACGGTGCGTTTCGTCGTTGCTTTGTTGATACTACGTAGCTAGGGTTTGAATGTTCTATGTGATGATGAAACATGGGCTAGAAATTTTAGATTGGGGGTTGATTTGTTGGAGCTACTCCTTATGATGACCACATTTTTTGACCTATGCTCTAGTGGAATGTTGATACTCTACTGCTCTTTTATATTTTGTTAGGTTCATGTTCATATGTATATATCAGTATTAATACTTTGGTGGAGTACGATGTTGCTGATTGATGAATGCATGTAAAGTTTTATGTAGTTTAACCTACTGATATGTGTCAAGAATAATATTTAGATTGTCTTTTAGATTATAGATTTACTTATTTGTGGTAAGAATATTAAGTTTATGCATGCTATTTCTAAATCAGTGTCTTGCTTAGTGCCATTTTTGTCACTGTATGTTCTTTTGGCAAATCATATCAGTGTTTATATTTGTAAAATCCTTTTTTTGTTTCATTGACTTTGCTGTCCAGTTGTTTGATACATTGATTCAAAGTATGTTGTTTATATTTGCTTGAATGAACAAAAGAATGTTAGTGCTATATTGGAGACTTCCTTGAATAGTACGAACTATATATGCTTCTATTTGTTGTGAATGCATTGTCTATTGATGTGAATGTATCGTTTGATACTATTTGAGTAATAGATACTCTGCTTGAATAGTCAACAGTGTTAATTATATATAACACTTCTATTTTTACAAGGTAATTTTAGTTAATTGGTTGGGCAACTTCTATTTTTGTATAAAATATGTTTTCATATTATGTTCAAATTCTTCAATATTAATAGTATTTGTGCTAGATATGATGAGATTATGCCCATGGTGGGTGTTCTTGGGCATTGAGGGTGATGGTGGGTCTTCTATTCTGTGATGAAGATAGCCAAATACTGAAATTGAACTGATAATCAATTCATATTTGAGCTCTACTTTGTTACTTACTGTTGTCATCTTGATCTGTTGTCAATCTGTCACCTTTGAGTGGAACTACTTGTAAAGCATTTTGGCTCTGGTGGTTACTAGCAGTCCTGTTGGTTAGGCCTTCTGTTGTCCAAGTAGCAGGCTTGCTGATCTTGTGCTTTGTATTCAATTGCACTAAGGCTTTTCAAGTCCTGTTGGTAATATGAAGTTCTGTGTATAATCAACATTGGTTCCCTGTTTGACCGAAAGTTTACTCTGTGATCTTTTGATTTTGAGATCATTTGATAGTCTAGTAAAGTATTATTTAGAGCTTAAATTTTGAATCTGTATTGTCATGTTTAATTTATGAAGAGTATAGACAATAGGGTTGAGATGGCAAAGACTTGTTCTTTTGCAACTCTCCTTCTGAGAGCACACACTATCATCAATCATCTATGCTTTATGTTGTTTATTGATGTGTTTCTAATGTTAATGTTGAGACTTTCGGCTGTGACTCTTTGCCTTGCCCTGTGCATGATCATACTCCCCTCCCCTTATCCCCTTCACTCTCACAACTCACTATTTGGCTATGGCTGTGATCAAGTCCAACCGTACACCAATCATACTCCTTACGTATATTTTTGGGAAAGTGTGCAGTTAGTGTTTTTATTTATTCTCTTGATTGTGTGCCCAGCATCCCGTGAGTACCTTTTCAGTTTTCAATTTTCTTTACTATGTATTCTATATTTAAAGTTCAATGGGTAACTTCTATTTGTTTATATAATTAATGTGTTTACAAGGCAATTTTAGTTAATTGGTTGGGTAACTTATATAGATAGCAAGTAAGCGAGATGACGTCTGCACCGTCTTCGCCGTCGGCATCGACGTCGCCGAATGCGTCTGGATGTTCGACGGAAGTGATACGTAAGCGAGATGGCAGAGGAATATCGAAATTGCCTACGGGCCGACTGACCATCACGGAGGTTAGTACCCTTGGGGTCCCTCTGAGTCCCAAGAAAGCAACAGCGAGATTTTGGACCATCTGCAGGATACTTGGAAGGGAACGGGTCCCCATCACCACACCAAGCTGGAAGTCTCTAACGGATGTACAGAGAGGCCAGCTGTGGACAGAACTTTCAGGCTCGTTCACTATCCCAGAAGCCGACCAGGCACGCGTGGAACAGTAGGCATTGCTCGTGATGGGACATGCGTGGAGGACCTTCAAGAGCACGCTTGTCATGAAGTACGTGAACATAGGTCGGACGCCCTTCACAAAGTATCAATTCTTGTCGTGGGATATATGGGATGCCTTTGTGGCTATGAAGACGACAACCGAATTTCAAGAGCAAAGTGCGGCGCACAAAGCTCTCCAGGCACAAAACACTCACCCCCACAAACTCGGCACCGCTGGGTACACGGGTAAAGCCACGGAATGAGCGGCGGAGGACAAGAATGCAACGGGGCTATTTGCTAGGATCATAGACGAGCGTGCCCAAAGCTGGTTGAGAGCGAGGGCAAAAGTCACATCTTCGGGCAGCATCTCTTTCACAAACCTAGCAGACGAGGCAGTGTCCCAACGTCTGGTAAATATGTCAAACTACCTAGTTGTTAATAAGTCCATAACATCATAGTATCTATAATAACATGATGACCTCTTGCAGCATGCATTGACTACCGAATCTTCCCAAGGCTCCTTCGAAACAAACAGGGAGAAGGATATACTATCTATGGCCCTGGGAAACAAGGAGCACCCGGGTCATACGCGAGGCATTGGGTTTTACGTACCATGGAATGATGGATTCCGACACGACTCCGACATGTATAGGAGTAGGAAGAGATCCAAGGCCGAGCACAACGCCCGGTTGGAACAGGTGCTTATTGCAAAATTTCAAGGACAGATAACAAGATTGCAGGATCAAATGAATCAACTCCTTAGCCAGTCGCAAGCCACCCTCGTTATTTTGGGAGCCAGTCCTCCTCAACATCGGAGTAGCGTCGCGTCCACTCCAAATTCTGAACATGACGACATCCAATTACATATCGACGACATCAATGTAATGTACATCTCTGGAATGCACCAAAGATATACCTATAGGACGCCTTAGCTAATTGTGTATCGTTTTGTAGGAGACAATGCCCTGCAAGCTCCAAGTGAGGATGGTTGGGTCCATTTCTATTGAGGTTGGACAGGGGATGGTGTATCCATACCAGAAGGGACGGTCGGCCACGGTGCCCGGTTAGCGCGAGGTTAAGCGAGGTCGGTGGACATGGTACATGACAATTTCATGGCCATCCCGTTGGAGATTCGCCCAAACGAAGGCATCAGAACACTAGGGGATGCCATGCACATTTTTATCCAGTGGTCCAAGAAGGACATCGCCCTGGACCCAACAGTGTCGCGATCTCGACACGACCATTCCTCTCCAACAGGACCCTCGATGACTCCTCCTCAACCTTCGCTTCAGAAGGCCATCTCATCGGTTCCCGTGGAGAAGACGCCGAAGAAAAAGAAAAGCGTGCCGCCATATCGATTCCCAAGTCGTCTCATAGGAAGACGTGTAGCGGGCCAGTCATTAAGGCCAAATCGAAATCAAAGAACATTAAGGTGCCTCCCAAACCCTTGAAATACTCCATCAGAAGTCCGTTGGCCACCGACACAGTATTTGCCCGCGCTGGAGTAGGTTGCCATGCTTTGCATGTCTGGTACATGCGAAAGACTAAAGAGAAGGGGTGCGATACTGGAATCACCATCACATACACGAAGGAGCATTTCTTCCACGATCTAGGCCACTTTGTCGTGGGCTTCAACGACTTATTCGACCTATTCAACCTCGATGCCCTCTATGCCTCATTTCTACGATGTTGGACACTGTAAGTGTGTACAATCAAGTTTTACATTCACGTAATACCGATAAATATCACAACTCATTACTTATGTATAGATACATAATGAAAAAAGCCCAGGAATGGTCCGAACCGGTGGGTTTCCTTGACCCACACGTGGTCCTGAGCAAACCATTTGTAATAGCCCAAAATCCCTAAGCTGGATTAGTTAAGCATCTAATGAGCATTTATGAAATTTTGGACTTTATTAAAACTTTTATTTTAAAACAAATGTGTTAAAACCTAGTAATCCAATATTTCTTCTCCAATTCAAAAGTCCAATTTAAATTTGGGGCAAAACTAAGGATTCAAGTGTGGAAATATTTTAGTTGAGTTCTATATACTCTAGTTTGGTTAAATTGTATTTTCTGAATTTTTTGGAAATTTTTTGGTTTCTTGTCATTTTGCATGTTCAAAATCGAAGTTGAATTTAAAATACAAGCAAATCTTGTGAACAGTGCCTGAAAATAATTTTCCTAGGTTCTGTAACACTTTATAAACTCACCTTCAAAATTTTCACAATTTTTAGACTTTGAATAATATCTTTAAGCAACCAGTCAAACTTGTAAATTAAAAGTCAAATACCAAAAACAGAAATTTGAAAGAATTCTGTACAGAAATTCAGTACATGAAAAATTCTAGAATAAACTAGACTATGTCAAGAAGCTTTCATAAAAAATTTAGGATTTTAGGAGCTATAAAACTACGACTAATCTTTAACTAATCACCCAACCATTTTTGCAAAGTCTGGAAAATTCTTGTGCTTGTCTCTCTCAATGACTAGCCAGGCCTACAATCCAGGTTATCTCTTCCATGCATCCAACCCCATTCCCCCTGCATGCTCGCTAGCTAGCCACTATCAATGTGCGCACCCATGCCGACCCAAGCGCCTTGAGCTCTCCGTCATTTCTTTGGTTATAAGGTGCTGCAGCCCCTTTTTGCCCCCGGTTCATTCCTCCCTTTCCTCATTCTTCTCCACCGAGAGCTGGCCCCTTCGCCTTCGCCCACCTTGCCTCCACCACCGAGCTCGCCTCCCTCCCACCCCGACCGCTCGACCCGCAATGGCCGCTCCCTCCGCTCGACGCGGCCCGGCCCCTATGGCCCGCCTCTCAACACCGCTCGGCTCCCTTGTGCCTCCCTGCCCATGGCACCACAGCTGCCGGCCCGTCTCCTTGGCTGACCCATGTTGGCCGCTTCACCTCCTCGGTCGAGCCAGCACACCTGAGTGCCGTTGCCCTCGGTCTTCCCCACGCACGGCAGCCACACACCACCGCCGGCTCGCTTGAGCCCCGCTCGAGTTGCGCTGCCTCCACCCATGAGGCCGCTTCGCTCGACTGGTTCCGATGTTACTGTTGTCAGCCACCGCCGGAGTTCCCCTCGCCACCGACGTTGAGCGTGTCCGAGCCGCTTGGCTCCTCTGCTCTCCTTCCCCATCTCTGTGATTCTCTTGTGAAGATGCTCCTAACTATGGTAGTCACTTTTGAGTTTGCTTTAATTATGTTGTTCAGTTGGCAGTTAACTCTTAGCAGCTTTAGAATATGTAAATCATTATGGTTATAAATCTCCAAAAAAAGAACAAACAGAGAGAAGAGAAGGGACTAGTTGAAATTTTTGATTGGAATTCACTTGCAACACCTGTTGTCTTTTGCTATCAATCCTTGTAAATGCTTTTTAGGTCACTTCAGTAAGTTAGCAAAACTGGAAGATTGGATTTAGAGGAAGTTCAGTTTTAGCTTTGAAGTTCAGAAAAACTTGTTGTTGTTGGTTTATGAACATTAGCCTGAAGTTAATCAATATTGTCAATAGATTAATGACCTTGTTAATGTAGTAGTTAGAAATGTTAGTAATTCAATTAGTTTTTAGACAACTATTTAACAGAAGTATTCAAATCTGAGAATCAGTTAGGGTGTGAATTGTCAGAAATCAACAGTGAAACAACCTAATCCTATTTAGGCATTGCTGAGTAGAGAAGAAATTGAAGATACATTTTAGAACATCAGTAAACTTACTAGCTTTTGGAACATCCAAAAATTTCCAACCTTTTGATGTTAACTGAGTCTAGTACTTAGATATGTTTGACAATACTTAGTAAACTTTTATCAACCAAATGAGCATAAAAACAAACTTAGAAACTCCATCAAGATCAGTGATAAGCTTTTAGCAATTAAATCCTAGGAGAATATGGACTTATGGCCTATGGGAGGCAAGGTTGAAATGCTTCACTTAAGTAACAGTGGGTCAAAAACATGCCAGATGCTATAGCAAATGGATTAGAAGATTTAATTGTTAGCCTTTAGCATCTAATCTATAAGGCTTAACATGAATCTTGAGTCAAGAATTAAATTAGTGGTTAGTAAGCAACAGTAGACCTTATGCCATAGTCTCAATTTCAAAAGTTCATAACCTATTCAATTCAACTCTAAATCAAATATTTTCTGTCTCTAAATTCATCTAAAATTAATATCTTTCTTCTGTATTAATTTCATAATTTTGAAGACTTTTTGGAGTTCTGGTGTTTATTCGATGCTTTTATTTGTCAGTTCTTACCGTTAGATGACGATGATTCTGGAATACATTTGAGAAGTTCATGAGAATGTCCAGATTTCCAGCAAGCAAAGGCAAGCAATTTTCTGTTGATGCACGTTGATCCTATTATATTCAAAAACTATTATCTTGTTTTCAAACTGTATGTATGCATGCTTTATTTGTCAAAATTATGTTTGCGATTAGAGGTAGTTAATCCGGTTGCATGAATTCCCTAAAATTGTTCGTCCCCTGCCACTAGCCTAGGTTAATAATCCTGCTGGTGATTTAGAGCCCGGTAGATGTTATATGGTCTATTTATGTTTATTCAGTGTCATGCTTAACCATGCTTAGTTTCCGATAGATTGGGCGGTTAACGACTTGTTGATAACCTTGATCATACAAATCATTTTTTTATGTTATAACCAGCACCTTGTGCGATCATATTTGGAAAAACTAAAAATAAAAATAAAATATTTTAGACTTGGGCACATTGGTTGGCTGGTGTGCTTTTGGGTGTGTTTGGTGCCCAAGTCAACAAGGATCGAACATCTTGTTACACTAAACCAAGCATTATTGCGTGCAACCACATGAGGGCATATGGGAACCCTCTTGACTTAGTACTCTGGGGAGTGTTAATTAATGAGTCGCTGGTGGTAGGTATAGGTGGATAAAAAGAAATGTGTTATACTGTGTCGGGCATGTGACGGGTGGGGTTCCGGGTGGGTTCTCTCGGCCGAGGAGCATTGGCAGTTGCTACGGCTGGGCCAATGTCTCTGACGTAACGTATGGGTCCTCTGTGGGAGCTCGGTAGTGGGCGGTTCACAGAGGGTTAACCCCTATACGTGCGACTCTTGATTAGCTCACTCCATTAGAAAACGTCTCGTAGGACTTAGCTCTACCGGCATACCTTCGGAAGTGTGCTTTATCCGGTGGCAAAAGGAAGCGATCGGCGTGTGGGTAAGTTGTACACCCTGCGGGGTTTAATCTATTCGAATAGCCAAGTCCTTGGTTATGGACACGCTTGGGGAGGTCTTTCGAGAGTTAGACTCAACATTTTGGATTTTAAACTTAAAACTTGATGGGTAGTACTGAGAATGGTTTCTCATACTATGTTTTGTGTGTTGCCTGGGCAGCCACATGTAGATGTTCTGTTAATGTCTAATGTTAATTACTCGCTGTTATTTGTAGTATTTAAAATGTTTTCTAACTTGCCATTTGAATCTACTACATTGTATTTAAATTGAAATATTGCTTTGCGCTGAAAATGAACCCTATAGCCTTCTCCTTTGAGTAGAGCTTGCATGTAGCTATGTATAGGTTTGCTAATCATAAGTCTTGTGGAGTACATTCGTGTACTCACTGTTTGCTTTTATTTACTAATCTGGACAATAGGTATTGAGATCTATTCGGGTAAGGAAAGATGCGCAGAAAACGTCGATTTGCTAAGGTTTTAACCCTAGTCGGTTGCCCAGTGGGTTATGGCAAGCCATTGGGCCTCCACTTCTGGTTAATTTATGATTTTATTTTAGTTCATTTATTGTTTTTCCGCTGTGTACTTGATATGTCATATTGCGATATTGTAATAACCTGTGTATGGTTTGATATTATTTGTAAAGGTGTATGTGTACCGCTCCTGGGAGTACATAATGCACCGAGAGCAGGGAAATTTAATTTGTGATGCTACGATCAATTAGATGATTAAGCATTACAAGTTAAATCGCCCAGCGGCTCTCACACCATCAACCAAGATGCATCCTTCGTCGAGAAATACATAACAACGAGATTGCTTACTCAGGACAACAAGGACTACATAGTGGTGCCCTACAACCAGAAGTAAGTGCTTCACTACTTGCTATATAAATTTCTCTTGTACTTTATATGCAGCACGAACTTAGGTTTAATGACTATAGCGACATACATGAGTAGGTTCCACTGGATCCTTTTGGTCATTGTACCAAAGAGGAACAAGGTAATATACCTTGATTCCCTACTCAACAAAAAGCACGAATTCACCCTTGTGAAAGGAATACTCGACAAGTATGCTCATTTCCTTCATACATAACTCTATTGTAGTCTTCCTTCGTTTGAAATGGTCGAGGATAATTTTTTGGAATCATATGTAGGTCGTTCATCGCTTATGTTGCCGACGGAGGGGCATACAAGGGATTGAGTGCCACACTGCAACACAGGACGCGATTTTCGGTACGCACTACAACACAATAATCCTATATCATACTTTGTAATAATGCATCTCGAACTGACTATACATATATATGTAATTCTATTTTTGCAGTGCCGCCAGCAAAAACAAGATCACCTATGTGCATTCTACGTTTGCCATCATATGTAGCAAATCATTAGTGCTAAGATGAAGGATCCCGAGGTTTGTCAATCTCAAAATAATTATTTCCTAATTATAAATTTAAATATATATGCTTACTACTTTACTCTTGCTAGCGATAGGGCTTGAACATAGATTTAGATGCACTCGTTGTGAAAGAGATCGCGGACGTTCAAGGGAAGCTCTGCGCCTTCATCAAGACATAGATCATTAACACTACAGAGAGTTTCACTCCGTCGACACCTCTCAACCACCTTCAAACAATTGATTCAATTGTAATCCAATTGTAACTATAGCGCCAATACTTGAACAAATTCTTTTGTAATTTATTTTGAGTTGTAAATGATCACTTTGAGTTGTCAACAATTGATTATCTGTGATGTATCTGTTTTCTACATGCTTATTTTTAGAGGGCATGGCTAGCAATTCCTGAGGCTAGCTGAAAATCAAAAAAAAATTAGTTAGGTATAAAGAACTATCACGAGACGGTTTTTGTTGAAGCAAATGCATGAAGGTATAGTATCACCGGCGGTTCTATTTACAAACCGTCGTGATATGTAGAAATATCCTGAGCGGTTCTATTTCCAAACCATATGTCATATGTCTCAAACCACAGACGGTTTGTAAATAGAACCATCTGTGATATCCTACGTATTGACGAGGATTAAAACCTCTATGTATTATTTTAATACATAATAAAAGACCATACATCTTCATGGTCGTAACCCCTAAGGCTAACGACCTCACTGGTCGTAAGGATTTAGAGGTTACATAAGGGTACCACTGTGGGACAAGGTCTGTGCCTAGCCTCCAACCGTAATCGCTTTCGAAACGCTATGAAGCTGGTGTTTATAACTAATCCGAATATATTCTTACCGTCACGATGAATATAGCATGTGTTGTATACTTCATACCACAGCGGTTAGAGGTCCTAAAGACAACGACAACAACTACCAAGCGGTTTGATGTCTCTCGGGCACCAAAGCGTCGCGTAGATTAAACACATTGTTAGCAGTGTGCTAAGCCACGACCGATCATAGCGCTTCACGAGGACTCCTTCTCCAAAATGCTTGCCACCCCTTCGGAAGTTATTTGAGGGCGAAGCATAGAAGACCAAAGGGCAGATCGGAACATCAACCCAAGTTCTACAGATCAAGAGGCAAACTGAGACAAGCAATATAGCAATCATCACATCTAGTGTAATTAGGATTAGTCCCCAGTTGGGTTGTAAGCATCCCCTTGTAAATCCAGTTCATATCAATAAAGAGTGGCCCCCATTCTCTCCCAGGAATTATCGCGTCATTTTCCTCTTTCATTTCATAAGATCGGCGATTTGATCGTCGACAGCTGGCGCCGTCCGTGGGGAAGAAGACGCAAGTTTCCTGAAGAAACTCTCCGTTTATCAAATCCTCGCTCATTCCTTGTAATCGCTGATGCGACTATGCCCGAGGTTTGGAATGAGGAGAATTTCGACCTGGCGGACTACGCTGATCTCGACATGGAAGGATGCATCCGTGCCATGCAAGAAAATGGCATGTCATCCTCCTCCTCCTCCTCCGCCGGTTCGCAGGTCGCCGACGTTGGCGAAGTCGACCGGATGGATGAGGATCCACCATTATGACAAGTGGAGCTTCTGGCCATTCCGACCATCTCGGGATATCTGGAAGCCGCTCCAAGCCCGGTCCTTTTGACCGGCAAAACAAGTGATGAAATTTCAGCACCTCAATCCGAGAATCTCTATACTCTCGATGAGATTATGGCTGAAAGATACTCACCTACAGTTTCTGGCAATTCCAGGAGTGAACCGACACCTAGTAATGGTGTCGATGAAGCCTCCACTGGTCGTAGGCCAAGTGGGGATGAAGCGACTCAGCATACGATCAGCGGTTTGTCAGATTAGGCTGAGCCCACCAAGAAGACCTCAGGAAGTGCTCATCACCGACCGCTCTCTGTCGTGGAAGCTTCTAGCAGAAGTATTGAAAAGCACTCCATTAGTTACGATGGAAGCTCATCGGAAGATCACTGCTGGAGGCACGAGGTCAATGCGATCGGAGATGCAAATCAAGATGTCTTGCACGGTCCTACACACTCTGCCCCGCCACCACATGTTGATGGAGATGATACGGGCCATCAAGCACCAACTTCCGGAGGCAATGGAGCTAATCGACGTCCATCAGTTAACTCACATGCTTTGCCCACCAAGAGTAGGCGATAGGATGTAAGAACAAAGAGGTCGGGGGTAGGTTCAGGCCTGCGTACACCTACAACCAGTATGAACCCCCCGAGACCTTCGGTAACTGTACAAAACTTGCGACGTGTTCAAGATCCGTTGAATAATTCTGACCTTGCTTTAGTAGAAACTCCAAGCTTTGTACAGCTCGTAGGCCAAATATCAGAAATTCTCCAACAGACCATGCAACGCACGGAAGCGTACCGGGAACAAAGGGTCTCAGGGAGTCGAACCATAACTTCATCCCAACATTCCTCCCTTAGCAGGGGATAACATGGTCATGCTAGGTAACAATCGATACCAAGACCTCATCGGCGATTCCGACCAAGGAGTCACGAGGGGAGAAGGCTATTCCAGGTAGCCACTCCCCCACCACGTCGAGAAGAACCAATGCTTGGACCTGACGATCTCCGACATCGTCTAAATCAGGCAGGTGGTCGAAGGCATCATATCAATATCCATGACCGGATCGGCACACCGGAGCTCCAGCGTTCCAACCTCAGGAACCAGTCTCTGACCGATTACAATCCGGCACCTTTCCAAAGAAGGCGCCATGAATCGATCACGGGTTGTCGAGCCTTCTCTGCAGGGCTCCAAGCTGTGCGTTGGCCTACTTAGGTTCGGCCAAGCCAACTTGGACAAGTTCAATGGGACTCAAAACCCATTAGAGTTTCTCCAAATATATACCACCACCATCAGAGCTGATGGTGGCGATGAGAATGTAATGGCTAACTATCTACCCACCGTGCTCGAAGGGTCTGTCCGGTCGTGGTTATTAAACCTACCAGTCTGATCAATTTATACTTAGGAGCAACTCTGCGACCTTCTAATTGCCAACTTCAAAATGCGTCTGACCATACAGAAAGGAGGGCGATCTCCACCGAATCCGGCAGGGCTCTAATGAGACGCTATGTCAATACATCAAGAGGTTCAGTCAGGTTAGTAATTACATACCGAAGGTCACAGAGTCATCTGTTATCTAGGCTTTTAAAACAGGTCTGAGGAATCAGCAGTTTACGGAGGACATAGCAATGAACCCTCCACGAACAACCGTTGAACTTTTTGACATGGCCGACAAGTATGCCACCGCTAGTGAAGCGATTGAGTGGTGTGAAGCCATTGATCGGAAAGATAAGATTCCCCAGCCCGGCCTGGACAAATCAGAGAAAAAGAATAAGAAGTCTCTCAAGAAGAAAAAGAACCACAGACCGGACGATAAGAAAGTCCTAGCGATTCCTGAAAAGTTCACGAAGGGTAAGAAGGACTACACCGGTCGGGGCAAAACAAAAGTTTCGACCGAAACATTCCAGAAAAACAAGAAGTGGTGTCCACTTCACCAACAGGCAGGGCATGATCTACGCACCTGTCGAGTCTGGCAAAAGAAACTAGAGGATTATTATGCAGGTAAATGACAATTTCCCGCAATACAGGAACCCGGAGGGACGAGTTCCAAAAAGGACAAGGATGGCGACGAAGAGATGGAGTACCAAGATCCTCAACAGATGGTCGACATGATCTTTGGCAGGTCTTCTTCATACGAGTCGAAGCGTCATCGGAAGGCCATGGAGCGGGAGGTCAACCTTGTTGAATCTCCAACCATCATCAAAACATCAAAGTGGTCGGACACGGCAATCTCCTTTAGCAAAGAAGACTGCCACATCCCTTCGACTCGACCAGGTAGGTTCCCTATTGTTGTTGAACCAACTATTAATAATTGTAGGGTTAATCGAGTCTTGATAGATGGAGGTAGCTCTTTGAATATATTATTTGCGGTGGCTTTAGAAGAAATGCAGGTTCTCAGGTCGAAGGTGAAACCAGTGAAATATGCCTTTCATGGCATAGTTCCTAACTCCATTGCTAAACCGATAGGACAAGTTTCCCTACCGGTTACGTTTGGAAAGCCTGATAACTTCCGAACAGAAAAGATTTCGTTCGATGTGGTAAACTTTGAATCCGCATATAACGGAATCCTTGGTCGACCGGCATTAGCCAAGTTCTTGATAGCCATGTATTACGGTTATCAAAGTTTGAAAATGCCAGAACCAAAGGGAGTCATCACGATTCGAGGAGATCAGAAAATGGCTTACGTGTGTGATCGAAAATCCTTTGAACTGGTTGATGAACTTCCGACCAGAGAGGCTAATCCATCTACCATACAGGTCAAGCACTCGAGGCCGAAGATGACACCCAAGCCTTCCGACCAGACAAAAGAAGTACCACTCGACAAAGGCGCTTCTTTGGACAGCGCCAAGTTGCCACCTGGGTCAAGAAATGCTGACTCATCTACCCGCAAGATTCTGGACGGGGCAAGACTCGACCCCAAATAGGAAGAGTCGCTCGTCTCCTTCCTCCAAGCAAATCAGGACGTGTTCGCCTGGCAAGCGTCCGATATGCCTGGAGTCCCTCGGGAGGTGATCGAGCACAGGCTAGCTCTCCAGCCTGACAAAAACCGATTAAGCAGAAGCTGCGGTGTTTCACACGTGATCGGAAGGAAGCTATCCAGTCGGAGATTGACAAGCTCCTCAACGCTGGGTTTATTCGTGAGGTCGACCAACCTCAGTGGCTCGCCAATCTTGTAATGGTTAGAAAGAATAATGGGGAATGATGAATGTGTATAGACTTTACAGATCTTAATAAAGCTTGTCCGAATGATGATTTTCCCCTTCCACGCATTGACCAACTTGTAGACTCTACTTAGGGTGTGAGTTACTAAGTTTTTAGATCGTATTGAGGTACCACCAGATTAATATGTGTAAAGAAGATGAAGAGAAAACTTCCTTTATCACCCCATATGGCACTTACTGCTATGTTAAGATGTCATTTGGTCTCAAAAACACTGGTGCAACTTTTCAGAGGTTGATGCAAAAAACCTTTAATTCACAAATAGGTCGGAATCTGGAAGCCTACGTTGATGATCTGGTCGTAAAGAGCACCAACACTGGCGATCACATTCCTGACTTACAAGAAACTTTCAACAACTTGAGAAGACATAACCTCAAGTTGAATCCGGAAAAGTGTGTGTTCGGAGTTTCTGCTGGAAAACTACTGGTTTCCTAGTCTCGGCTAGAGGTATTGAAGCAAATCCAGTAAAAATAACGGCCATCGACCAGATGCGCCCTCCGACCACGAAGAAGGAGGTCCAAAAACTAACCGACTGTACGGCAGCGCTAAGTCGTTTCATAGCTAGGTTAGGGGAAAAAGGATTACCTTTCTTTAAGCTTCTTCGGAAACATGAAAGTTTCAAGTGGACTAAAGAGGCAAACGATACATTTGAAGGACTTAAAAAGTACCTTATGAGTACCCCGGTCTTAGTCTCTCCGAGATCGGGAGAAACATTGCTAATTTACGTGGCAGCAACACCACAGACAGTTAGTGGTGTACTGGTCGTAGAAAGGGATAACATCCAACGACCAGTTTATCACGTAAGCGAAGTCTTACATGGCCCAAAGGAAAGATATCCACAGGTACAAAAGTTGCTCTATGGTCTTCTTATGTCTTCAAGGAAGCTAAGGCACTACTTTCAGGCCCACGAAGTGGTCGTACCAACTGAGTATCCCCTTGGTCAAGTCCTTGGAAACAAGGAATCATCAGGACGAATAGCAAAATGGGCGGTTGAGCTAGGGGCGTTCGACCTCCATTCCATCTCACGAACAGCAATCAAGTCCCAGGCAATAGCAGAATTCATTGTCGAATGGACAAACCCTGAACCCACCCAAGGGCTCGAGTACAAAAACCACGACGAGTGGACAATGTACTATGACAGTTCCTTGATGCTAAAAGGTTCGGGGGCTAGAGTTGTCTTGATATCCCCTACTGGTGAACAAATCAAGTACACCATCCAGTTAAATTTTCCTGCTACGAACAATGTGGCAGAATATGAAGGTTTACTAGCAGGATCCGAGCAGCTCGTTCACTCGGGATTCGCAGATTACTAGTGAAAGGCAATTCTCAACTAGTAGCGAATCAAGTAGGGAAAGAGTATCAATGCTCAAGTACCAAGATGCCATCTTATCTTGCGGAAGTACGGAAACTCGAAAAGCACTTCTTCGGTTTCCAGATCCAACATATTCCTAGAAAGGAAAACTTTCTGGCAGATCAGTTGGCACGGATGGCCTCCACAAGGACAACCGTCCTGCCTGGAGTTTTTCTCGAGTAACTCGATTCGCCCTCGGTGGTCGAGCCTTCCGAGATCATGCATGCTCCTTGCAGGTCGTACAAACCAATCGTGAGAACATGGATGCTCAACTAGTCGTTGATGGTTGGCGCTGTCACGATCAAGGTAGAGACTGGATGACATCGATCTACAATTATCTTCAGTATGACATAATTCCACAAGATGATGTAGAGGCTGATCGTCTCGCCGAAAAGCCAAATCATACGATCGATCGAGCGTACCTTGTATAAGCGAGGATCTCACTTGAGTGTTGATGAGATGCATATCTCAAGCAGATGGCATTAAGTTGCTGGCGAAATCCATGAAGAAGTGCGTGGAGCACATCATTCCTCTGAGAATCTTGGTCGGTAAAGCCTTGAGCAAGGATACTACTAATAGCGCCCTTCATGATGCAAAAGAGCTCATGGCGAAGTCGCGTATAATGTCGGTTTCATAGTCGACAAGTACATTTGCCGGTACAAGCCTTACAAACAATTCCTCTTTCTTGGCCTTTTGCAACTTAGAGACTGGACATCCTGGGACTTTTCCCAAGAGCACCCGAGGGCTTCGAATTCTTTTTCGTCATGATTGACACGTTTAAAAAATGGATCGAGACCGAGCCTGTTGTTAAAACAACAACTGAGTCCGCTAAGAGATTTCTCACAAAAAACGTGATCACACGATTTGGTGTACCCAGTCGTATAATCACAGACAATGGTGCCCAGTTCTCTAGTGGTCAATTCCAAGAATTCTACGATGAACTTGGTATCAAACATCATTTTTCTTCTGTTGCTCATCCGTAGAGCAATGGAGCAGTTGAGCGAGCTAATGGTATCATTATGCAGGGGATCAAACACCGAGTATTCGACCAGTTAATCAAACGGTCAGGAGCTTGGGTTCAAGAACTCCCGTCTGTATTATGGGCCGTTTGAACCACGACCAGTCGTGCGACTGGTGAAACACCATTCTTTTTGGTTTATGGTGCTGAAGTCATGCTTCCTCCAGAACTAAAAATTGGCTTTGCTCGAACTGATTGTTTCAACAAAAATGATCAGAATGAACGACGATTCGATGACATCAATTTCCTTGAAGAAAGACGAAACCAAGCCCTAGTACGATCAGCAGTATATCAACAAGCCATACGAAGGTATCATAGTCGTAAGGTGCAACCTCGTAGCCTTGCAGTAGGTGATCTGGTTCTTAGAAAAATTCAGAATCAGGCAAATTGCAACAAACTTTCTCCCAAGTGGGAAGGTCCTTACACTGTGATCAAAGTCACCCGACTAGGTTCTGTTAGACTAGCCATGTCGGACGGGCAAGTTTCGTCAAATTCTTGGAACATTGATCAATTGCGTAAGTTCTATGTCTAATTATTTTGTACATTATTTCAATTCTTTATTAGTACATTCATTCATTTCTTTTCGATGAGTGATATGATTTATATATCTATGCTTATATTCTGGTGAACTATTATTGTTGTTTAAGATGGTCGGAGAAGACAATTTTTCTCTCCGATATCCTCTAACAGGATCTCTATTACTCTTTGGCAATGACATTTGTGTCATACGCTGTATAGGTCCTAGCCGTAATCATTCCATGAATGATTCTATGTGCGACCATACGTGTAAACAGAGCATTATACAAATAACTCCGTATAGTTCCTTATACTATAAAGATTATGAAGACTATATTTCTTCATTTCAAAAATCTATTCCACTCTCGTTTGGCTACTGGTCGGGACACGGAAAGTCTCCTAGTCGAAGTCTCTCCTTTTTCGCACGTGGTCCTGCCCACTGGAAGGAGTTTCCTAGCGACGGTTCTTTTCTTACGATCCTCGCTGCCAGTCGGACTTGAGCCCGAACACGTTTTGCGAAATGTTTTTCTATATCTTCTATTCTTAGCAGTATTTTCCGACCAGTTCTGGGTCATATATATAAATACGATCACTTATCGTTTGTTGCATACATTTTTGCATTTCTTCTTATGTCAATACAACAAGTCTTTTTTCCAACCATATACAGCTTTTGTTTGGTATTTCGATTATGACAAGCAAGAATCTATAACTAGTCGAAATCATACGCTGGTTCCGACCACAGTGATTTCCTAGTATTGCTACGATCAGTTTTGTCTTAACATCAGTACATACTTTCAAAACAATGGTTTCGACATTCATTCTCTTTCTTGGCTACCTGCTTGTATAGCAACATTCTTCTACTATAAAGCAGTCGGGGGCTAGGGAGTACATGAGAATTTTAAAAGTCAAACAGGATAAACAAAAGAATTGTTGATGACATAAAAGGTAAGTTTTATACATTTTCAATATTCTTACATTGCAGGGGCCTACTCTTGAAATATCTCCAGACTAATTACTGCTTGATGGAGATTCGACCTCCATCTCTTCTACAACTTTGTCTTCGAGTGGCCTAAGTTCTTCCATAAACTTGGTCGCCTCATCAGGAGGGCAGTTGAAGTCATCTTCAACGGCTTGGAGATTAATGGAGGGGTCGGAAGCCTTCAGTTTTGCCAGTGCAAAACTAACTCCACTAGCAACACCTGCTTTCATGGTCTGGGCATAGTTCTCATGAGTAGTCTTGAGCAGACCTTTGAGATCCTCTAGAAGTTGACCCAAGTAGTTCATTTTCTCTATTGGATCCCTTAAGGTAGGCGGACTTGATCCTGATCCCATATCAAAGATTATCTTGTTTAAAGCATTAATTTTTTTCATCAATGTTTTGCACAAGAGCCACCTCCTTATCCTGCTCGAATTTCAGAGTCTTCTCTGTTCTGTCCAACACTTGCATTTGCTCTACAAGAGTAAAACGAGTGATAAGCACAAACATGATTGGAGGAGAATACTAAGTCAAGTTTACGACCTATTACCTTCAATTTTCTTGTTAAGTGTTTCATTGTTGGTCGTCGCCTCGGCGATCGACCGGTTCTTAGCTTTAATTTCTTCTTCAAGCAGAGTTATTCTGGCTTTATCAGCCACGATTTCTTCTTTTATTTTCTCCAAATCTATCGAATACGATAAGGAGAATAATTAGAGAAGGACAAAGTATTGAAGAAGGAAAAGGTTAAGTGGAAAGTTCTTACTTTCCAATTGGAGTCTTTTGCTCCAAGTCTTTAATTATTTGGGTGGATCCTCCGACCACTGACAAAGTTCTCGACCAGATGCTACACAAAATAGCATTTTCTCTTTAAGTTCCCTGTAAACTTTTGAGAAAGACTATGGAACTGGTCGTAGATACTTACCCAGACTGCCAAGTCATTATAACCAACAAATATCAAATCAGGATATGTCTTGATTTGATGATCTGATATTTTTCCCCAAGCCTCGTTAAGCTCCTTATCGTCGATAAATCGGGGACGAAAAGGGAACTGATTGGATTGGGATGTATTACCAACATAAGTCGAGACCTATTGAAGGCCTTCAGGGGCCTTTACCTCCGCAAGAGTTGGAACCACCGGTGGATCCAGCTCGACTGTTGTCTTTGACACCTGCTCGGGGGCTTTTTCGACCACTTTATCCTCAGAAACTTTGTCCTGGGAAGTGTTTTGGTCTGGGACCTCAACGGGTGCCTGGTCCTCAGGGAGAATCTGGTCGGAAATGACCAGAACACCAGAAGACCTATGCAAAACAAAGACGGGAAGTTCAAAACATCAAATCATCAAGAAACTATCAAAGGTATGCACTTATACGACCACTTTCATTTGTACATACCTAGTTAATTTCCGAGATTTGACTTTGAAACGTGGAAGAGTAAACTTTGTACCGCCAACCTTCCTTTTCTTCTCCTCCAATTTCGCCGGGTTCGAACCGGCAGGGTTGGTTAAACCCCTCATATCCTCCAACAAGATGCCGAAAGCAATGTCCTCGATCAGTTAATCAAGGTTTGCATCCCTGACCATCGGGTCGGAGGGAGTGGTTTCACCAACCTCCAGACCAGTTGTTTCAATAACAACTGTAAGGTCATGAACGACCGGTCTGGAGTCTACGGCCTCTGCAGTTACGCTCTGCGGGCCTTCAGCCTTCTCCACCTAAATCAAAAAATGAGTTTGGTTAGGTGATGTAATCTTTTATCTAAAGTACATACATATCCTTTTGAAATTCTCTATTACCTCAGGAGATTCATCTTCTTCCAGTGCATCTAGGCACGAGTCGGTCGGAACCACGGTGGGATGTTGATCCTCACCGGATTGTATGACTCGCAATCCGACCGACTACAAAAATAGAGCAAGATCAACAAATTGATCGGAGAATATGTATACATGATAAAAGAGATTTGATTATCTACCTTAAGCCTTGCCAGTCTCTTTCCAGCAGAAACTATTGCCAATATCTCAGGGAATGTAGCCTTCTCACCAGGCTCCCCAGCGCAGATCAACCTGATCCGCTCTCTGATTTCCTCAGGAGAAAGGGCTTTAAAAAAAGGGAGACAAGGGCAGATTTTAAGATATTACAATAATCAAATATTAAAACATACTGGTCGAAACTTTTCTCAAAAACTTACCACCTCCTGAGATAGCTTCATCACGACCAATGGACCAAAGCAAGGAATGAGTTCGAAGTTTCAGAGGGCTAATATGACGTTTGGTGAAATCTCTCACCACATACCAGGAGGTCAATCCCTTGATCCTCAGGTCATGGATGGCATTCACCCATCTTTCGACCACCCCTGCCTTCTCCACGGTCTTCCTCCACTTGGGATTTTCATTTGCTCTAATTCCGGTGAAGTAGAGGCCATCATCTCTCGTAACCGTCATGTAGAACCAGTTCTTTTTCCATGACGACCATGAGGATTTTGAGTACATATGGATGTACTCATCGGCCTTCCCGTCGTGAAGACGCAATGTGCATTCTCCGAGAGTCGCCGTGGATCTTCCCATCACCATTCGGTAGAAATACCTGAAGAGCCTCAAATTCGGTGGCACTCCCAGGTACGCCTCACACAACTAGGTGAAAATACTGATGTTGGCGATGGAGTTCGGAGCCAAATTCACCAACTCCACCCTGTAATACTCAAGAACGCGGAGAAGGAATTTGTGTACTGGCAACCTCAGCCCACATTCTATGTAGGCGAGAAAAACGGGGATTTCCCCATCTTCGCAGCTCGGAAAATACTCTCCGATCGCCGACCTCCACTTAATCAGATTCCTGTTTGGGAGCATCCCAATCCTCTCTAACGCCTCGAGCTTTTTTTTGCTTAACTCTGAAGGCAACCACTTCGTGATTTACTCCGACATGATGAAAATCCTTAAATGATGAGTAGTGGTCGTAGGAGGTTTTGTGGTCGGAAGAACAGCAAGAGATCTAAATCTTTTTTTTTGGAGAGAAGCTGAAAGGGGTCAAAAGGGGATCTGGAAGCGTAAAAGCTCTAAAAGCCTAGCGATGGGGATTTTATAGCTTCAGATCTGGTATCACGATCGGAAGTTACCCAAAAAAGTCCAATGGGCAGAAGCCTCTTTTTTGCCCAACGGACAGAAAAACTCTTCGGTTCCCAAGGCAAGTTCTCAACTTTAAAGTGAACACAGACCACCTCGTATATCACGGCATTAAATGAGGGTCTGCCCGATACAACTTCATCGGAAGAAGGTGTTCACACGACCTGTTCATTTAAAAGTTTGGGGGCTAACTGACGAGGATTAAAACCTCTATGTATTATTTTAATACATAATAAAAGACCAAACGTCTTCATGGTCGTAACCCCTAAGGCTAACGACCTCACTGGTCGTAAGGATTCAGAGGTTACATAAGGGTACCCTGGTCGGACAAGGTCCTGTACCTAGCCTCCGACCAAGTAACCGCTCAGAAACGCTATGAACTGGTGTTTATAACTAATCCCGAATATATTCTTACCGTGCGATGAATATAGCATGTGTTGTATACTTCATACCACGCGGTTAGAGGGTCCTAAAGACACTGACAACAACTACCAAACGGTTTGATGTCTCTCGGACACCAAACCGTCGCGCAGTTAAACACATTGTTAACCGTGCGCTAAGCCCCGACCAGTCGCAACGCTTCACCAAGGATGCCTTTTCCAGGAATAACTGCCACCCCTTCGGAAGTTATTTGAGGGCGAAGCATAGAAGACCAAAGAGCAGATCGGAACATCAACCCAAGTTCTACAGATCAAGAGGCAAACTGAGACAAGCAAGA
Organism: Phyllostachys edulis; assembly: GCA_036346405.1. NCBI lineage: Eukaryota > Viridiplantae > Streptophyta > Magnoliopsida > Poales > Poaceae > Phyllostachys > Phyllostachys edulis. Next base: position 72,956,844 of record CM070556.1, read on the forward strand.
TAGCAATCATCACATCCAGTGTAATTAGGATTAGTCCCCAGTCGGGTTGTAAGCACCCCCTTGTAAATCCAGTTCATATCAATAAAGAGCGGCCCCCATTCTCTCTTAGGAATTATCGCGTCATTTTCCTCTTTCATTTCATAAGATCGGCGATTCGATCGTCGACACGTATCCTGAGCGGTTTTGGTGGAAACAAATGCGTGATATTAACCCTTCACTGAGCGGTTTCAACAAAAACCATCGTGTTATGCTATATCACGAGCGGTTTTTGAACCGCTGCGTGATAAACGTCATATCATCAGACATACAAATTCAGACAGTTCAAAAACCATCTGTGATGATGGTTCCGAACCGTCTGTGATGAGCTTGTCTGTTCTAGTGGTAGGCTATAGCCCAAGGCCTAGCAAAAATTTCAGTGGATTTTTTTTGTGATATAGGCCCAACAAATTTATTGATAGTATCTAGCCTGAGGCCCAGTCAATCACTGTTCCGCCCATCCACGCCGGCCCAAGTGGTAGCCTACCCACAGCCCATCTGTGTCTGGTTGATTCTCCTCGTTTTCTCTTTTCTCTCTGTCCTTTCTTGTTCCGCGCCTGTGTTCTTCGTTCGGGATTGCCCAGTTGGTTCTTCCCTCTGCACGTCGCTTCGGTTTTCTTCCCCTTCGTTAACGCCTCTCTTGCCCACCACTCTTTCTTTTTAGCGTTTCTTGTTTGCTCGTTTCTTGTTTCTGGGGAGGAGTTGGTTCTTCATAGATCTACGTGTGTTTTGCTCTCCTTGGGGTCTCAGCTTCCCTATTTCGATGTTCTTCGTCTGCTGTGATGTTGTCTGCTCTATTTATATTATTTTCATTGTGGTTCACTACATTCTTCGCCCCCCTCCCCCTCCTTTTTCAGTCGGTTCTTGGTCTTTCTTGTCGGTTGCCTCTGTTCTTTGTTTGGATTTATGCCTTTGTCGTTCACTCCGTCCGTCGATTCGGTTATTTTTCCGTCCATTTATGGTGCTTTCGCTCACTTGTCTCTAATTATTTCCTTATTTTGCTTGTTTCTTTCTTGTTTCCTCATCTTGCCTTCTCTCTCGCTCCTTTCTTGTTATCTTCGCCCAGCTGTGATTTTTGTTGAGGATCACGTCGTTGGCCCTTGGTTCTGCTTCTGCCCAGTTGCCTCCATTCCCCCTGTTCTTCTTGTTTGTTCATGTCTTTTGAGGAGGGAGCGTTTTTCGTAGATCTGCTCGTGTTTTCTTTTTCTTAGGGTTTCCTTCTTGTTTCGGCCTTTTTACGTCACCGTGAAGTTGTCTGCCTCGTCTGTTTCTTTTATTTTCACTTGGTTTCGTTGTGTTCTCCCCCTCCTCTCCTCTTTGTTCTATAGGGGATTTTCCTTCGGTTGCGTCGGGTCGAGGGTATCCTTCTTCTCCTTTCTTTATTGTTGCAGTGTCGCTGCTTGACTCTTGCCGCATGTTAGCGTACAAGAGAGATACTGGGACCGCTTCCTCCGCTCTGGCCACTGGCGGTGCCGTTTTCTTATCAGGCTAGATTTGGTAGTATGGACCAGAAAAACTCAGCTGTAACACACTTTTAGCCTGTTTTTTGAGGGGCATTTTCGGCATCCCAGATACGCTCATCGGAGACCGAAGGGGAGGGATGCTACGGGTGTCAGAGGACAGCGGCCGACGACGGGAGGCCCGCGCCGTGAGGTACCGCGACCTCGGCGCGCCCTCCTCGACCTGCAGGCCACCACCGACCAGGTCTTCAACGCCATCTCCAAGCGAGTACGTAGTCCCACCCGCCCTTTTCCTTTCCCTCGTCGCTCTCACCCCCCGAACCCTTTCGCTCTCCCCGTCCCATGTGCCAAAATTCTCGGTTTCTGACATTGGCTTATCCTGCCTTTACTGGTCTCAGATCGTCAAGGAGCGCAACAAGCTTTTGGCCATTTTGCGGTGGATCACAGCTGCCAAAGTAAGCTATACTATTTCTTCCCGCTATTTAGATCATCGTGACTCATGAGATTCCATAGTTCTAAGTAGCCGTGGCCATAAATTTTGTTGTCTTTAATCTGCTGAGTAAAATACTTGGAAAAATGTTCTAGTGCAGTTGGAAGGTAACATGTGCGGTTGTTGTAACTTATGTAGGAAATTAGAAAAGTTTCATACGCATCAGTTTGACCTCAATTACCGATTTGGAAACCAGATGACAAACTATCTAGGTCTATTAGCTACGATCTATATGCCCTGTTTAAATTCTAAGATTTTACACAGGTTGATTTTGGCGATGCTCCTTCTTGTTGTATAGCTGTTTCATGTATTGCATGTGAAGATGCATCATTTACATTTCTTGTACAGCTTCAAAGTAAATAAATTCTAAAGGTTTTTGTTTGATGTGCACGTGGAGTATTTTTATTTTCATCATTGGATTTCCTACATGAACTTTGGGTGAGGACCGTGTTTTGTCGTTGCTCCACAAATGCTGGACTTGTTGGTGCAGTTGGTGTCTTAGTAGGAGCTCCAGGTTTGGGGTTCCCTCCCCGGTGTTGGTGTCTACCCCCTTTTTGGGGCTAGTGTTGGTGTTCATGGTGTCTCCCCTCCGGGGGTCGGTGTTGTGTTCTCTTCTTCTGAAATATGGTAGAGCTCCTGCCCTTGGTTTTTTTTAAAAAAAAAACTTACATGAACTTTCATTGACTGATCAGTTCGAATGGTTTGTCTTTTGTTCATTACTTCTAGGCTAAGATCAAAGCATTATCTCAGTCAGAGGAGTCGCTGACTATCGTATCACCTGCACGGCATCTTTCAAGTTGTACTAAACAAGAAGACTTCAAATAACTGTTTAACTGCAAATATTGTGACAGCAATACTGGACTCCCCATTACAAATATTTCCATAAATGGAGGGTTTAACAGAGTATGTACCATTGAATTACCTAATGATTCTAGAACCATTGGAGTTTAGAGTGGCAGCACTTTCAACTTTGCTGATAGCCACGCCTTTTGATAGGAATATGGGCTAGAAGGCACCCTTGAACTCTTTCAATTCTTCTCTGAGGAGAAATGTGATTATCCATCAAAAGAAGGTGGTCTAAAGGTTAGTATTTGCATTGTTCTTATGCAATATTATGGATAAATGCTTTGCTCATTGCCAAGCATGGTGACACAAAACAGACTTTTGTTAATTTGTTGGGATATCATCTAGTGTGGCGCCCCATGTCATTACCCCGAAGGTAATCACACTTAGGTATATGGATTATTATTCGTCTACCTGGTAGGACACCGCTCCAATGAATAATAAGCCTTACCAAAGTTAACGCAGCAGAACAATAAGATAGAAACTGTACTTTTATTACAGTCGTTAGCCACGCAAGGTTATGGTCTTTATTACAAGTAATTAATTACAACTGCAAAATGGGACTAAACCCCTCGCTTGCCTGCCCTGCTCCACCAGTCGTCTACTCGTCCCACTCGCCGAATAGGGTGTCCACCTCACCTTGTTCCTCGTAGTAAGTGCCCTTGCTTCCTGCGGTTTCCTCGGCACCTCCGTATCCTGCATCCCCACTTGGGATAATTCCCGACCGGATTAGGATCTAACAAAGGAAGATAATAGCAAGAATAAGTACTAGTGTATTCAGCAAGTATTTATTAGCAAATATGCATTGTATAACTCTTCTCTGTTGAGTATCATATTTTCTAGCTTATCTCTTTTTCTGGAAAATACTTCATCAAAATTTATGTGGCAAGTTTTTATTATGAAAAGACTACTTATCTCTCAGTAAGAAGATAAGCCCATAGCAGTCACCGTAAACTCCAATCCAGGAGACAGGCATGATTCATGGTTTTATTTAGCACTGCGCATGCTTGTACCACTTTACCCATAGCTATTCTGAGCTCTCTTAAGGCTAGGTCTCCCGTATTTTCTTTGATGCGGTTTGAAGTTCAGAATACATAACGTTTTTCAAGTTATGTTTTTAAGTCTCCACCCATTATTTTCCGTCGATGTCCTAGGGCGCTCACCCAGTCCTCCACCGAGTTCCCATAATGTTGGTTGGGCCGGTTATCCCTTCACCCAACACTCCACCTTGCACTACTATAGCGCCTTGGCTCCCCCACTTCCGGACTTTTCCTACCGATCCTGGGTTCCTCCATCACACTCACATTATATTACTTACCCGATGTGGAGAGTATAATTACGTAACAAGGTAGCATTTTTTATCCATCGAAACAGGAAAATTGTTGGCATTTAAATACGACCTCTTATCCGAGCGGGAGTTTTGTTGGTCCTTATATATTATCCATATGTAAAGGGTCCCACCTCTTCACTGTCTTTCCTACCAAGAGCCCCCTTTACCATCATATCGGTTCTCTTCTGATACCGTTTGCTTCTCAATTTGTCTTGTTTTTCTCACTTCTTATCTCTTTTCTCTTTTTATCCGATTTGATTTGAGAGATAGTTTTAATGCACATATATATAAGATACAGAAAGGTAACTTTTACATTTAATATAACTAGCTTGATTTTCAAGAGATAGCTTGCATTCGTATTCATAGTAAAGATCGGCATCAACATATTCTAGATCAGCTATTCCTGTCTGAGCCGGTTCGCCCTCTGTAATTATACGACAGATGCGAATAATAAATAAATACTTAGTTGCTTTTGGTGCTAATATGTGTACATTAACCAGTTAATCTTCTTTTTTAGCAAATTTTAGTTTAATAAACTTTTCAGATCCCCGTGAGGTTAACGCTCCCCAATGGTGGTTGTTCTAGTCTGTCAGCTTTAGGCTCAAGGTTGCCTACTCTCGCGTTTTGTCGCCCAAATTTCTACACGTACCCGCACTGCACTCACTCACACAACACTTAACACTAAACACACACCATACCACACACAACAACACACACAAGACACCACACAACACACACGCACTACACAACACACACACACTCACACATACACTCACTGTACCACCCACACACACACTGCGTTGCACCGCATAACACAACGAACTCAACACACACCGACACTCCCTTTCCCCTCGGTTCCTCTTCTCCTTCCCTCTTTCTCCACGGTGATTTCCTTATCCCCTCGCTCGGATCTGGCTTCCCTGGGTGCGATGGGCCTCCTAGCGCTTCCCTTCGCCGGTCCCGTGCTGGATCTATGCCGTTGAGAGCTTTTGGTTACCCCTCCTCACCGGCTCTTCGCCTCTGGTTCGATGTGGTCGCCTCGGGTGGCTTTTGCTAGATTACCTGCCTCTTCCGGCTGCTCCCCTTTGTTGGTTTCTTGCCGTTGCCCCGGGTGGTCCTCCGGCTCCTTCTGCGGTTCCTCTCTACTTAATCTTACTATCCTATTTTCCTACCTTGCCGATTTGTACCCACGTTTAGTTGGGGTTTGTGGGTGACATCGCTGGTGGATTTTGGGGTTGTTGTTGGTGGTATGGTGGGGGTTTTGGGGATGGCATGTTGGAGATGGCTTGGGATGGCATGAGGGCTTCGGCAATGGCGGTCTCTGGTGGGTCTTTGTGGTGACCTTGGTGATGCTCGGGTTTTTGGTGATGGTGGATTGGTGGTGTTCTGTGGTGGCTTGGGTGATGCTCGGATATTCAGTGATGGTGGATTGGTGGTGCTCTGTGGGTTCTGGTGGTGATTGCTTGGTTGGGCTTGTGGGTTCTGGTGATGATGGCTTGGTTATGCTTGGCAATAGTGGATCAGAGGGATCACTGGCCCAAGTAGCATCCGAATAAGCCTGAAGCTGTAACAAGCTGGAGCGTGGAAAGAAGAGACGGCAAGAGATAGTCCCACAAAGGTATCGCAGAACTTCGAAGAAGGTGGTCAGTAATGGACTGAGTGGGAGCGAAAGAAATGACTCGAGAATATGAGCTGGATAAGTGATATCCGGACGAAATGTGAGAAGGTAGACAAGACTCCCAACAAGATGGCGATAGCGAGTCGGATCGAAAGAGGCTCGCCATCATAGGGTCGGAGGTGAACATTGAGCTCCATGGGAGTCTCAACATCTGTTGATCGATGAGGGAGGCGCGATCAAGAAGATCTGAATATACTTCTCTTGGGACATAAAGAAACCATCTGGAGTGGAAGTAACCTCAATCCCAAGGAAATGTGAAGAGGACCAAGATCCGACATAAGGAACTGCTCACTAAGATGAGCCTTGATAAAGGCAATGTACTCGAATCATCTCCGTAATGATCATATCATCAACATCTGTAAGAAGAAGAGTCCAGACCACGAGGCGAAGTGTGGACAAAGAGCGAGGATCATGATCACTTTTGAAAAGCCAGCAAAGATGACCACAGAGGAGAAGCGCTCAAACCAAGCACGAGGGGCTTGCTTAAGGCCATAGAGAGAGCGGCGAAGGCGACGGACCATGCCCTCGGGAATAGAATACCCGGTGGCGGATGCATGTAGACCTCCTCATGCAACTCGCCCGTTAAGAAAGGCATTCTTAACATCAAGAAAGCATGCCCGATGGCGCAACAGGCGCCACCGAAAGAAGAGTCGCGACGGTGGTCATGTGAGCCACAGGAGCAAAAAGTCTCGTCGTAGTCACGGCCATGCTCCTCGCCGAAGCCACGAGCAACAAGACACGCCTTATAGCGCTCAAGAGAGCCATCGAGGCGAGTCTTAATCTTATAAACCCACTTACATGTGATGGGGCGAGAGTGAGATGGAAAAGGAACAAGATCCCAAGTACCCGATGCGCTCGAGGGCAACAATCTCCTCGGCCATGGCATCTGCCACTCGGGGTGTAACATGACATCCCCGTGGGAGAGCAAGCTCACGAGTATTTGTGCCGGCAAAAGGCAAAGCAGGCAGAGGGCGAATCGACTAGCGATCGCGGAGGCGTAGCGAGGAGAACATGGCCCATCAGGAACATGAAGCATCGAAGAAGATGGAACATCGGAGAAGATGGCTCATCTGGAAGATCCTCATCGAGGTCGGCGAGTGTAGACGAGTGTAGTTGGGGAGCCGGAGGAGCGCGGAGACGGCGGTGGCGACAGCGGCGGAGAGGCCACGTGAAGAATATGTGGAGACTTCGATGGGGCCGGGTGGGCGAGGGCAAAGACAGATATAGGTGTATCTGGAAAGGTCAAAAAAGAGACTCCACAGAGAAAGCGAAGGAGAGACAGGCGTGGGTAGAAGGGACGAGACTCGTCGAAAGTCACATCGAGAAATCCGCATCCGTCGACCAACAGATCCCAAAGACGGTAGCCCTTGTGCTCGAGATTTGTATCCCGTAAAGACACACTCAACAGGTGAAGCGGTCGGTTTGGTGCGTTCTCGGCGAGGAGAGCGCAAACGCAACCAAACGACGAAGAAGCGAGTAGTCGGGAAGAAGACACGAGATGCTCAACAGGATCGCACCACGAAGAAGCGAAGAAATTTGGATGTTGACGAGGTAGGTGGCAGTGGAAACAGCCTCGGCCCAAAAGTGAGGTGGAATAGAGGCAGCAATCATCAGTGCACGAGCCGACTCAAGGAGGTGACGATGCTTGCGCTCAGCGACACCATTCTGAGCATGTGCACGGGACAAGAGAGGCGGCGAGAGTGCCCCTTTCGCAAGGAAGGCTGCTTGCAGTAACGAGAGAGGTACTCGCTAGCAGAGTCAGCACGAAAGACACGAATAGGAGTGGAGAACTATGTGCGAACCATAGTGGCAAACTGTTTATAGATAGATAAGGCCTCACTACGAGAAGACATGAAATATATCCAAGTGTGGCGAGAGAAATCATCTATAAATATGATATAATAACGATGACCCCCTTTCTAAGCGAAGGAGCGGACCCCAAACATCGAATGAACAAGATCAAAAGAACGCCGAGACAACGACTCACTATGAGGATAAGGAAGTGAATCTGTTTGCCTAACTTACATACGACAATCTAAAGACCGTCTCTGAGATAGACCCCGAAGGCCATGGCGAACTAAAGGCGGCAGTCGAGATCCACACAGATGGCCAAGACGGTGATGCCACTTCTTTGGAAAGAGCCGATGAAGCGGAGTGGCGAGCGGAGAGACTGGCAATGACGGTGGTAGAAGCGGAAGGAAGGTGAAGCAGTCAAGCTCCCAAAGGCGTTGTGAGTCAAGACGCAGGGGCAGAACCAACGAGCTCCGTGTGGCGGTCTGAACACAACAAGAGTCAGAGTCGAGAATGACTCGACAACCAAGATCGATGTCTGCCTAGCGTAAAGAAGGCGCATGGTAAGGCGAGGAACATAAGCAACAGAGGAACATGAAAAGATGAGTTGCTAAGAGGTCCTCGACGAGAGAGAAAGAGAGGTACCATCGGCGGTAAGAACAACCGCGGGAGAATCAAGAGGTGTAATGAAGGATGAGTGGAAGAATCAGGAGTCATATGAAAAGATGCTCTAGAATCAAGAATCCATGGGGAGGTGCCAAACTGTGTAGGGGGTGGTTTCTCGGTGTTCAAGAGTCGATGGAGAACACGCAGAACACCGCCGAGGAGAACACAAGCGGCAAGCGGCGTCGAAGTCGGCTATCTCTGCTCGATGAGAGAAACTCTTGAAGGAGTCAATGTGAGCGTCGATGTAGAAAGCTGCAGAACACATGCCGAGGAGAACACAAGCGGCAAGCGGTGTCGAAGTCGGCTATCTCTCGCCGATGAGAGCTGGCTGAAGGAGTCGATGCGAGCGTCGATGTAAGCGGCGATGCGGTGCTAGTAGAACGGCGTGAAAGATGCCGCGCTTCTTATAGCTGGGACTCAATGTGGCCAACCTTGTCGCGATAGGAAGCGGTGAGGGCGGCCACCGCCATATGGAGGGTAGCCACCACCACTGTGGCGGCCATTGGAGGAGGCGATGTCAAACGTGGAAGCGGTCGGTGTAGTAGGTGGATGAGCAGCGAGCATGGAGGAGTGGCATCAGACCGGCACCACTTAGAAGCCGTTCGAGAATGGGATCACGGTGATGGAGCAAGCCATTGGTAGGCGGCGCCGGCGGTAGCGGCGACAAAAGGCAACGGTCTAACGGTCTTTGGGCCGAGCGGCCGGTTAGAGCTACGTTTTTTTTTTCTCTCTCTCGGCTCACTTAAAAAGCGAAACTAACGCCCGGCCGTGGGCCAAAAATACCGAGCAAAGCGCGGCGGCGGCGCGAGTGGCGGCGTCGGCGAGCGAGTAGCGGCGTCGAGCGGCTCCAATGACGACGAGCGAGTGGCGGCGTCGGCAGCGAGCGGCGTCTCACCGGCGGTGGCGACGTCCCGGCGCTGGCGCCGATCGGCGTAATCGCGCGATGACGGCGGCGTTCTAAAGCGGCGCAGCAAGCGGCGCTTTTCCGGCGGCGAGGCGTCGGCAGCGCCTTCCCGCCGCGAGACGAAGCGGCGGATCCGGAGTTCGCGAGGATGGAGGCGGCGTCGAGGCGGCGGCTGGCGGCGACCTGCGGCGACACAGAATCGGCGATGGCGACGACAGCTGCGGCCTTGAGCGGAGACCCGGGCGGCCGGGGCTAGCTCAAGCGGCGGCCGGACGAGATGGTGAGCGGCTAGACCTAGATGACGGCCTGGAGACCGGAGGCGGCGCGGCAGCCGAGGATCCGATCAGGAGTCGTCGAAGATGACGACAAGAGGCGACGCCATCAGATCTGAGCGGCGGGCGGCGGCGGCGGGGCGACAAGCGAAGCGAAACCCTAGGTTTGCTCTGATACCATGTTATGAATAGCGCTTGTATTCAATATGAGGCCAATGGGCCAGTATATATACACAAAGTACATGTAGTAAATATGCAAATAACCCCTCATAACAATGGGGAATAATACACTATACATATATCTCTAACATCAACATCGTGGTGTTTTGGTCTCTTGGGTTTGGCTCCTTGCTAGAGGTGGATACTAGCATGGTGGCATGGTGGCTTCAGCCTCGGCCTCAAACCCTAGCCCATGTACCTCCTTTCCCCTTTTTACTTTTTGCAAGTTTAGCTATTTGTTTTCTACTCTTCCTTATTTTGTTATTTACTATGCATGCGTGTGGGTTAGCTCTATTAGGGCTGCTGTGTCAGGACTCGGGGTAAGGGTTTGCGCCGGGGAGCTTATTCCTACCCTGAGGGCGCATAGTGGCTCTTGCGAGCTTGCAATCGGCAGCGTGGTATCCATGCCACTGAGGCATGGTGTACCTTCTTCGGTTGGTTGAGGTTGTGTGCAGTGTTGTGTTTGTCTTATGCTAAGAGGGATGGTATGGGAATGATTGGTTTGTGTGCTAACCTCACGGGTCGGTTGGTTGGGGATCGATGGTTGGTTGATAACTTGATTGGTTCCCTGATGGGCTTGGTGGTGGCTGTCGGCTTGCGGTTCTCCAGTTCATTGCAGCTTGTCGTGGGCGTCTCTCTGGTGGCTGATGGTTCTCCTTCGCCTTCCTCTACCTTCTAGCTCCTCACCTCCAGCCTTCTCCCTCCGCTCTACTCTGTAGGTTGTGGGAGTTTGGGGTGGCTTGAGGGGTTGACTTCTTGTGCCCCTTTGCTTCTGTCGTGGGGTTGCAGTGAGGGTATTCCATGGCTTTTGGTTGCTGCTAGCTTTAGAGGGAGGCAAGGGGATGAAATGGATGTGTTCTAGCGTTTTTATCTGCGCTGGCTGAGCTTGGGCATTTCTCCCTTCCCACAATGCCCTCACCTCATCCATTCCCTCTCTGATGTTGCTATTTGGCTGGGTGAAAGCTATGAACCAATGGTCCAAGATGCACTGTTGTTCGGATTTTCTACGGTTGGGTAATTTGGAAAAATGGGCGTGGGGTTTTTCTAGTGCCCGACAATGAAGCCCATCTTAGTGAGAGGATACCGATGAGCGTTCACGCTATGTGACAGAACTACTTTTTTCCTTCTTCTCCTTTTGCATTTATTTAGGGATTGCTACCGGTGCTTGGTTTGCTATCAACGACAAGGAGTGTTTGCAGGGTTTTGGGGGTTGGCCATGGATGACTCTACTTCCGGGCGATACATGGAAAGGGACGCCGAGCATGTAGAGTCTTCTGTAATATTCAGTGTTGTAATTTTTATTTTTCTTAGTTGCAATGAATCATTGTAATGAGTCCGGAGTTGTAATCTTTCTTCTGATTTTTTGTAATTGATTCCAAGCTTGTATCAACGTTGTATGTTGTTAATTTAAAATTCGTATTGTAATCCCTGGAGATTGGTTCTTGTATTACTTTTTCTGGTAATGAAATATTGTATTACTGTTTCATCCTTTATTAAATTGTATGTGACATACTGTTTCGTTGTTGTGGGTAATTAGTTTAATTAGTATTGTTTATTTCTGTTTAAATGCGCTTAAGTGTTAGGGTTCTTTCATCTAGACCACCTCTTTTACCAATTCCATGCACACTTGCAACACTAGATACAGATTTCTTTCAGAAGTTGCAGACAAAATGGTCGCCATGGTAAGTATGTTTGTACTAGTGTGCACTCGAACCTAGCAAGGAACTTTCACCGTTTACATATGACAGTAGCTATGCAGTATCATCTCTGTACTCTATTGTGCACTGTTGTTACCTATATGGTGTTGCTACATAGCTACAGTCATACTGTATTCAGGAGGCACCAACTCAATAGATGTTAATCTACTTGAGAACCAAAGGGTAAAGATCTAGATTGTTATTATATTTTGCCCTTCCTCACATCCATATATCAACTGTTGCTGAAATTTAAACGCTTCCATTTCAGGCCGTTTTTACAACATTCTTTTAATCTAGATTACAGTTTACAAATCAGACTGCATCGTCTGCGGATATTACCACTTCTATGTCTTTGAAAAAGAGTCGCCTGAGTAAAAAAGACAACTGAATCGATGTATATCGCATGTGCTCCCTTGTCCAATAAGTTATACTCATTTCCTGTTTACCATAAATTGACTGTTTACTTCCAGTTTTCTTCACAGTGATCTCGACCTAAATCATCTATATTGCATTCTTTCTACAGCGTGTCGTAGAGAACCTCCTGCTGCAACTCAACTTTTGTTTTCCTGTTGTTGTACGCAGCTCTATCATACCCTTCCTATCAGCATCATGGATGTTGCTTGCTTTATCTCAGTATGTTTCAGTTATGTGCTATACATATGGTTGTATGTTCTCAGGATTGTATGTTGTATGTTACATCTTCTTACCGCACACTCTCTCCTTCTACCAGTTTTAGACAGTCTTGATGTTGGTCGGTTAATCATCTGTCGTTTTTTATGTTGTCTCTGTAAGAGTTGTCTGTTATCATTTCTGCTCAGTTGTTTTCTACCATCCATTGCATCATGCTTGGTGTCCTGTCCGTATGCCTTAGCTCAGTTTACAATTTACTGTTGTATGCTTACATATATCGTGCTGATGTACACACTTGTTTGGTATTCCACCTCTATGTATGTATAGCTAGATTCCATAACAAAGCCGCATAGTTCATATGTTTTTCTTATCACAGTGTTCTTCTCTGCTGATATACAAGTCCTGCATCATTCCTCCGCACTGAGCTTATCTATCAGTGCGCTCTATTCCCATTGACATAGCATAGTTCAGCCAGGTTTCTCTAAGTGGTAGTTAGCAACCTAATGCTATGTTTCTCTTTCGTATCTTCGGAATATACACTCATGATTACAGTCTACCCTAATTCCATTCCTCATCGCTACCGTTTAGCCAATTTCTTACTGCGCCGTTTTGCCAGTGCGTCAAGGCGCGCATAGGTATCTAGTAGTGGATAACTCGTAGGCGTCAAGGGGAACGACTGCGACAACGTTGACACGAGCGAAATTAATATTTTGTGGTGCGCATGATTTTGCGTATGACCATCTGTGTGCCACTGTATGGTCGATCGGAGAACTAGCCTCAGCCTAGCGATCGACCACGAGTCCACGATGGTCAGCGCCTGCGCCGGGTCTTCCCGTTTCCCGGCCTTTACATATGCACCCGTTCCAGTCAGAAATGAACACATGGAACTATCGAATACTCATTCACTAGTCTTTGCTAGGGATGGCAAACGGGTGCAGCGGGTATGGGTAGTACTCGTCCATACCTATGCCCGTGACCTCGATTTCCCCCCACAGGCATGCACGTAAAGGACGTTGGGCGAAGAACCTCGTCCATGCCCGTCGCCCGTGGGCATGCCTGTTTACCCACGAACAATGCACCGCCGCCTGCAGGTATGCCTTTTTACCCACGAATAATGCACACATCAAGTTCATAACAATTCACGCATCATCAATAGTGCATCACACATTAAATAACTAATAAAGTTCATCACAATTCACACATCAAATAACTAATCAAGTTCATCACAATTCACATATCAAGTTCGACAAGACAACAACTAATCAAGTTCAACAAATAGAATGGAAATACAAACTGATATAGTTCCTCACACATAAAAAAATGCTACTCCTGTAATGTAAAGCATATACATGGGAGGCCAGCCTGTACCCTATCAAAGTAGCGATAATGCGGGTCAAAGTGCGGAAATACCTTTCCTTGGGTGCGATTCTAGTTTTAATCATTTGCCCGATGGTTATCGGACTTTGCCTCTGAAAAATCACTACCGCTATCTATGATGAATCATCATGTAATCATGTGGTTCCCATGGGTATCGAGCACCGGTGACAACGATTCTTGTGGTGATCATGTAATTGGTAGTGGAAATTCAGTTTACATTCTTGGAGATATGCGGCTGACTCATAGATTATCATTTCTACGGTGAGCAAGATAAGTTTGTTGGCGGTTCCTTTGAGGATTGCCTTTGGATATCGATGAGTCCGATACTAGATATTGATGATTTGCTGCATGATGATGATGATTTAATGGAATACCTAGGAACATAACATAGATAATTTCATTACATATCCATTTCTTTGCTGTTTCTCCCTCTTTGATCATTGAGTTTTCCCCCTTTTCCATTTTCAGGTTAGGCAATAAAGCCTCCTGCACTTTTTTCTGTCATCCATTTTGTCTCACCAGGATTACCATCTTAACTTGAGTATGGAAGGCTAAACTTCTCATTTTGCTGTCAATCTTGTTATTTGAGACCATCTGTAGTATGCTCAATGATACTTGACTTGCATTCTTTGGAAACAATATATTAGCAACTTCAAGAAGCACACCAACTTCAAGAAGCACACAGCACGATTTGAATGGCACCATCTGTAGTATCTCATGTTGTGATAATGCATTCTATTATTATCCAGCAGCAAGAAACTTGGTTCCTTCTGCTTTTGCATCATTTGCTTGGTTTCTAGATTTCTACAGCAAGTAGAAAAGGAAATCATATACCATAATGGAATAAATTAATCCAACAGGATACTAGAGAGATCTTGGCGTAGGGCGACGGCTTACTTCCACCGGCGGCAAGAAAGCTAGCTAGTCGTCAAAGTTGCGGGAGGTGGTCTCGTGCCCGGCTCGGTGTAGATGAAGTCATTGCGACAATTCTTGCCGTGGAAGGAGATCTTGCCGAGGGCGGCGACGACTTACTTCCTCCGGCAATGAACGCGGACGGTGAACACCTCCACCATATCCCACCCACGGTGGCTGGCTCTCCGCCTTCACCTTCACCTTCCCCACCCCGGGACCCCCTCCCCCCGCATGGGTGGATCTAGATCTGGAGTTTTGGGGGGAGGCGGTGGCGACGGCCACTGGAGGGAGGCAAGAGGCGGCCATGACAGGGAGGGAGGCGAGCGACGGGAGGCGACCACGGGAGGGAGGCAACCTCAGGAGGGAGATGAGAGATTGGGGATGGATTTGGGGCTGGGACGCTGCGTCGGAGATGCTAGCGAGAGCTACTGTCGGCTGAATGGGGGCAATGGGCTAATGGAGTTACTGAGAAATAAGATGGATGGGACCACCTGTCAGTGTGATCGACGGGTAAATGGGTGTGACAGGCACGGGTAGAGCTTACCTATACCCACACCTGTTTACCTGATAGGCAGAGGATTGCTCCTATTTACATACCCGTGGGCAAAAAAAACCTCTCATTCCCGGCTCCATTGGGGTAATTGTCCGTGGGTATGCGGGTAATTGGGCACAATTGTTATCCCTAGTCCTTGCTAGATATATGATGCAGGGCGCCGGTTAACGACAAGTAAGCAATTGGACCGTGCGCCCCTTCCTTTGGCACGAAGATGGTTGCTGGTGATGCATGTGTTGTGTGAATTGTGTCCAGTAGCTTTCCATTCCCAGCCTGATCTTTCTTGAGCTTGTATGTCGTAGATGTGCTGCAATTTACAAGCGCACAGCGACTCTGACCTCACGGGCAGAGGGGGGGTGAGCACGGCATGACGAACACAAGTATAAAACACCATCCATTGAAATGGAATCAAGAGCGACAATGCTGCATTTGCCAAGACTTGTGCTACCAATTGGAATTGGTCGTTCAGATTCAGATCCGAGAATAACATGCATGAGTTTTATCAGGACAAATAACTCAAAACAGATACCACATACCATAAGCAATTTTCAACGGAAGCATGCATCACAACGAATTGAGTAGAAAATATCAGGTTCACTTATTCATAATAGAAATCACGCTGCTATACAGCACCGGATGTTTGCACACATGGTACGGGAATCGACGGTGACGGTAAAAATACAAAGACATGAAAACAATCAACACACAATGACAATTTGATTACAACGGCCACCAGGCGCAGCAGACTTGTGAACCAAGTTAGAAAAGAGCTCATCGGCCATCACGGAAGCGGAGCACCAGGTGCAGGGTGGACCAAACTTATCAATATCGTTTTGGTACCAGTCGGTATGGTCGGTATATACCATTTCGCCATCTAAAATAGACACATTCTTGAATCATTTCATACATGGCGTGAACTAAACCATTCAAATATATTACAAACATTAGAGTGACATAGACCACGTCGGGTCAAGTTTTACAAAAGGGCTGAACAGGCCAAATCGATTACATTACATGAAAACAACGTAAACTACAGCAGAAGCAAAAGAGGTAGAGCTCATCTCTCCATAGGCAAGCGACTGGGGTAGCCTGTGTACAACTGATATTAACCAAGAGATTGGATAATATCGGTTGTACGCAAGCACGGAACGAGTCCACTAGACTGAGGTGAGACCTAGACTGCAGAACTAGACTACTCTTCATCGTTTCCTTGTCCATCGGCTTCTGGGTCCTCATAATATGCATATCTCCTTAATCCACATGATCTGAAGGGTTTGGGGGAGAGCGAGAATGAGCACAACTTCCGTGCTCGCGAGCCAACACACAAGATGCAATAACATACATGTATGGATTAACAAGGATGACTCGGGTTCTTTTATTTGCTAAAGCAGCATTTTCAATTATCATATTTACAAATTCCTATCACTCAGCATTTTAACCAAATTGCATTTTATTAAAGAGAGTAATTGTGCAATATTAAATAACAGCAGAGGTTACCTCCACCTTATGCTTATTTTGACTAGAGCTACCTCCATTTATTAACACCACTGGGTTCGAAAACCCAGGAAAAATCCAATCTCAGGGCTAGGTGAGCCCGACCTGATTTTCACCCCCATCCACAAAGGTTTTTGAAATAGAACTAAATCTAGTAAGTTTTCATGTCCGCCTTTGACCGTAGGCACGGTTGTTTAAACAGTTTAGACTCTGCAGAGGTTGTACATTGTACCCACAAGAGACAACCATACTCGTTACCCCACATGATTCCGTAGTCATGTAATTGAGCGATCATCACAGTAACCTTTCTAAATATCTCGCTCCTTCTGTCATCTCACCCATATAGGGTTACACCCATACGTTGTGCGGGATGTTCACCTCAGCGACTAGGGTAGTTGGACTATACCATGGCGACTGGCAACTTCACCTTGTATCGATGTCCCATTCAAGCTGGACGCATCCCGAGCTTGCACATTCTCGTTATCCATCCAGCGAGATGACATTCAAGGTTTAATAAATTTACTAAGCCAAGTTGCACTTTGCAGACTTGTGGTTGTACTTGTTTTACACGGGAGGTCATGATAAGATTAAGTCCTTAATTCATCTGGGCGGTTCATTCCACATACAAACCACTCTCGTGCTGCGACAGCACCCACCACCATTCCATCTGCCCAGATATGGTAATAGCAAATTATTAGGGTTTTGAGGAGTAAAACCAAATTATCTCAATTACTTCAGTCATGGACCTCCAATGATTGCCCAAATTCATTTCATGTTTGAAGAGATGATGATTAGGATATTTTAATGCCCTGGTACTTAAGCAAGACTAGCATGTCGCTTAAGTACAACCTGTACTAGTATTTACCACATAGTTACTAGGGTGACATAGAATAATGGATTCAATTATCAATGGATGGCATAATAATTAATTAATCATCAAATGGGTATTTAACTACCTTAAGATTTAATATACATTTGATTACATAACTAAATCATGCAATTTTGATAATTTAAATGAATATAATTTACATAAAATGTAGGCTCAAAATGATCAAAGTATCGACTCGCCTTGGTTAAAGGTAAGAGAGTCTTAACAATCTTGTGCTTGATCGAAGTGGAGATCTCCTGCTTCTTCGAACCCTAATCGGATGAATGTACCGGAAAAAGGAACAACAAGCAAAGAGAGCAAATAAATACTAAAGAAATAACAAATGAACTCCAAATTAAACAAGACTAGTGCCATTAGCAAGATCTTGAATTTACAAAATTTTATAAACAAGTTTCATAATTTTTGAGCTATAATGGAGGAGAACGGAGCTTCCGAAGTTTGAAATGGAAATAAATCCAGAAAATGAAAAGAGGAGAGAGACAATGTCTCACTGACAACCGGGACCCACTGTACAATGCTTGGTCCACATGTAGAGTGCATGGACTAGAGGTCAACATGCACTGTGCATGCGGTCCATGGGCTCATGGGAACAGCAATGTGGCGGGGCCCACTTGTCGGTCAGGGGGGGTTAGGGTTTAATCAAAGCCGACCATTACTGTTTTTGCGGGCCCGCACGGCAGTGGGTCAAGGAGGCTTTAAGTCGGCAGTTTAATTAAAGCAATCATTGATTAGGGTTTTTAAGATAGGGATTTGGGGGGTTAATGGCGCGGGAACAGTGTTGGTCCGAACGTGCCAGCACGAGGCTTCTGCGGCTCCGGCTCGTCGCCGACGGAGGAGGGCGCGGTAGCACGGGGGAGCGACCAAAATGGGTTGCTCGTCGCACGGCAAAGGTGGTGACGGTGCTGGAGAGTTGCTAGAGCGACGTCGCGACAATAGAGAGCGGCGGCGGCGTTTGGTCCAAAACCGACAACGGCGGTTCGACGACGCACTACAAAAACTCAAGGGAGCACGGGCTAGAGGGGAACTCAAGGGACTCACCAAGCCAAAGAAGGGAGCAGGAGGTGGCCGAAGGAGGTAGATCGGCAGTGGAGAAGAAATTGGCCAGAGGTGGGGAAGGAGACCGAGTCAGGCGGCGACGGTGGACCAAAACCCAATCCACTTGGGGGGATGAGTTCCTCGTCTTCAAGGGCACTTGGTGACGGGGTCGGTGCAGCGGTGGTGTCGCTGGAGCGGCTAAACACCGGCGGGGGAGGCTCGGCCGAAAAAGGGAACAGGGAGGGATTTCTTCGGTGGAGCTTACCAGGGGCAAAGGAGCGATGCAGGGGAGGTCCAGGAGGAGGAGGGGGCCTCTTTATAGCCAGTGAAGGGTGAGAGAGTCATTGGAGAGCTTGGAGGGTGCGCGCGATCCCGAGGGCGGCGTCATGGGCGTACTGGCACGGGCAGGTGCATGCGCAGCGAGGGGAGGCGACTTGACAAGGGCGTTGCGGGCGCTCGAGTGATGTCATGGCGGTGACTTCACGGGCCGAGGTGGATGCGCTGCATGGCTCTGGCGCGCGCGTGCGCAGCGCAGCGTGCGGCACTACTACAAAACAGGCTATAGTAGACGCCCCATCACAGACGGTTCCTTTGGAACCGTCTATGTTGGGTCTTTGGAACCGTCTATGTTGGGTCTATCCGGACGCGGCATTTGCACTGTTAGCCTATCACAGACGGTTCTTAATTAGAACCGTCTGTGATAACTAATTATCACAGACGGTTTGTTAATAGCATCATCTGTGATAATTCACAGACAGTTCCATATAAGAACCGTCTGTGATAATCCAGCTCATCACAGACGGTTCTTATAAGGAACCGTCTATGAATTATCACAGACGGTTCTAATTAGGAATCGTCTGTGATTAGCTGGATTATCACAGACGGTTCTTAATTAGAACCGTCTGTGATAATTAGATATCACAAACGGTTGGTGGTTGGAACCGTCTGTGATAAATTCGCTTCAGCTCCCGCGCGCTGCGTCTCTTCGTCTCGCACGCCAACGTTACATGCGTCTCTTCGTCTCGTGCGCCGGTTACTCCTGTTTTATAAGACCGATCATCCTCCACCGAAGATGAAACCTCCCATCGCTTCTTCGTCTCACGGTATTGAATACGTACGAATCACTACGGCGAGGACAAAGGCGATGAGGTCGATGATCGCCTTTGCTCTTCTTCCTCACGATGTCGTTGTTGACATAAATCGATCAGGTCGCGAAGCTCTCCTCGGCCACGGCGGACCTATGCGACCTCGAGCCACGTACGTACATATTTATACTTACAAAAATACGTAGGTACTACTATTTATTCTAACGTCTTGAATTCTGTACGTATGTATATTGGAGTTGCAAGGCCATGTACAACGCGTGCAAGGACGGCGCCATGGGGAGGCGCGTGGAGCTGGAGCGGGAGGAGGTGATGAAGTGGCTGGACAATGGACGCTACGTCGCCGTCGTCAACCACCTTGCCGGCGCCGGCAACCCGGAGGCATGCTTCATCGTCGGCCTCCCGCTTGTCTTCACGCACCAGGCCATGCAGCGCGGCCTTGTGTGCCTCGAACGGGCGGCCGTCGCCGGCCACAAGGCTGCGGCCTACGTGCTCGGCCTCCTCCTCTACATGGCCGACGAGTCGCGCGACATTGGGAAGCACTACATTAGCCAGGTCGAGGGCGAGCCGGCCGGTGGAGGGTGCGAGACGGCCAAGAGGACCAACCGGGAGTGCAGGCGGTGCCGGAGGCTCGTTGTGGGCGTGGTCCAGGAGGCGTCGTGGAAGATGGACGGGCCGCTGGGCCGGGTGTGGGCGTTGTCCGAGGACGGCCACCGGTGCACGAGCACCGATTGCGACGTGATAGAAGGGTGGGATGACTACATCATCTTCTACAGTGATGACTGTAGGATTAGGCATGAGTGTGCAAAATTCTTTGCACAGGTGTTGAACTTCTTGCCATAAAATTAGCGGTTTTATGTATGTGAATTTGCATTTATCTATACAAAATCTTATGATCATCATCTGGAAATAATTCAATTAAATACTATAATATTTATCAATAATTAATATAATTTGTTCTAAATTTTTGGACCCTATTTCAACCCATAGAAAATTCAAACTCAAATCAATAACCTAAATTGGGTTCGAAATTAAATTAAGCAAATAATTCATCAACAGTGGGTTTTTAAATTTTATTTGAGAACTACAAAACATGCTATAGTAGACGCCCCATCACCGACGGTTCCTTTGGAACCGTCTGTGTTGGTGCCTATCCTGAATATTTGGGAGTCAGAAGGCGTCGTTGGAAAATGAAGAGACAAAGCCGTGCGATCGTGAGACGAAGAGACACACGCGGAAAAATGAAGAGACTTGTTCATTTTCATTTGTCACCAGGTTATCACAGACGGTTCCATAATAAAAGCTATGCGTGATAAGGAATCCTGATTTGTTCTATTGTAAATAAATGCGTGATATGATTTATCCTGAGCGGTTCTATTAAAGAACTATCAGTGATACGTTGAATATCACAGACGGTTCTATTAGGGAACCATCTGTGATTTCTTAGCACAGACGGTTTTTTAATAGAACCATCTGTGATAGCCTTTTTATAAGGAGGGAACCGCTAGGGTTTTGCTCTTACTCGTCACTTCGTCTCCCGCGCCCCTTAGGCTCTCGCGCGCTTGTTCGCCTCCTCTAGGGCTTGCCCGTTCACCTCCGACTACGACCTCGGCGCCTTCGACCTCGACGCCTCCAACCTCGGCGCCCCCAACCTTGGCGCCGCCGCGCCCGACCTTGGCGCCTTCGACCTCGGCGCCTCCGACCTTGACACCGTCGCCCCCGACCTCAGCACCGCCGCCCCCGACCTTGGCGCCCCCGACCTCAGCGCCTTCGACCTTGGCGCCGCCGCCCCCGACATCGCTTCTTCGCTCCTCGCGCTGGCTCTAGCGCCTCCTCCGGTACTCCCTCGTGCCTCCTCTGGTATACCACTCTACTCGCTCTATCCCACTCCCTCCCTTGCTCTGTGATGGGTTCTGTTGATGCTCTGTGTTGGACTTGGTTGATGCTCTGTGATGGATTTGGTTGAAACAAATTGGTTAGCTGAGAATTGAGTGAATATTTGTTGATGCTCTGTGATGATAGTCAAAAATCTGAAATCAAATAGATAATTAGAAACAAACTTGAGCAATCTTATTTGCTTATCTTCATGCTGTTTTTAGTTGTTCTCATAATGAATATGTTGAGCATATTGTTCTTTTTAAATGACATGGAGAAATTTCATATGTATATGATAATTTGGTCATTTAAATATGCTGGAATAGTTGCTACTATCTTTCGATCATCTGTCATTTTTGTTCTGTGATGAAGTTATTCATACACTGAAATTGATTATCATCCTGGACATTGTGGGTGTTCTGATGGTTAGGGTGAATTTTGTGGGCTTAATATTGCTCTGTGATTGGAATGGTCTAATTCTGAAATTGGTGGAATTACCAGTTCAATTTTGAGCTCTACAAGATTGCTTGCTGCTGTCATAGTAATCACCATAAGAAAGTTTTACTTGATTCTATTTTGTTTCTATGTCTTTATTAAATGCTAGTCTTCTGTACATGAAGCATTAAACCTTTGCTTAGCATTTCTTCGTCGATCCTGACACACTTGAGTGTACCTTTGCTTCATGCCAATCATCCACGGCATGAAACAAATGGTACACTCCAGTGTGTCGGGCTCGACGAAGTAGGCTCGAGCAAAGATGGGCTCGGGTTCTATCTATGCAAAAGATTCGTATCACTAGTTTCTATCTATACAAAGATCACAAGAGATTGTTATACATGTGATTGTTATGTCAGTCTAGTTAAGCTTTGGATAGAGTTCAAAATCTGAATTTTAGTGTTTTAATCCAATTTATGAATAGAATAGACCTTAGTGCTGAGATGGCCAAGTTTGTTTCTTGTGCAACTCACCATATGAGAGCTCACATTAATTTCAAATTTTTGTGCTCTGTGCTAATTTCATTCATATACATGTGGTACATGTTTAGCATTTCAATCAATTTAAATGACTTGAATGATTTACATTTGATTATGTTAATTTGGTCCTCCCTCGTGCCCTGTCTATTGATCTTCTCGGTGGTTTTGAGTACCATCGCCGTTGTGAGTATTTCAACATATCGTGCACTGTCTCTTTGCACATACATACATACATACATACATACATATATATACATATATATATATATATATGTGTGTGTGTGTGTGTGTGTGTGTGTGTGTGTGTGTGTGATGTGCTAGTTGAAATATGTGATCTGTGATTGGTGGGTTCTTTGATCTACTCGGTGGTGAATTGTCATAGAAAATAAAATTGAATGTGAATTGGTATATAGATTAAGCCTTGAGTTGTACATTGTCTAGCTGATTCCTATAACTTTGAGCAATTTATTTCAACCTATTATACCTGCTGTTCCTGTAGCTCTATCATTCAATTTTTCTTGCTGTTTTGTATCTTTTCTGCCTTCTTTCTGTTATCCGTGTATTTAGTTGATCTTAAGGCCTAATCTATAAATTGTCATATTCAGTTGATGATTACATTGGACATAAGTGCTGTGATGGCCAAGGTTACACCTTGTGCAACTAGCTTTCTGAGAGCAATAATCATACAATCAAATCTTAGCTTTATGCTAATTTTAAGTGTACACTTATTGTGTTTGATGAGCATATTGTTCCTTTTAAATGACTTAATTGATTTTCTTAGTCTTATGACTATCGTGTCATTTAATTGGTTAGGAAACTATGCTCTATTCATAATTATCTATGTTGGAAATAATTATGCAATTTTGCTAATATGTTTAGCTTTTCAATCAAGTGGGGATGGGACCAGACGAGGGCGAGCCGTCGGAGTCAAGACAGGTGAGAGAGCGGTGTCTTCTGAAGCAAGAAAGTGAGCACGAGGTGGTGTGGAGGCGTCATGGGCACAGAGCGCACGGGGAAGGGGCGCAGCGACCGGGTGGGGAAGAAGATGGGAGGGGAGGTGGCCCAGGCCAAAAGGGGAGGCCAAGGGGAAGTGGGCCGGGGAAAGGCAAGGGGCTGGACCCAAGAGAAAGGGATGGGCCGACCCAAGGAAGGAATGGGCTGAGCCCAAAAGAGAAAAGGGGAACCAAAAGAAGAGATTCAAATTTGAATTTAGGTAGAAGGAGGGAGTTTTGCAAATAAGCAACTAGTTTGAAATAGCTTTTTGAAACCAACTCGACAAACGCAAATACTATTCACCGTCCGAAAAACGGGAATGTTACAATATCGATGGAATTGAAAATACTGTCTATTGAATTCATTGAAATATATGTTATATTTGATCCTACTACTATGTATTTGGAGTAATATTACAAGTGAAATTTAGTGTAGATACAGTTAAACATATATATACTTATAAATATATATTGTTATTTAAACTTCTGAACGGTACACTGGTATGGACCGGTACCGAAATGTATCAGTCTAAGAGCCAAACCGATATGGCCTCCGGAATGGTATTGACATGTATAGGGTGGACTCCTCCTGGATGTTGTAATCCGCCAGGTCCGGCCATCCTCAGGCTGCTTGCTGACAAACATGAGACGTTGTTGGTCCGGTGGGATGCCCTCCTCGTCCTGGATCTTCATCTTCACGTTATCAATTGTATCAGAAGACTCGACCTCAAGCGTGATGGTCTTGCCAGTCAGGATCTTCACGAAGATCTGCATGCCACCGCAGAGGCGGAGCACCAGGTGCAGGTGAAAGCATTTAGGCCCCTAAAAATTATTTTGGTAATTAATGATAATATGTGAATATGAGATTAACGTATTTATTGAGTATTTACAAGGTTAAGTCCCATTGGTGAGTTTGATGACGTAAAGATGCATGCTAAAGGACAACATGAAGATCTACATGGCTCAAAGACAAGGTACAAGTAGTCTAGGATCCTTTTATATTTTACCGGTTTTAGGAGAAATGGTTGGAAGACCGGATTATAGGTTAAACGTCGTACTATTAAGAGGGATCATGACTAGTAGCTTGATAGCAATGTTCTTGTGCCATTTGGATCAACTTAGGATCATGCATGCATTTGAAATTGAATTTGAAAGCTCTAAGTGCATTTGTCAGAAATCGGTTGTACCGCAGGTTTATTGGCGGTAGTACCGCTTGAAGTGGTATGACCGCGCCTTACTTGGCGGTATTACCGAGTTCTGAACGTTTTAGCCAACTGATCGCTAATGCGGTACGACCGGCTTTTGCAGCGATACTACCGCATTGCGGTCGTTCCGATTCCTAGTTGGCGGTACGTTTAAAACAGAAGCGATGCATTTTGGTCCGGAGCTCTCTCTTGTTTTTCGGTCATACCGCATTTGAGAAACGGTCGTACCGCTCTGCGGTTGTACCGATTTCTATGTGGCGGTATGTATTTTCCAAAGAGCATGTTTTTCGGCCGTTTTGGAAACCCTATAATCGGTCGTACCGCTCCTCTATGCGGTATGACCAGAGCATGCGGTTGTACCGCAACTTAGTTGGCAGTCGTACCACGCGGGGATTTTCAACGGTTATGTCAGAGTAATTAATGTTACTGTTCTAGCCGTTACAGTGCTCTGACAGGCGTGCGGTCGTACCACTCGGTAGATGGCGGTCATATAGCATTTCGCTGAAAGTTGGGGAATTGCTCCCCAACGGTCATATGTGTTGGTGGGGGTTATAAATACCCCTCCACCTACTCAAGGACAGCTAGCTAGAGTTTATTTAACATCATTTGAGCCTTGAGCACCCTTTCAACTACTCATATACACTTGTTGCATTCATTGTAAGATAGTTGAGCCAATTCAAGTGCATTCACTCATTCTAGTTGATCCTCTTGCACTTGAGTGCCATCAAGCGAAGCTCTTTGATCTTTTACTCTTGGAGTTTTGCCAAACTCCTAGATGGCTTGGTGGTGGAGCACGGTGATCTCTTTAAGAAGCTTGTGAAGAGGCCCGGTGCCAAGATTGTGATTGGCTTGGAGTTCGCCATCTCCGGAGCGGAGGAAGAACTACCATAGTGATCGAGGGAAGGCTTAATTCGTGGAGCCGGCTTGAGTTGTCAAGCTTCCTCAACGTGGACTAGTGAAGACCAGCAAGTCTTAGATACTACGGAAAAAACATTCTTGTGCCTTCATTGTGGTTATTTCTTGTCTTTACTTATTCCGCATTTACAATTCTAGCTTTTATCTTGTGTTGAATTGCTTAGCTAGAATTGTATCTAGTTTAGACTAAGTTATTAATTAGCTTAAATTGTTAAATTGTAAAAAAATTCGAAAACCTCCTATTCACCTCCTAATCGGTTATCCTTGATCCTACAGCAGGGTGGATTCCTTCTGGATATTGTAATCCGCAAGAGTACAGCCATCCCAAAGCTGCTTACCAGCAATGATCGAGCGATGCTGGTCCAATGGAATGACCTCCTTGTCCTAGATCTTGGCCTTCACGTTGTTGATCGTGTTCGAGGACTTGACCTTGAGAGTGATGGTCTTTCCAGTGAGAGTCTTCACAAAGACATACCTCCCCTTAGGCGAAGGACGAGGTGGAGCGTGGACTCCTTCTAAATGTTGTAGTCGGCCAATATACGACCGTTCTCAAGCGGATTCCCTGCGAAGATGAGACGCTGCTGGTCCGGTGGAATGCCCTCCTTTCCTAGATCTTGGCCTTGACATCGTCAACGGTATCCGAGGACTCGACCTCGAGGGTGATGGTCTTGACAAGGATCTGCATGGGCATCTGCAAAGTTGGAAATAGCAAAATAAACAGGGTATGCCACAATGAACACACGTCTACAAGGGTAGATCAATCAAGTCATTGAACTGGAAGGCAAGTAGGCAGCAATCTTATGATAAATCTCCAGTTAACAATTAACAAATAGCAACCACGTGCATCTAACGAAAAACTGAATTGTAAATGTAGATTGAAGTGCTAAATTCGGTGGTTTAGGCTACATGCATTGCAAGGCAAACATACAGATGCTGCAAATCTGGACTGGAATGTAAGTAAAAAGTGTAAAACTAGCACAAGATAGTAAAATAGGGCCGGGTTGACGCAATAGTTGCATAGAGCAGATCATGGATAAAAAAATATCGAGTGGAATCTACATGACAACAATATGGGTCGGACGAGAATAATCAGGTAAAACACACACATAGACAGCAATAAACAATAATCTACAAAAGCAGATTCAACACAAAATCGTTCAAAACCTAAGCGAACCTGTCCACCAATAATCAGTGAGCTCTAAGTGAACCATCAGGGCATAGCAACAGTACCGAGTGAAATCTACACTGATTATAAATTGATCGAAAGCGCGTATGCCTACTCGATCACAATAACACGGAAAAAACTTGAATAATTAACCCAGTCACAAACAGATCACAGAGCATGCACACAACGATCTACATGGATCTATGGATATCGACACAGGGTTTTGCAGCATACGTATCCAAACCAGATCGCACAATACGAAAATATACGTGAAGGGAGGGGGGCATTGAGCGGCTGCGTACCTTGACGAGGTTCGCTTCGATTGATCGGCTGCTGTTGCGGGGAACCTTTTCGATTGGAATCGCCGGGATTGGATTGGGCGGCAATTTATTGACGGGAAACGAGGCTGGCTCGGTAACGTCACGGCTCACGCGTGAGGCAACCACATCCACGCGCGAGCACGAAGCGGAGTCGGTCGCCGCCACGCAGTCTCTCCGGGGCCATCTCGATGGACTCTCCCGTGTCCCGCCCACTATTGTGTGGGCTTTCCGGAAAACCCACTTGTCCACTACGCGGTGGGCCGGTAGCGTCGGCCATGTCTCGTCGCCCGTTTTGCATCCGCGATACACATGTCGTCTCGTGGGCTTCGGAGAGCTTTAGCGTGGTTTACTTCCGAGTTCCGATCTGCCGGCCCGCGACCACGGCTTCTATTCTTTCGGCCAGCCCAGGGACGTGTAGCGAAGCGGACTACCAACTTCATTCTCATTGGCTCAACACGATAGATTATCCGAGCAGATGGCCCATAAATTATTGTGTGAGTTTGTCACGAGGACGGGATCAAATTATAGTCACGTGGATTCCCCGAACCTAACGCCCTTGTATTATTAAGTTGACTTGACCTGCAGGGGCCCAACCTAGTAGTAGTATTACTCGAGGCCCGAAGAAGAATCTATTATACCGAAAAAGGACACGATTAAAGAGAGAAAGATACCGAGGCAATTATCGTCGGGGAGACAAATTCGAAAAGGAGATTACTGAACAGCAACTCCTGAATCATGTATGTTATTTTTCTTCCGAATACTATGTATGCTATTGTATACTAGTACAATTACATGAAAGGAATTGGTTGTTCAGGTGCACTGTTGGGTTCACGCTGAATCTGAAGCTACAAATTAGGCAAACCATTTGTGGGAGTTTTGGACTGGGTATTATTTTGCTGAAAATCACTTGAGATCTGTTTGGTGTAGAAATTGTACAAGACATTTATAAGAATTCTGATGAAAACAGTGCAAAACTCAGCCACACAAGGGCAAAGAGGGAAACAAAAACTTAAGCATCCCACCTATACACACAGACAGACCGGCAAGACAAACCATGGACAGTCGAGACTGACATCAAGGGACGCTTCTTTTGGTGCTCTGCTGGACCGCTTGATAGGCCAAGTTGCTGAGATGGGTAAATTTTGTGGAGACCTGAAGCTGAAGGACTGAACAGTCCTTGATTTGTTCTATTAGTTGACTGACTTGACTTGTCAATACTGCATACAAGTCTGGATCCAGAACCCGTAGTTGGCACGGCAAGTTGGCAACTGGCAGCTACTAGTTCAAGAAACTGAAGACCAGCAGCATTGCAACAATGTTCTGAATCCATGCATGCTCCATCAGCATTCAGCAGCAAGCTTGCGCATGTTGCTAGCTCCATGGAGCTCTTCGTCCAGCTTCAGTTTTGCAAGGCAAGTCATCTCATAGAGTTCAGACTGCTCTCTCTCTCTCTGAAGAAATTGAGACATGCTTCATAATCCGCGTCTTTTTCTCAGTTTCCTTTTCTTTTCATGTCTTCCAGATAACAAGTTACGACAAATCGGACAAGATGTTGATTATGCTACGCATGTCGATAGGCAGCAAGCAGGTTTGAGACAGTTCTTTTCCTAGTTAACAAAGTTACAGCAAATGGTTTTATTTACCTGTCCTACATGGTCCACGAAGTGTTGGTCCTTTCATGGTTTTACGATGTGAATGGAACCTAGATTATTATATTTGAACATCCCCTTCTCAGGGGAAAAGGGATTTTACTTCCTTCAATTCATAATATAAGGACTCGTTTGTTCCTTGTCTTGTTTCAAAGTATGAGAATCTTAGAAAAATTAAAATTATATTTAATCAAAATTTCCTACTTATACCTCTCTCAAGGTAGCAGGGAGTGATTATGGCAGACACAAACCCGGTTAGGAGTTAGCGCCCGAAGGTTGGCCTGATATTCACGGCGTAGGATTGGTGTGGATAGGTAACTAGTTGCGAATAGCCGGGGTAATTAGCTTTAACCTTCCAAAGCTAGATGCGACCCGTACATTAAGGAGAGACGACCCAAACCACAAAACAGGACTAACTCACACAAAACAGCCGAAACTGTAGAGCATGAATTAGGGGGGAACCAGAGGCTCCACACGGATCTAAGAGAACTCACAAGAGTAAAGGTGGTAAGAACACTAGCAGTCTTGCTGCAATATCATATATCTAAGTAGTTTGATCCAAAGTTTTACCTAATAATTGGAGTACATGGGTATTTATAATAGGGAGAACCCTCCCAGCTTGGTGTGAATAGAGCCCTTCCTAGTGTAAGTGCTAATCACCGGCTGAAAGGTTTTCTTGGGCAGCTAAGATGTCAACTTGGTGAGGTATTTGAGGAGTCTCTTCAATTCTTGCGTAGCATTAGACAACCTGGACAATTTCAACCAAAATGACCATAACTTTTTGTTGGGGAAGAGCCCCCACGTTCCCCTGGGTCGACAGCCAATCAGTCCAACCAACGTCAACAAAGGGCTGGCAGCGAAGCATGGCGGTCACGCGGGACAACGCCACGAAACGTGGCCTCAGTTTCATAATCAAGCCTCTTTACGCAGCTGACAAACGTAACGTCAACTGGTGGACCCAACATAGGCGGCCCCACCTAACCGGAAAGAACGAGGCTACCTCTAGGGTTACCCTACAACTAGGGTCATTTATGTAACTTCACCTTCTCCCCTCTCATCCTATAAATAGGATCCCATTGTAACATGGGGAGAGGCCCCTTGTACATCATTTCACACTTGAGCAGTACAATAGAAGGGAGATTGTTGCTTTGCTTACGCTTCGTTCTCCGCTCATGCATTCCCGGAGATCAACGTAGCCGAACGGAGGTGCCTGCAAATCTACAGTCTAGACGCGTATCTACGATAGCTGACACCGTCCGTGGGGACTGAGCAAGAAGCCATGCCACCTAAGAGGAAGACAGGGACATGGCTAATGTGCTTAGGGAAGACGTCATCGCGACCTCGTGCATTGGCGCACCTCTGTGTCACTCATCGTCGACACGTCTTACCCTCAAGCATCGATGCAACCTATGGCATGCCTAAGCTTAGCCCGACCATGACGCGTCTCAATCTCGCGGGTTGATGCATCTCGACCTCACGCGTCGCTGATGCTTCTCGACTTCGCGACCTCGAACGCATCTCGGCAACGTCGAGCGCACCAAAGCTTCGCACGATGTTGGCGCATCTCAACCTCTTTGTATGTACTTTGCACTCCCCACTTTTATTGTATTTACATTTCTCGTTATGGCTCCTTCAGTTGGTCTTGAGTGCAAGGGGCTCCTACGTCATTGGCACATCGTGACCCCACGCATCGATGCACCTCGGCTTCGCGCGACATTGATGCATCTCAACCCCATGCATTGACGCACCTTGGCTTCGAGCATCGTCGACGCATCTCAGCCTTAAGCCTCGACGCAACACCGGTGCACCTTGGCTTCGAGTGTCGTTGACACACCTCAGCCAACCCCGGGGTGCATCTCGACCACACGCGTTAGCGACGCTTCTCGCCCTCACGTGTCATCGCCTCGCCTTGGCCTCAAGCGTCAACGCAACCCTAGGCGCATCTCTACCTCGCACGTCACTGATTCTTCTCGATTTCACGTGTCGTCACCCCTCCTTGGCCTCAAGTGTTGACACGACCATGGCTAACTTCGGCTTAGAGCATCGTCGACGCACCTCAGCCTCAAGCCTCGACGCGACCCTGGGCACATCTCGGCTTCACGTGTCGCCGACACTTCTTGACCTTGCGCCTCGGTGGACCTCAGCTTCGAGAGTCGTCGACAGCATTCTCGTCCTCAAGAAGGTAGCAAACAGAAGCCTCGATGGTGAATCAAGCTCAGAGCGGGAAGACCCATACGAGGTAGCTCGTGCAACCTTTTCATCCAATGCTACGGATAACCATGACATCTTATTATGGACTTCACCATGAGCCCTTCAAGCGGCCTCATTGCGAAATCCTTACCCTCCTACGTTGAGGTGAACCCTCTCCCTTTGGGGCTGAGTCGATCAAATTCTCACCCTCAGTGGCTAAGTCGAATCCTCACCCTCCCAAGCTGAGTCGATCCTATCCTCACCCTCAGGGACTAAGTCGAATCCTCACACCCACTGAGGCTAAATCAAATCCTCATCCTCCGGGCTGAGTCGATTCCATCCTCACCCTCAAGGGCTAAGTCGAATCCTCACCCTCTAGGGCTGAGTCGATCCCATTCTTACCCTCCAAGGCTGAGTCGAATCCTCATCCTCCGGGCCGAGTCGATCCCATCCTCGCCCCTAGGGTCTGAGTCGAATCCTCACACTCTAGGGCTGAGTCAAATCCTCATCCTTCGGACTGAGTCGATCCCAGTACTCACTCGCCGAGTCAAGCAAATCTTCTCCTCACAAGGCTGAGAGCTAACCCCCCATCTCTCGAGGCTGAGTGTGAAATCCTTTCCTCTCGGAGCAAAGTGTTAATTGCTAACCGCCACGAGGGCATTTTTTTTACTTTCTTGTACAACATAGTCCAGAATACAAGCATGGATAGGAGGCTGGGACATCAAGTCCCCTTCTCACATGAGTAGCACTCTAGAGCAACCCTCGAGCGCTAAGTCTTTTTTGATGGGAGACAACGATGTTCCAATCCTCTCCTGGTGCAAGCAGCATTCTCGAGCATCCCTCGAGCGCTATGGTTTTTTTTTCAATGGGAGTCGATGACGTTCCAGTCCTCTCCCGTTGAAAGCAGTCGAGCATCCCTCAAGCATTAATCACATAGTTAGTTGTCCAAGAAGATTGTTACATACATCTTGTCTTTGGAAGATAGATTGATCAAGAGTTGAAGACCCTTCTGCACCCTATTTGCTACCAGCATCTCTGAATGCATGATGTTGCGGCCTGCCGTCAGCCACTGAAAGAGCAAATGTAACGAATTGCAATGTTAAGACAAGGACAAATGACTTCTCCTTATAAAGTATAAACGCCACGCCGCCCATCACACACACACACACACACACACACACACACAACAAAAGAAAAAGAAAATGCGGCTCTCCTCAACCTCCATCCTCTCCATCTCTTTGTCATGAGCAAAGGCAGCAATGGCATAGTCACCGCACCTCGATTCCATCCTCAGCTTCAGCCACGCCCAATCAGACCAACCCACCAACGAGGACCAATGGGAAGACACCGAGGCCGTGTTCGACAAAAATGAAAATGATGTCATAGGCACTGGCTTCGAGTTCGCCTTCGTGCTGCCCCTCGCCGCGGGCCACTCCGGAGGCGGAGGCGACCTCACACTCGACGACGACCTTTTCGCCCATAGCCACATCCTCCTGGCCTACCCCTTCTTCGACCTCCACCTCCTCTTGCATGACGGCGGTGACACTGACACGGTAGCCTCGGCCTGCACGATGTAGCCCTTGCTGGACACCTACTGCCCCTTGCTGTCGCGCTCCACGCAAGACTCGGCCTTTCCCAAGAGTGTCACCACGGGGAGGTGCGCCGTTGGCACTGGCACGACCTCGTCATTGTTGCCATCTGCTCCCACAGCAACGGCAAGGAGAAGTTCGTCTTCCTGCAGCCCGTCGCCATGGCACCGTCCAAGATGGCCCAAGGCAGCAAGACAATAATGACCACTGCGGCGGAAGAGAAGTAGATCGAGAAATCTCCTCCTATGTCGTAGCACAGACACAAGCAGGGATAGAAAAGGAAGGCCGCTGAAGCCACCTATTCATCATCACCGTCGGCTTGTTAGCGCAGATCCCACGCAACTGTCGTCGTATCTCGGCTTATCATCATAGCTGCTGCTGTCGCCGCTCGCCGAAATCTCTCTTATCATTACCAAAATCAGGGTTGTTAAGAGGTTTGGAATCAGATAAGGCATCAATAAGCTGATGATGATGTCAGAAAGATAGATAGACAGACATAGCCCATATATACACTCAATACTAATTAACTCATGTTCCGATCGACATATGTAGATAAAAAAAATATCGTGTTCAATTGTTCGTGCACGTGTACAGCCACGACAATTAAAATATTAACTTACCATCAGGCACCATTGTGCAGTGATTAATTAGTCGAGTAGTACAAGAATATAAAGCTGACATATGCTGACGCTACCCGAGTGTTGTTTTGAAACAGACAGCAAGAACTTCCTGGATTTCAAACTGTGCTAATTGCCATATGAAGAACATTAATTGAATCAACAAAATAGAGAACAACGGGAATTTGCGGTGCCAAAACTGTGCACCCTTTTCTCAGTTTTCTTCTCTATTTATACTCAAATTTACATCCTAAAGATAGTAAGCACTACTACCGTAACCAATTCGAACACAAGTATCAATTGGTTTCGTGTTTACATCCGACAGACTTACGCATACAACAATGACTCAACGAAACCGAGCTAAACTCTGAAACCTACTCAACTGCAGATAGAATCTATAACGCAAACTGAAACTGAAACCCGATAGGATTAACTCCAACATGCTCCCCCCTAATCCTGACTTGTATCAGTAACGACCTGTACTCCAATCAGATCAGACTTCTCCCTGAAGTTTACACGCGCTAAAGCTTTTGTTAAAATATCTGCTTTCTTCTCCTCTGTAACTACATGTTGTACTCTGACAAGCCCTTCCTCAACACATTCTCTTATGAAATGAAATCGTGTATCAATATGTTTGCTTCTCCCCTTATGAAATGAAATCGTGTATCAATATGTTTGCTTCTCCCGTGAAACACTGGGTTTTTCATTAGCCCTAGGGTTGACTTGTTATCGACATACAACACAAATGGTGCATCATCCTTTCCTCATAGTTCATAAAGCAACCTCTTCAACCAGATTACTTGACATGTGCTGAGGTCGCTGCCATGAACTCAGACTTGCAGGTGGAAAGTGCCACACTTTTCTGCTTCTGAGAAGACCATGTGACCACATTGCCATACACATAGAACATAGTGCCTGCCGTGCTCTTTCTGTCAACAATATCTCCCGCAAGATTACTGTCATTGTAACTGGCCAACAGTGGCTCCAGTTCCCTCCTAGTATAGATTAACCCATACTCAACAGAATCAGCCACATACCTTAGAATATGTTTCAGTGCCTGCTGATGTGTCTTGGTTGGTCTCTCCATAAACCAACTCACAACTCCAACTGCATAACTGAGGTCCGGTCGTGTATGTAGAAGATAACGCAGACAACTAATTCAGCATCTGTACATATATGCATCAACTGGATCTGCACCATCATTTTTCTCAAGTCTTATCTTGGGCTCCACCGGGTACTTCCCTGGATTGCATTCCACCAACCCTGCCTTATCAAGAACTTTCTTTGCATAAGCTGATTGCTTAATAGAGATGCATTACTTATGCTGTTTGACCTCCAAATCTAGATAAAAACTAAGAAGCCCCAAATCACTCTTCTCGAAATCCTTCACCATTTGATCCTTGAACAACTGAATTTTGTCAACATCAGTGCCCGTGATGATCAAATCATCTACGTAGATGCCAACTATAGTCGTGTCAATACCCTCTTGTTTCTTGTAAAGGGCTTGCTCTTGCTTGCATCTCTCAAACCCAAGACTTCTCAAGCTATTATCTAGTTTGCGGTTCTAGGCCATGGGCGCCTGTTTCAACCCATACAGCGCTTTTGACAGCTCATATACCTTCTCTTCTTGGCCAGTTACAACAAAACCCTCAAGTTGGCTGACATAGACTTCCTCGGTGAGGTTACTGTTTAAGAATCCAGATTTGACATCCATATGATGAACTTCCCATCCAGAATGTGCTGCAAGTGCAAGGAGTACTCTCACTGTTTCAAGTCTCGTCATAGGTGCAACGACTTCTTCATAATCAATGCCATGTTTCTGAACGAATCCCTTCGCAACAAGTCTTGCCTTATGCCGCACAACATTACCTTCAACATCCTTTTCAACTTATATACCCATTTTAATCCAATGGGTTTATGACCATGTGGGAGAGTTGTCAACTTCCAGGTTTCGTTTTTCTCGATTGCTTCTAGCTCATGCTTCATTGCACACCTCCAGTACTCCTCCTTTGTTGCCTCCTGAAAGTCACTAGGCTCTTCCCCAGCCATCAAATACAGATCTCCCACAAAGTCTACTAGATCAGTGTGCTCATAAAAATCCCTCAGGCTTCTGAAGTTTGGTGTTACGTACGCTTTTTGGAGTAGACGATGTTGAGCTTCCAGTTGCCATAATTTCAGTCTTAGCGGGCAATACTTCTTCAAGAGGATTGTGTTCCAGTACTATATCTGCAATCTGCGTTTGCCACATAGTTTGTGTTATGGATGCAGTAGGTGAAACCGGTTCATAATCTTCCTCTCCCTCGACAGTGAAGGTAACCCAGTTTCCCAACTCCTGACTTGCTTTTTGATTTATTTCCCACTACCATTTATCGTTTTCCTGAAAAACAATATCTCTGGACACATGAATCTTTCTGGCAATAGGATCAAACAACCGGCATGCTTTGCTACCTAGTTCGACACCCAAGTATACCATTGCTTTGCTCCTGTCGTCAAGTTTCCTCAAATGTGTTGTTACCTTGGCATGTGCTAAGCAACCGAACACTCTCAAATGCCCCAGATTTGGCTTCCGTCCACTCCAAGCTTCATATGGTGTGATACCATCAAGTGCCTTTGTTTACACATGATTGAGAATGTACACAGTGTGTCTTACTGCCTCAGCCCAGAATTTACTTGGCATCAACTCGCTTTTTAACAAGCTTCATGTCATATCCATCACCATCCTATTTCTTCATTCCACCACCCCATTTTGTTGTGGGCTGTATGGAGCGGTGAAGAATCAGGTGATGCCCCTTGCCTTATAGATTGCCTCAAACTCGTTGGATAGGAATTCGCCACCTCGACTGATCTAAGGGCCTTTAACTTGTGATCAATCTGAGTTTCAGCAAGATTGATGAACTTCTGGAACATTTCTTTAGCATCTCCCTTTTTCTTAAGCACATACCCACATCACTCTAGAGAAATCATCAATAAGCAGAAGAAAATACATATTCCTAGCATCGATGATGGGGTTAATCGGCTCACATAAGTCAGCATGCACCAGTTCCAAAGATCATGTAGCTCTGTAACGTGCGTGCGCTGGGAATGAAGTTCTTGTCTGCTTTGCAACAAGGCAACCTTCACACACTTGAGTGGGATGATCAAGATAGGACAAGCCAGAAACTATCTTATTCTCCGACATCAGTTTTAGCGATCGAAAATTCACATGCCCCAATCTCGCATGCCATAACCAGGCCGAGTTCCCTAGACTAGTTTTCAAGCGAACAGATTTGCATGTTTGCAACTGAACTTTGCATAGTCTGTTAGGTGTACACTGAACCTTCATCAGCAGTCTTCATGAGCGGTCTTGTAGAAACAGATGAGAGCCTTGTAGAGCTATTTCACACCCATCTTCAATCAATTGTCTGAGGCTACAATATTGTTGTAGAGTCTAGGTATATAATACACATCTGACAACAACCTTTGTTCATCATTTTTGCATTGGATCAGAATTGAACATTTGCCTTCTATATGAACAACGGGCCCATCACCGAATTTTACCTACCCATGGAATTCCTGGTTCAGCTCTCTGAATTTCCCCTTCTGACCAGTCATGTGATTAGAAGCTCCATTGTCAAGATACCATTGATCCGAATTGACCATTTTCTCGCTGATTTTCAGCAGCTTTGGATGCACATTTTCTTCAAGCATGAACATACCACAGTTTTTCTTTTCAAACACGGACAGAAGTAGAGCCGGTTCATCCTCTTCATGAGTCTGCGAGAGATTTACCTCATCCTTTTTCTTCTTATTTTGACAGTCAGAAGAATAATGACTGTACTTCTGGCACTCATAACATTTAATATGGCTACGACACTCAGATGCAAGATGCCAAGTTTATCATATTCAAAACACTTAATCTATGACTTATCTCGATTGAAGTTGTTGTTGCTGCGTTCAGCCTTCTCACCACGTCTGGCATAGCCTCCTCGACCACCCTGGCCCTGACCATGACCTCGACCTCCTTGGCCGCGCTAAGCAGCTCCCCAACCACCTTGAAACTAGTCTCTACAAAGTTGCTTGTTCTCTCCCTTGTCGGTTTTCACTAATAGAACTTGATCATTACGTGCCTTATATCCTTTCAGAAGCCCCTCGTGTGCCTTGAGAGACCCTGTAACCTCCTCGATCTTCATCTTTGCAAGGTCTTGGGAGTACAACAGCGTAGTCACCACCAGGAACCATCAAAATCCACGTACTCACAACAACTTCCTCTTCTAGTTTGTCGCCAAGAGACTTGATCTCGTTGACGACTGCATTAAGGTTCCCAGCGAATTCCTCCATAGATTGGGCTTCTCCCAACTGCATTGTTTCAAATTCGCTCAGTAACGCTTGGAGCCGAACCTCCTTTACACGATCAACACCTTCGTGCATTGTCTGAAGTGCCGTCCAAGCTTCACGTGTTGTTTTCTTGCCGATGAGTTGTCGCATCATAGAGTCTGGTACCGCTTGATAGATAATTGCTAGAGCTGTCTGGTCCTGGCGATCATCTGTTGAATAATTCTTGATATTATTTTTGGTGTTTACTATTTTAATTTTTGTTGTGCATGGCTAACTGATAGTCATGCCATTGATGTTTTAGTTTCTAGTAGCGGTCGTACGTATTAAAGCTAATTAGGATGCTAGTTATGACAATGGTAATAGGAGAGTGGTGTATGAATAGCTAGCTGATCGTGGCTGAGTAAATGAGCAGTTACTCATTCTTACTAGTATAAATAAGAGAAAAAATGCAGAAAATGCTGTAGCATTTGGCAGCACAAAAACATCTTGTGTTCACTTGTTCACCTCTGTTGATTGGCCTACCAGGCGAGTGTGTGTGTCCTGTGTTCCAGGCGTCTCGTGTGTGTAGACACCGGCGAGCGGGCTAACAATTGGTATCAGAGCCTGACTACCATGGCCTCGTGATCCCAGAACGGCTCACGTACTCCACCCAAGAGTGCAGACGAAGCAGGGCACGAAGGGGAGGACGCGAGCAGGTGGTGCAGGAGCGCGTCGTGAGGGAATCCGGCAACGCGGTCATCTACCCCACGCTGATGACGATGAACTACACCGACTGGGCTCTCGTGATGAGGGTGAACTTAAGGGCGCAAGGACTGTGGGCGGCAATCGATCTCGGCAACACCAGCGAGAGGGAGGACATGATGGCCCTGGCAGCCATCCTCCGAGCCGTGATGCCAGACATGCTGTCCACGTTGGCTGTGAAGAACATAACCAAGGAGGCATGGGATGCCGTGAAAATGATGAGGATGGGTGTGGATCGTGTCCGCGAGGCAAACGCGCAATAGCTGCGCAAGGAGTTCGAGGACATCCAATTCAAGGAGGGAGAAACGGTGGACGAATTCTCCATGAGAATTACGGGCCTTGTCAACCACCTTCGAGTCCTCGGTGACACAGTGGAAGAAGAGAAGGTAGTGAAGAAAATCCTTCGTGTTGTGCCATCCAAGTACACCCAGGTGGCAATCGCGATCGAAACATTGCTTGATTTAAGCACGTTGTCACTTGAGGAGCTCACCGGTTGGCTTTGAGCGGTGGAACAGCGATATGGGCACGATGAAACTAGCAGTACCGGTATGCGGCTACTCTTATCCGAAGAGGAGCCAACAACAGTCCTTCGCAAGGAGTTCAAGGAGTGGCTCATGCGCGTCAAGAAGAGGGAGCAAGGCGATAGCTCCTCTGGCTGTGATAACCGTTATTGCGGTAAACCACGTGGCCATGGGTGCGGCAAAGGCTGGCATGATGGCAAGGATGATGGCTCGTCCAGTGTGCGCCGTGACATGTCACAGGTTCAGTGCTACAACTGCGACAAGTACGGGCATTACTCTAGGAACTGCCGCAAGCCTAAGCATGCCGAGAAAGTTAATCTGACGCAGGTTGACGACGACGACGACGAACCTATGCTTCTCATGGTGCAGGTGTGCGCGCTCACCGAGGCTTCCGTGGGCGTAGGCACTGACGTGGTGCTTAGCGAGGTGCACGCGCAGGTGCATCTAGAGCGCGATCAGGACACCCATGACGACGCTTAGTACCTAGACACCGGCGCCATCAATCACATGTCTGGGTGCCAGGCAAGCTTCGCGGAGATGGACGAGGGCATCACCGACTCCGTCAAGTTCGGCGACGGCTCAGTAGTGGATATACGCGGGCGCGACACCATCCTATTCACCTGCCGGAACGGGGAGCACCTTGCGCTGGCGGGGGTGTACTACATTCCACAATTGCGCAGCAACATAGTAAGCCTCGGGCAGCTCGACGGGAACGGCTACCAGACGCTCATCCAGGACGGCGTGCTCACTATTCGTGATCGGCAGCGTCGCATACTTGCTCAGGTAAACAACACTCACAACCGGCTCTATGTGCTCACCTCGGCATTACCGGTCGGTCGTCTGTCCGTGGTACAAAGCAATGGTGCGTGGCGATCGCGCGCCGCACGGAGAGCGGCGGCGTGTGGCGGCCTGACGGCAACGCGGCGGAGGTCTGGCGGCCAAAGGCGTCTGGCGAAGTGGCGCGGCGATGGCAGCGCAAGATGCGACGGTTCTGCACAAAGACGCGGCGGAGGAGGCCGTGCACGCGATGGTTCTGCGCGAAGACGTCGCGAGGCGGCGCGCAGAGCATGCAACGGCGGCGCGAGGGTGATGACAGCTCAAGCACGCGCGGCGTAGCGTAGCACTTTGCGGTGCTTTCGGCGGCCAGCGGATCGGCAACGGTGGTGGAGGTTCACGTGGAGGTTTCGCGAGCGGCGCGGTGGGCGATGGGGCGGCGGCGGCTTTTGGCCTCGAGTGGCGACGATGGCGGCTCGGCCCAAGGCTCGCGTGGCGTCGTTAGCGGCACCTCAGCGCCGCAGCGCCGAGGCGCAATGGCTGCGTGAACACATGGCACGACATCGGCGGCCGGCCAGCCAGCAGACGGACTTGGCGCGAAGAAGCGCGACAAGCGACGCAACAGCGAAGCGGGAGGCCTCGCGGCGGCGTGGTTGGCGGCGGCTGCAGGCGTGCTGCAGGTGGCGTGGCGAGCATCGTCGTCGAGCCGGCATGGCGCGACGGAGCGCTGCGTATGGCGCGTGGCTCAGTGGCCAATGGCATGGCGCGGAGGTAGCACGGTGCCACCACGGGCGGGGTGCGACACGAGGCGGCGCACGGCAGTCAAGCATATACTCTGGTACATTGCTGTCATTACACGAAGAAGTTGGAGGGGCCACGGTTTGTCGGCTACAGCAATAGTGACATGGCCGGCGATGTCGACGACCGTGTCAAGTTCCAGGAGCTACGTACAAGGATTGGCATCGTTGAGATCAAGAAAGCGCATTAAGGATTAGGGGGTGTTTGTTGAATAATTCTTGATATTAGTTTTTGTGTTTACTATTTCAGTTTTTGTTGCGCATGGTTAACTGATAGTCATGCTATTGATGTTTTAGTTTCTAGTAGCAGTCGTACGTATTAAAGCTAATTAGGATGCTAGTTATGTCAATGGTAATAGGAGAGTGGCGCATGAATAGCTAGCTGATCGTGGCTGAGTAAATGAGCAGTTACTCATTCTTACTAGTATA
The DNA here is from genome assembly GCA_036346405.1 of Phyllostachys edulis. Taxonomy (NCBI): domain Eukaryota; kingdom Viridiplantae; phylum Streptophyta; class Magnoliopsida; order Poales; family Poaceae; genus Phyllostachys; species Phyllostachys edulis. Next base: position 72,997,290 of record CM070556.1, read on the forward strand.
AATAAGAGAAAAAATACAGAAAATATTGTAGCATTTGGCAGCACAAAAACGTCTTTGTGTTCACTTGTTCACCTCTGTTGATTGGCCTACCAGGCGAGTGTGTATTCTGTGTTCCAGACGTCTCGTGTGTGTAGGCACCAACGAGCAGGCTAACATCATCGACGTCCATGCTCTTCCCTTTTGGATTGACTGCGCCCTGGACTCCTTAGGTATGCATATTAGCTTTCATCTTCATGGCCCAAACGGAATAGTTCTCCGGCGTAAGAAGATGATACTAGAGCGATACTGATCCCTCCTTAGCCTTTGATGATTCTCCCATGGCTCTGATACCACGTGTTGTTTTGAAACAGACAGCAAGAACTTCTTGGATTTCAGACTCTGTGCTAATTGTCGTATGAAGAATGTCGTATGAAGAATAGTAACTGAATCAACAAAACAGAGAACGACGGGAATTTGTGGTGCCAAAACTGCGCACCTTTTTCTTAGTTTTCTTCTCTATCTATACTCAAATTTACATCCTAAAGATAGTAAGCAGTAAGCACTACTACCGTAACCAATTCGGACACAAGTATCAATTGGTTCCGTGTTTACATCCGACAAACTTACGAATACAGCAATGACTCAACCAAACCAAGCTAAACTCTGAAACCTACTCAACTACAGATAGAATCTATAACACAAACTGAAATTGAAACTGAAACCTGATATGATTAACTCCAACATCGAGTATGTAGAATATTGTCCAAGTACGTAGGCGCAGCAAGGTCGAAGAACTCCTAATTAAATCCATGCATGGTCTTAATTTAGGAGCCCACATAGGAGTTAGGACACCAGAGCGAGCGCGGCCAACACGAGTAACCCAAGAGTTATGCAAGCCAGTGCCATTGCTGCTGCACCCAAGCTAGCCTTCTTAGGAGGCCTGAAAGTGATCACTCCAAGGCTCACAGAGGACAGGAAGCATGAGACCACGAAAAAGACGCACACCTCCAGGCGGCCCCCCTTCGCCTCACCGCCGAGAAATCCGGCGAACACGGTCATGACCGTTCCGAACGACACGGACATCGCGGTGAGTGCCACCGTGTACAGCGGCTTCAGCTCCTTCTCCTGGCTGAAGGCCGCATTCAAGTCGCCGCGGTCGTCGCACAGGACGTGGTACTCCATGAAGTACCATATGGCCGCTGCAATGGCCACCGGAAAGGGAGTTCCCGCGAGCACTCCTCCCAAGAACGTGGCGGCGACGATCAGCACGGCGAGCACTAGAAGGCCCAGCATGACGGCGTTGCCGACTGCTGTCTTCTTCCAGTCTTTCCTTCTTAGCAGCCTGTTGAGTAGTAAGGCCACTAAGCCCGTAACAGCGGCACCGAGCATGAAGTAGATGGATACTTTGACATATATGTGATCAGCTCGGTTAGCGTTCTTGTGGTAGCCCATGATTGTGCCAAGAGCGCCCATGAAGGAGAATGTGGTCATGTTTATGGTGAGCTGAAATGAGCGCTTCCGGTCAGCTTTGTGGGGATCATCGCCGCCACCGAGGACAACGTCGTCAGCCCTCGGACGAACATCGTAGAAAGAAATTCCGACTACTGGCAGTGTTGGCACCAACACAACAGGCAAGTAGTAGTAGGATTTGGGCAAGAAGGACACTATTAGTGCAATCACTGTGAAGGCTAGAGACACTGTGGACAAGCAAAGGAGAAGTTTGGACCATGAAAATGGGCTATCCCTACCCAGCAGGCGCTCACGAGACATCATTTGTCTCATGGTATCGAACATGAGGCCAAACGCAGATATGAGGGAGACGAATGAAGAAGCGGAGGCGACAATCAGGCTAGGGTTCTTAGAGATGGGCTCAGTGGCACGACGGATGAAGAAGAGGTTGACAAGGACGCCAATGGCAGTGATAATTACGAGAAACGATAGGCTCAGATGTTGTTTTAGCTTAGCTGAGGACCGTTGATCAGTGCGCGTCCGAGCTTCTCTGATGGATACCCTGACACTAGCCGCCAGTGGCGGCTGTCCCTCGGCCACTACCTGCTAGAACAAATTCAATATTAGTTCTTAAAAAAAAGAACAAATTCGATTTTAGTGAATGTGCATATGTACATATCTCTTTTTTTTTAAAAAAAAACTACACAATAGCATGCAAGAATTGACATGTTCAAGAATCAACAATCCAATATATAATGTTAGTATTGAATGGAGTAGTATTATCTTTGCAAATGCCATTGCTTGTGTGAGCAATTGACCTATATATTGATCTCTTAGCTGGATTTTGTAGTTTTTGGTGTCCTATTTCATTCAATAAAAATCTCCCCGTGCTAGAAATTTGAGCAGAATATATAATAGTTGTTAGCCATCTGTGCAAACTATGTGATATAGTAGTGTTGATTTCTCATAAAAATTTCAACTCAAGATCGAATGCACATGAAACTGGATCTATCTGGCAGTTAATGGAACTTAATAGGGGCACTGTTTCGCTGACAGGGCCGATCCAGGAAAAAACATTGTTGAGGTCACTCTTCTAAGGATAATGCATGGTGTCATTGTCTGTTTATAAATGTCATTTGTTATTTGTACTAGACTTAGCAAAAAATCATTGACACCAATGCTTAAACGCTGAATCCGCCACTGCTCAGCTCATCAAATCATAATTAAAGACATACCTAGCATATATAGACATTACTCCCTGTGTATGTATGAATTAAAAGCATGCAAACTTCGTAAGCCTCGCTGCACTTCACACCTACTAGCTAGTAAGCTTGTGATTTGGATATTTGATTCATTACGCGTGCATCCATATAATATGACTGAGTTAGTGCATATATTTAGTTGTATTTTATCAGAGCAATTAATATCACCCGGATCCGACGAAAGATCAGGTGAGTGACGACTCCATTGGAAGTGTGGAACCTGCCGGCACACTAGCAGCCCAAGTGCCGACAAAACCTGAAGCGCTCCGGCGTCGTCGACACCTCCGGTTGCTCGGAGAATGAGACGCAAGGCCGGTCGGACAGATCCGGTACGGTTCAAGACTTCACGCTAGTAAGGCACAATATTACTGTGTAGTTTGAGCTGCTCAATTACCCGGTCTGAAGCTTGATTTGCTGTCGTCGGCAGCTGCAGCCGCGGAGGCGAGAGGCCCATTCCTGCGATAGCATCTTGATCCGGCATCACTGCCTCCGGCGCTTCAACTGCCTCCGGCTGCAGAAAGGAAGAGACCAGAAGGATCAGAGTTGCAGACATGGTAAGTTGCACTGAAAATCTCTTCCGAGCTACACCATTATCCAACCATAAACACGCATGTATTCCTCTCCCTCCTTCTCTCTCTCTCTCTCTCTCTCGATTTTTTGGGCTCCCTCCCATCTTAGAAAGCGCCGGCGATATGATTCAGCCAGCGCCCGTGGTACACTGCCGCGGCTCGATTTTTCCCCATGGAAATCGATCATTCACCGTGGTTCTTGAATGCATCCCAGGTAAAAAGACGCTGACTAATTCCACGCAGTACAGGTAGAGATCGGCCGCCGGCACCACCTGCATGGAAGCGTACCGCTCCAACGGCGACGCCGGCTCGGTGCTCTTCGTCATCTCGTAACGTGTCCTATCCTACCGCGGCCTTGTAGAGACGGTCAAGGCCGCCGTGTGGGCGCTCACGAAATCATGGGCGATGGCGGCCGCGACCACGTGCGGGGGTTTCTACGTGTTGGATCTTCATCAACGACGAGAAGCAGCAGCAGCAGCGGGCGGTGCCGACGGCGGCCAAACCCCCCGTCGAGGCGTCGACACGCGCTACCACCGGGCTGTCCCCGCCAAATCGCAAACCAAAAGGGGGGAAATTAAAGAGACGTTTTTATGTGAAAACCTTTCTGTAAACTCACCGCTGAAGTTTGGTGTGACAGCTGCGTTGTCTCAAGGCGGCCCGCTTCTAGATCGACATCTTCTTGCAGCAGCGCCGCCTCCGGCGCTTCAACGGTGGCTTGCTGCGCCTTCATATAGACCAAGACAGAGATCAGAGTTGCAGAAATGGTAAGTCCGTTATTGCTTTGAGCTTTTTCTTGAGGAGATACACTAGCATATGTACTAGTACTAATCTTACGTTGATGGCCCCGTCATGGGATTGGGAGACGGAAATCGTGATCTCCGGCGATCCCCTAGGGCGCGTAAAGAGGGGAAGGACAAATCCGAGAAAAAAATTCGCCATGATTCCCATCTTCGATGGTTGGGCTAGGGCAGGGGTCTAGGGGAAGGAGAAGAGAGAGGTCTTTTAGGGTTTTAAAGAGTGCTGACCGTGTTTGCTGTAGCTGAGAGAGAGAGAGAGAGAGAGAGAGAGAGAGAGAGAGGTAGCTTCGGGTTAACGCAGACCAGAGCAAAAGTGTTGAAAAATGAAGCTGCGCAAAATGATTAGCAAATTGAAAAACTACTCATCATTTCTTCGATATTGTAACACGGCAGCCCTTATTTCATGGAGGTAAGCGGGTTGATGGAATAGAAGGAAAAAACTTTTCATTTGTTACATGGATAATTTTTTTTCATCTTCTTTTCTGAGGTTCTTTTTTTTAGATATTACTCATACTATCCGGTGTATAGTATAATAAAATTCTAACTAATTTATAAAAAAATAAACAGTTTATATTAAATTTAATGTACCGTAAAGAACCTTTTTACCAAATCAGCCTCTGAATATACTGTAACAGAGCTCTTTACCAAACTAGTCGCTGATCCTCTCCTTGTCCTTGTCACGGAAACCAGTCAGTATTATATCCTTCTTCCCTTCGGAAACGCCGACGCGCGTGTTGCGAGTTGAGACAATATGCCAGCTTCAGTCATCGGTGATATCATTACGTACGGAGCTGTTTGATTTTCTGTGGCATGTCGGCTTATATATAGCCATGCGTGTGCTCTGTTTTTCTTTATCCTTTTTTTTTTCCAAACGTCTTGCTTATCCCTGTTTGAGGTGGTTCGTCATGCATGCGTATTCTTTTACTTAGCTAGTCTGCACTACCAGCTTCCTTGTCCTCAAGTTTTTGATGCCTCCTAACCAACGCAAATTCTGAACTAATCAAGTAATTTTTTGTCTAAGGCAACACGAAATATATCCGATTACTTCCTCCTGGCAAGTCATTTAATTTCTAGCTAATACGTCTCTCCAGGACCCTTGACAGCAATTAGTATCACGATAAAATAGCCCAGGATCGATGTTTGATTTGCTTTAAGGACTAGATCAACCAATTAAGACGAAGGAAAAGCTAGAGCCATCTTCTTGAATGGGACGTAGTACTTGGTCAGTATGCTTGGACGTGAGGACGTCCTTTTCCGAAAGGCTGGAGAAGGAATATTCTAATCTAACCTGAACGGCCACTAGGTACTAAGCTGAAAATATTGATCTCATCTCATATATAGCTGCTCACTGTCAGATGTCGACACCATATTACAGTCAGCAGGGTATACTAAGGTTTAAAATAAATACTTGTGGATTTTCCGTGTTATAATTACAGTTAAAATAAATACAGAGGCAACAAATGCGGATCCTAGCTACACTCGTACAGTCGTACTATACATGTGAAGGCCAAGATCCAGGCTCTCGTTAAACATGATGAGTTAATCAAGCCTATACGGACTTAGTTGTACCACTCGGTCCACTCGTTGACTTGACCCGAGAATAACCGAGCCTAGAAGACGGCGGTTCGATTAAAGCAGAGGATGCGATACGGATAGCTCTAGGCTCTGGTCGCCATACAAATGAGGAGCGAGGACAAGACCGCTAGAAAGCGACAGAGGTTTCAGTTGGAAGGATATTCAACGGCTGACTAAGCAAGTCCAAACGTGGCTTACACGTTACTGCCTATATTCCAAATGTATATATACCGGTCAAATATTTTTAGTCCTGACAATCAATATATAAAGGATTATCAAGATTGACAATATAAAATAGACATTTCTAGATCTATCATGGAATATACTTTTATAATGTATAATTATTTTTATTTGAAACAATATAGTTTCATACAAATTGATGATCAAAGTGTAGCATTGGAGACCGTATCAATGTCTAAAATAACTTTGCCTTACCCTTATTTATACCACAAACTGCACTTTTCATCATAAACATGATCCATTAGTCCAAGGGCCCTAAAAAGGAAAAATAAAAACTCACTGTAGATTTAGTACTGCTTTAATTGAATTGCTTTGCTGAATTCTCAAGCTCTCGGACTTCAAGGGCAAGGGATCTCGAACTAAAGTGAAATAGCTAGCTGTTGATCGGTTGGTAATAGAATGTTATGTGTGGTGTGTTTGGTTGTTTTGGTGCTGCATGGTAAACTGTTATTCCCAGTTTCCTTAAAACCTTGTAAACGTGGGGCACAGGGGGTCTTTGTATAAAAAATACCAATATTCTGTACTACACTACTGCAACTGCATTCAATGTTTCAGATCAGCCTACCTGAAAACAGGTCAAAGGAAAGGATAACTATTGCGGTATATATTTTTAAGAAATCGGCCCAAGCCAACAGTTCTGACCCACGATAGACTCTTTATTCATCTAGTAGCTTATATAAAAGAGGGGGAGTCCTAACCATTATACTACAGTTTTACAGAAAAGCAATAAAGAGAAGTCAGAAGTCCCCTCATATCTCTGTGTTCAATCTACTATTCTATTCTTGTGTTCTTGTATTGTTCTTACGATTTTGAGTTTGTCTATGAGGTAATCGTTCGGACTGGACTAGCTAGTGACGGTTCCTCAACATATGATCAGCACGATCGACTCTCCTCGGATCGAAAGGTAACCGTCGAAGAACGACGCTCGTAGATCGAATCATTTTTTTCTAGATCGCTTTCAATTCTGCAAATTTGGCTTTCCAGATTTTTTTTTATTCTACGGTGAAAATCCTCTCTAATCTACCGCGAGCCGACTTGAAGTCATCGACACAATGTCGATCGGTAGATTGCATGAAAAAGTAGATGATAATTGCACTGTAGATTGCAAATCCGTTCTAATCTACCGCGAGCCGCCTTGAAGTCACCGACCAAGCCGATCGGTGCATTGCATGAACAGCGTTGCATGAACATTGTTTTGGATGAAAACGATCTGGCCACAAATTTAAAGCCGATCGCGCGCGCGTCGGCCAAGGAGCCACGCGTCGTCGGCCACTCCGACGCCGTACCGAGCCGCACCACCCATCGACCTCGGCGCAGCGCAATCACTAGCTTGAGTGCGCGCAAGACGGCCACTACACGGCCCCGCATAGCCACTGCGTCCCACACTCTGTCGCCCGCCGGCCTGCAACCGCCGGGTCCTCCACACCGCACACGCTCAAAGCTATGTGCCACTGCTCCGTCCAGTGCCACCGTGTTGCATGAAGCCGCGTACCCTACGCCTCCGCTCCACCAGCGCTGAGCTGGCGTTCACCACGCCGCTAGCAACCGGTCGCACCCTGCTGCTGCGCCAGAGTTCGTGACGCTTCAGATGCGCCTTGGCCGCTCTCGGCCGCCCTCCGCGCCTCGCCGCCCTTTACGGCCCCTACCATACAGACGCCTCTCGACGCGCCGCAGCCTCCGTCGCCGCAGATGCTCGCGCGAACTGCCGCTGCGTCGCGGCGCCGCAACACCGGCGGCGACCATCGCCGCCTCCCGTAGAGGCACCGCCGCTGGCCTCTGTGAAGATGCCACCAAGACGGGCGCGACCTCGCGACCGCCGCCTTGCGCCGACCCAAAACGGTCGCCACTCATCTGCGCCACGGCTCCTAGACGCCGCCGCTCGCGACGTCGACAAACCATCGCGCCGCCCGACGCGCGCGCCACCGCGCCAAGCGCGCGATGCGCGCAAGACGTCTTCTTGCCGCCGACGCCGCCATCACGCCGTGTTGTCACATACGGCCAAGGCCAGCAGTTCAGAGCTGCAGCGCGACCATCACGCTACCCTTCGCGATCGCCACGCCGGCTGCTCGCAATTCTGCGCGCCCGACTATCGGCCAAACGGCGCTGACCGCTCCTCCGGGCACACCGTCGCCACCTCCGAGAAAGGTGCTAGGGAAACCTAGCGCCCCCATTTTTGTAGCGTAGGTATGGGCCGGCATGGGCCAAGAGAATATTGGGCCTACCCATTTGTCTCTCGGAAAAGAAAAAAAACGGGGAAGGGAATTGGAAAATCCTAGACATTTGCAAACAAACCCTCGAAGTTCTAAAAATTATGAGGAAATATTTTTGGAAAATAAATTCTTGTAGAATAACCCCTTAGAAATTGAAAAATTGCGCAGAAAATTTCTCAGAATTGAAAATTAGTGTTTTTAGCCCCTGGAAATTGCAGAATTCGCCGAAAATTCATATTCCAGCAGAATAGGGCCTCGGGAATTCAATTTTTGAATAATTTTGAATTTTTGAAGCATGTTTAACTCTATTATTATTATTTATATGCAATTTATGTATTTTATTTACTATTTTTTGATTATATGTGATTGTTTATATTGCTTTTAATCACTGGAAATAGCAGTAAATCATGAAAAAATGTATAGAAAAATACGGGATCACGAACCAGGAGTTCGAAGAGATTTATGAGAATTTTGAAACCATTTTGTGTAAATTACCAGCAGTAATCATATGAACTCTTTGTATGAATATGAAGATGACTCGCATCACGAACCAGGAGTTCAAAGCACTAACCCAGCATGCCAGAATTTGTGCAAAATTTCTACCAATCTTCAATTCTGGGGCAAGGTAATCACGGATGAGCAGAAGATTGAGAAGACTCTCTCTACCTTTCACATGAATGCGGTGCAATTCGCACGCAACTATCGTCAAGACGATTACAAGAAGTATACCACATTGATTGACATTATGCAAGTTGCAGAAGCTCAAGGTGATGTTCTAAGGAAGAATCACATCTCACAGTCGCCTAGTAGCAATATTGGCCATGAAGCCAATGCAAGCCGCTACAAGGGGAGGAAGCCTCTCACAAAGGAGAGGGGCAAGAAGGGTAAGGTCGTGGGTCACACGTTATTGATGCTTTCTAGTCTAAAGAAAAAGGGCAAAGGACAGTCTGAGGCACACCTCGCCATTGCAGGCACAGAGGATCCACATCCATTAGTTGCACTCATGGATATGGATAGCCCAGTAGCAGCCCCCATCGCTCCTCCTTTGGACATTGCAGCGGTCGCAGCCGTAGTTGCCCAAGAGGAGAAGATCGCGCATAGAGCATATTCAAGCAGAAGTTTCTACATACTTCGTTGATTCAATCTAGTGCACGCAATGCACTTAGATCTTTTTAAAAGTCAATCGCAGTTTGTGATTGTGATGGAACATTGCATTAATTTATTCTTTGAATAATGGTTGTAAGCTCTAGGAGAGCAAAGCATTAAATTCTCATGATGAGTCCTGCAAGGCTTATTTTCTTGTATTTATAATAGCAAGTTATGTTCTGATATTTGAAGTCTTAGAACGCATGTGGCGTCCTATGGAGGAAGTGTGCTCAGCGGATAGTGGCACAACGAATACCATCTTGAGAGAGATGAAATTCTTTCAGTCGATCAGAAAGAACACTGGTAGTCTTACGACAATCGTGAGCAACGATACTTGTATAATATGCTCAGGAAGGCCTACAATTATACTCCCGATGGGTACAACTTTGGTCATTAAAGAAGTCTTATTGTACCCAGAATCAACTAGAACTCTCAAGGATATTCGCGCTAACGGTTTCCACGTAAAGACCGAAGAAGAGTATCGTAAGGAATAACTGCTCATTGCATAGCGTGAAGAAAGTGCAAAAGGGTCTTAGAACGACTTTCTTCATATGAAACTGGGTTGTACTATACTAATATTAAGGCACTCGCAGCCTATACTGCCCTGAAAACCGTATTTAGAAGCTCTGAACTTTTCTATCTCTTGCATGATAGAATATGTCACCTAGGTCTTAGGATGATGAGAAATATAATTAACAATTCACAGGGATATAATATCGATGTAAAGAATTTCTAAAATCAAGAAGATTTTGTATGCCCCGCATCTGCCACTGGAAAATTAATTACTAAACTTTCTGCTTTAAAAGCGAAGGATGAAGTCCCTGCATTCCTGGATCGTATCCAGGAAGACATTTGCGGTCCTATACAGCCTATGTCAGGGCCATTTAGGTATTTTGTGGTGCTCATCGATGCCTCCTCGAAATGGTCACACATATATTTATTGTCTACGAGAAACTACGCTTTTGCAGAGCTAATCTCGCAGATAATTAAAATTAAGAATAATTTCCCTGATTATCATGTGAAGTCCACCAGAATGGACAACACCGGAGAATTTACTTCAAAGGCATTTGATGATTATTGTATGATAATACGAATTAAAGTTGAGCATTCCATACCACAGGTCCACACCCAGAATGGACTAGTAGATGCATTAATTAAAAGGATTAACTTTTTGCCTGACCACTTTGAATAATTGTAATTTACCAACTACATGTTGGGGTCACGCAGTCTTGCTCATAGCAACTCTCATCAATTTTAGACCGTCAGCATATAACATCTATTCACCTATACAACTAGTGTAAGGGCCAGCACTGAAAATTTCTCATCTTTGAAGATTTGGTTGCAAGGTTTATGTACCTATACCACCAACACAGCGAACTGCAATGGGCCCTCTCCGAAAGTCTGGGATATACGTTGGTTATGAGACAACATCCATAATCAGGTATTTGAACCCCATGAATGGAGATTTGCATGTAGCCCACTTCGCTGATAGTATAATTGATAAGGATAGTTTTTCGTCATTAGGGGAAGGAAATCAACCCCTTGATGAAAAATATCGGAAAATAGAGAAGTACAGAAGATAATTGAAGTCCAGAAGATAATTGAAATCCATGCACATGACCCGCGCACTAGTGAAGCAAATAGAAGTCCAGAAGATAATTGAAGTCCAGAAGACAACTGATTTGCAAGCATTAGCGAATCAACTGCCTAACCACTTTAGTGATTTGAAGAGCGTGACTAAGTCGCATGTGCCTGCACGCAATACACCGGAGAGGGTTGAAATACCGATGAAGTTATCTCTAATCCCATCCTAAGGCCTTAGAAAGGACGTGAACTCTGGCCCCTCAAATCCGAAGTAACCGAGGACGCCTGGTGAAAAAGGATAAGAAGAACTGGACACAGCCGATCACCGAAGTTCCCCAGAACCAAAAGAGGAGCCAGTTGAGACCTGACACCAGTATAAAACCTTTAGAAAAAGGCATACCATAATTGAACATCCCCATGAAGGGAGACATCAGCATGGATATGTGCACACACATCGGAGTTGAAAAACTAAAGGGGTGAGCAAGTAAAAGCATTAGAAGAATCGTCATATGAAGAAATAGTTATAAACCATGTAACCACGGGAGAACCTATGAATAAGACAACAACTAATGTTGATATTTATTTTGCAAAGAAAATTGACACAATCATCGATCTTGATCCAGAGGCTGCATCGCTCGCTGAATGTAAGAAAAGATCAGATTGGGAAGATTGGAAGAAGGCAATAGAATCATAATTATTATCTCTAAATAAAAGAGATGTGTTTATGCCTATAAGCCGTATGCCTCCCCATGTGCACTCCGTAGGGAATAAGTGGGTATTTGTTCGAAAGATAAATGAAAACAATGAAGTATAGCAAGGCTTGTTGCACAAGTCTTCACTCAACATCTAGGAGATGATTATGAAGAAACCTATTCCCCGGTCATGGGCGGAACCATCCTTTAGATATTTAATCTCAATGGCGGTGAACTTGAATTTAGAAATGAAATTAATGGATGTGGTAACTGCATACCTTTATGGAAATTTGGATTCGGATATTTATATGAAGATACCTGAATGTATCCCTGTCCCGACCCAAGACAGAGCAAATAGAAATCTGTACAGTGTGAAACTCAGAAAGTCACTGTACGAACTTAAGCAATCAGGCAGAATGTGGTATAATCGTTTAAAGCGACTTTCTATGCAAGAAAGGCTACACGAACAATGAGAATAATCCCTGTGTATTTATACAATGATCCCAGGATGGATTTTGTATAATCTCAGTGTATGAAAATGATCTGAACATCATTAGAATCCTAGAAGATACTAAGAAAGCAAGCTCTTACCTAGAGTCGGAGTTCGAAATAAAAGATTTGGGTAGAACCAAATATTGCCTAGGCTTGTAGCTTGAGCATGCCCCTGAAGGGATATTAGTGCATCAGTCAACCTACACTCAGAAGGTGTTGGAAAGGTTCGGCTTTGAAAAGGCATACCCTTCGAAAGTGCCAATGGTCGGGACATCTTTGTAGCAAGACAAAGACCCGTACAGACCTAAAGAAGAGGGGGAGGAAGTCCTAGGACCAGAATTCCCATACTTAAGTGCAATAGGAGTACTCTTGTATTTAGCAAACTGTACTAGATCGGATATTGCATTTGCTGTGAACCTATTAGCAAGAAATAGTGCAGAACCTACCAAAGGCATTGGTAGGGAATGAAGGACATCTTCTGATACCTTCAAGGAAGCAAAGATCTTGGTCTGTTCTACATAAAGAACCAAGACCTAACTATGACTGGCTATACGGATGCTGGGTAAACTCATAACAATATAACATATCAACAGCCCATACATCAACAACCCAATAAGTCATAACATATCAACAACCCATACATATCAATAGAAGAGACAACACTTGACACTTCTGAATAAGTCATAACTGTCTATGATAGCTTAAGTTTCACAGACGGTTCGTATTTGGAACCATCTGTGATATCCTCTTCACAGACGATTGGTATTTGGAACCATCTGTGATAGCATCTTCACAGACGGTTGGTATTTGGAACCATCTGTGATAGCCTCTTCTCTACAAAATCTCCAAGCAGTGGTTGTTTGCCTTTAAAACCAGCTTCATGTGTGTGTGTGTGTGTAGTTCGTAGTCCCTGGTTAGCTAACCGATGCCTGAATTCAGCCTAGCTAGCTCGTTGTTTGGTCGTTCATCCTAAACATGCAAGTGAACCATGGCCTATTGTCGATCGACACCTTTGGAGTGTACGATTTGCTTCATGCCTTGGCATGAAGCAAATCGACACTCCAAAGGTGTCGATCGACAAGTAGGCCGTGTTTCACCTGAACGTTTTGGATGAATGACCAAAGAGCGAGCTAGCTAGCTGAATTGATCAGGCCTTGAGTTAGCTAACAAAGGCTATGAACTATGTATATATATATATATAAGAAGTGGTTTTAAAGGTAAAACAACAACGCTAGAGATTTGGTAGAGAAAAGATCAATAATAGAGGAAAGGGGAGGCGGGCTCAGGGAGGAGGCGGCCACTGTTTGGAAAACTCTCACAAGGATTGAGACAATACTCCCATGGATAATACTTGAATACAAGTTCAGTGAAACATATAAAATATGTCGAAACATGAATGGTAATAAGATAACAATATATGGTAAGTTGATGATCAAGGTAGTCAGAGTCGAGATCCCGAGTCGGATCGATTTGCCTCTGGTAGGATCGAATCGTAGTATCGAATCGTAGAATCGGCGATTCTACGGATTTGTAAAAATACACATATTTAACATCTATACTATAAGTTTGTATGATTGTTATATGGTTTACCACTTGCATGTTCCTTAAAAGTAGCTAGACATACTCCAGGAATAAAAATAGCTTATCATTATCAAGCTCAAGATTGCTCATGCCATAATATAGATATTTGTACTAGCATTACCACACTGATACAATATTTTGCATGCTCCTTGTTTATTTATAGTTTCATTCTCAGAAATTAATATCAACAAATTGGCCCCTAAAAAAAATTGCCCTAAGTCTCTACGAGTAGGATCGACAGTGAGATTTGGATCGATAGGCTGTTGTGGGTTCGTAGAACCGTAAGACTCTAAGAGTAGGATCGCGATCCTACCTACCTTGAGTAGGATCGGATCGGCAGTAAGACTTGGATCGACAGGCTGTCGTGGGTTCGTAGAGTCGTAAGACTTTAAGACTTGGATCGCGATCCTAACTACCTTGTTGATGATATCATGTTAGGATGTAAAAAAGAGTTTTTCTTAATGGTTAACTCTCTATCTATAAAGCAGATAAGAGCAGCAACCTATAGAAACTCACCAGTATCCATGTAGAAGTTCATTTACATTCATATGTGAAAACTATGTGCAAGGATTTTGATTCCATAGATTCATAAGCTTTCATTCCAAAATTATTCATATACAGTTCATCCTATTGTTGTCCCTGGAGATTCATTTCATATCTCATCAGTGAACACAACTAGTAACATTTGTGGTTTTCATGTCAAGCAGATAAGAGTAGCAACCTGTAGAAACTCACCTATATCCAAATTGCCTCCCTTAGATTGTCACTTCTTAAGGTTGCATCAATGTGTTTTTTCAGCACCATACCCCTACATTATACGTATCGAAAACAAAAAATGTCTTTAGGAACATACCATGGAGCAGTCACACCCAAACACAACCCCATTCCCCACCTCTAGATCTATCCATTCATCCAGCCAGCAGTTGTAGAGGGAAAGACAGCAAGGCCAAGGGTGCCCAAACCGACCATCAAGCTAGCTAGCTAGGTAGCCCACATTGCAACTCGGTTCACATGAATACCAAAAGCACAAACCAATAGATCTATCTTACCTCGATCGACATCGCTGGTGTCGGTGGTGAGGTAGCCGAGGCTGAGGTCGGTGGAGCGAGAGGTAGCCGAGGGAGGTCGGTGAGGTAGCCGGGGTCGCGCACACCGGGGAGAGGAGGAAGAGGAAGAAGGCGAAGCGTCACGTAATTTGACTAACGATGACACTGCAAAAGACACTCTTATCGTACGAGTGATCTTGTGCAGTGAACCGTGGTGTCACAACCGTCGGCGATGGGAAAAATGGCGGCGTCAGCGACGGGGTCACTCGGGAACGGACGAGAGTAAGGCCGCTGGGGAGTGATGTGTTAGAGCGCAAACCCTAGCGGGCTCCTAATAAAGAGACTTATCACAGACGGTTCTATTATGGAACTGTCAGTGATACTCATCACAGACGGTTTCACAATGGAACCGTCCGTGATATTGTCTCATATCATAGACGGTTCATTATTAAAACCGTCTGTGAATTATCACAGACGGTTGTTTGTTGAAAACTGTCTGGGATAGTTAGTAATATCACAGACGGTTCTTGTTCAGAACCGTCTGTGATGGTATCACAGACGGTTTTCAATATGAACCGTCTATGATATTACCTCTTAACAGACGGTTTTTAGCGAAACCAGTAACACAGACGGTCGCAAAACCAAAACCGTATGTGATTGCAAGTAATACAGATGGTGTTGGGCAACCGTCTGTGATGAGGCGTCCAGTATTAGCCTTTTTGTAGTAGTGTTTATTCACTAAGTCACTTCTAGTATCTAGCTTTGAAAGGTGCATACATGGAATTGAAATGATGAGACTTAGAGAAGTGCAGAATTCAGGGGGAGAATCTTCATGAACTCAATAGTGAAACTTGATCACGCAGATCGAGTACCCAAAGAATAAATCCTAGAGATTAAATGAAATTAAGTGGATTGTACTATCTTTTCCTTGACGAGTTTTCTTGAAGTTTCTCAGCTAAGGTTTTTAACGAGGCAATTTGTGCAGCACAACAGAACATGTTTCATGCACTCTTTCTCGTAATTTTTCCCACTAGATTTTTATGGAGTTTTGATGAGACATGAACATGTCGGATGAGTGCCCAAGGGGGAGTGTTAAGAAACCGGGTCCAGGCTGGCAGTCCTGGCTCATGATGGGCTCCTCATCTGTCGAGTAGCCTATATAAAGCAAGGGGACACCAACCATTGTATTACAGTTTTACAAAAGAGCAATAAAAAGAAGCTAGAAGTCCCCTCATATCTCTGTGTTCAATCTACTATTTTGTTCTTGTGTTCTTACATTGTTCTTACGATTCTGAGTTTGTTTACCGGGGTAATTGTTCGTACTGAACTTGCAGTGACGGTTCAACACACACACACACACACACACACACACACACACACACACACACACACACACACACATATATATATATATATATATATATATATATATATATATATATATAGGGAACATTATCTAGTGCAAACGGACTATTCGGTGCTAACATGCAACGCCGCCTGGCCGTCGGATCGCTCCTGTGGCTAGGATGGAGGAGGGTGGAAACCCCCTAAATCACTTATGCAATTTTTCGAAAAACCCCCCGAGGTTCTATTCTTCTTGCCAAAACAACCTTAGCCCACGCGCAACACTCGTCTTCGATGCCCCTTCATCGCCGAGCCAGTGAAGCGTCTCCGATGGCGTTGCCGATGATGCGGCGGGCTCGCCGGCGCAAGACTCGCCGAGGAGCAGTCTTGTCGTCAATTCGCTCCGGGAGGAGCATCTGCGCAGCGCCGTCCGGCTCGCTCCGGCCTCGGCGGCGGCGACCTCGGCTCCGCGTCCGGTGATCTGGGAGAGAGAACGGCGCGCGCGCCGGAGAACGCGTGGTTGACTTGCGAGCTCGGGCATATGAAGAAGCTCGCAATAACATCCTCCTCCTCATGTCCAAGTACGCCGCCACCCAAGAGTTCAAACCAACGCGGCGCTATCCTCCGTCGCGAATCGCTCCGCGAGTCCTCGGAGGTTTTGCTCGCCGCTACCGCTTCCCCGAGATAATGGACCTAATGCCCTCGTGCTCGGCGCTAGCCACCGCCGCCATGGCCGCCGATCTCGTCGTCGACGGAAGCGGCCGGACACGAGCGAGGTCGTTTCAGCGTCTCCATCGGGCGAAGCGACGCGAAGACGGCGACGACAACGCCGGCGGCACGGAGGAGGATCCGCAGACGACCACGACGCGGAGGTAAAGCCGAGCGGCGGACCGTGTCCCGACAAGAAGGAGCAGTCGCCGGACCAGCACCCATGCTCTCCTGGCTCGAAGACGAAGGGGCATCGAAGACGGGTGCTGCGCGTGGGCTAAGGTTGTTTTGGCAAGAAGAATAGAACCTCTGTGGGAGGGTTTCAAAATTGTATAAGTGATTTGGGGGTTTCCACCCTCCTCCATCCTAGCCACAGAGTCGATCCGACAACCCAAAGGGCGTTTGCATGTTAGCATTGAATAGTCCGTTTGCACTAGATATGTTCCCATATATATATATATATATATATATATATATATATATATATATATATATATATATATATATATATATATATATATAATTTCAACCCTTCATTAAATGCTTTAATTAATCAATACTTCACCATTGTTGACAAGATAACCGCGTGACGACGACATAGATTAGTTGAAACAATATCGACAGAATGATGCCATCGTACATTCGTACTACGTCATAATCGCGTGACGATGATACAGATTGGTTGAAACAATATCGGCAGAATGATGCCATCATACATTCGTACTACGTCCCCCGTGGTAATTTATATTAAAAAAAACAGTTTTTTTGGTTTCAGAGTCAAGAGGTCGGTGCAACTTGCCTCTTGTTTATACATACATCAATGTTGTCTATATCCTTATCACATCTACCAAAATTCTCTGAGCAAGAGCAGCACGTCAAGTGATTAACTCAAGATTATTCATTAATTAGACCGAAGATACGTGATTTTAATAAACTTTAGTCAATACATGAGGTATATAAGCTAGAGTTCTTATACAATGCAAGAACGACTTATAAATTGCACTGGAAGACGTATTACGTACGTGTGGTAGTCTTAACAAATTTCATTGGTTTGGCTGACACAAGTACCTTGTGTGGATTGTTAATTGTATAAGACCACTGTAAAGATGTAATATGGTCTCTCTCTCTCTCTCTCTCTCTCTCTCTCTCTATATATATATATATATATATATATATATATATATATATATATATATATATATATATAAAAAGCTTTTTTCGTGTCTAATATACTACTTAAACGTAACATGTTATACTTCTTTATCATTTTTAGTATATTTAAATACTAATTACAAAACACTTGAATGCGACTTGATTGAAAATTTTTCATTGGAGCCATTTATTTTGTTTTGTATCCTTTTTCATATATAAAAGAAGTATATACACAAATTTTGCTATAAAAGTGGGCTTTAATGAATTTTTTTCCATGAAACTCATTTTGGGGTATCGTATATATAATCATTATTGGAGTATGCTCAGATAGATAAAAAGGTATCATCATACAATTTAAGTAGTATATGAAAAGTAAGTACGTACCCCCAGGAGTACCAGACCATTTTTCGGAAGCCTTTTCCGTACTCCTGGGGATACATACTCCCACTTCCAATATTCCACTTAAATGATTATACTTCTTTATCACTTTCAGTATACTGCCAATTATTATATAAGGGCTCCAATGAAATTTAAGTACGAATCGGATCTTACAGGAGAACATGTGAATATGTGATCAATGAATCCAGACTTACTACCTAAGCCATTTGATGCTGTCTAATCTATAATAGTGAATAAATGATAACCGAATATAATGGGCAAGCAGCAACCTTTTACTTACCTGCTTCTGCTCGATCTCCACCGGAACGCCGTCATATATATTAGAGTCTCCAACTGATCTTATTCTTCGCAGTGATGAAAAAGTACCGTATTATTGGCAACACTGTCGATCCAATTTTGTATGCATCGTATCAAACATAATTAGAATCAGAAATCCAAAGCAATCATCTCTCTAAAACGTACGTACGTAGTGCGTGCAAACAGAGGAAAATAAAGAGCCAGGAGCTCTGGAGGTCACATATCCTGGGAATTTATTAGCCAGCATACAATATTCAGGTTCAAGTAAAGATTACACCGGCCGCGTGAGGACGACTCATACGTTTGCATGGACGGTTGTTGATCCCACGATGACGCGGCGCGCGACTCACTCACGCCGCCTGCTTGATCACGGCGCGAAACAAGAGGCAGATAGCAGCCAGGAAAACCAGGAACACGAAGATCACTGTGAGCATGGGAGTGATCAGCAGCTGGTTCTTGGAGACGACATGTTGGCCGCTTCCGCCAACGAAGAGATGGTTGGTCAGAGCCAACACTGAGACGACGATGAGGCAGTAATACACCAGCGGCCGCTTCAGCAGGTCAGGATTCAGCTTGGCAGCGAACTTGTTAATGGCACCACCTCCCATCTGTTTATATGTGTACGGCAGAAAAAGCAAGAACGACGCGTCATTCATATATGTACTCTCTTTATCATGCATAGGCATAGGAAGGAAAATACAATATAAAGTCAAAAGAATCTATGTTTCGTCAGTTGGTATATAGTATCTTTTTTTTTAGAAAAGGGAATATTTATTATTTGCACCCTCTGCACAACAAGGTGCATATAGCTATTCAGCATCAAAAGATGCGATCAAAAGAATATTAATACAACCAGCGTTTGAGAACCTGACAAATCAGGAGAGAATAGAAACAAAAAGGACCAAGCCAAGTCTAAAAAATTAAAGGCCAATACTATTGCTGAACTATCACCCATAGTTTGCAAGGTGTATATTTGTACAAAGAGACTTTTCTTCGGTGCTTGAAGGTATTGTCGCTGTTCATTAGTTACAGTCCAATGATCCACAATCAAAGGTACCTACGAGAAGATACTTAAGTTGTGGGCTAGGTATTAATTTAAAGATTGGTTGGAAGGTTAGATCAGTAATTTTATACGCTTATCAAATTAAAAGTAAAAGGATCAAACAGAAAGTATTTCCTCTTGTAACCGCAAAACCCTGCTTATCTTTTCAGTTGCAAACAATTGCGAAAACCATAATATGAGACCGCCAACATCTATGGTAGAAGCTAGGTTAGGGTGAGGCAATCGCGCGTGGTGGTGTGTGTGTATGTGCGTTTTCCTTATAATCACAAAAAAAAAATTGCATCTCTATCATCGAAATCGAGGATCTGCCACTGTATATATATACTCTCTTTATCATGCATGGGCATATATAGGAAGGAAAGTATAACATATATAAAGTCAGAAATATCATGTTTTAGTATCTGCAAAACGTACGTGTCTGTTTGTACAAAAGAATGCCCACAAAGACCATACCTAAAGTACGTGTTCGTCACTTAAGCCATGATAAACAAGATCACTAGTTAAATATTTGAGCTGTCATTGGGGAATGAGCCAGAAATTTTATATGAGGGGGCCAATCGAGAAAAGCCCTTATGTTTTACTTGGTTTCAAGCAATAGTTCTAAGGAAAAAAAATATATGTCATTGTAAATGTTCTGAATACCTGATCTGCTATTACAAAATGACATCTCCCTTACATGCCACTGCAAACTCGAAATCATACCCTTTTATACCACTGCCGTCAACTACGTTAGATTTTTTCCGTTAAGTTTTTCAAAAATACCCATCTTGCCCTCGTCACCTTCTTCTTCCCCAAATCATGCACAACACATTCTCCTCCTCCATTCTTTCTCTGTCAAGTCCTCCCATCTCCTTCCTTCTGCCGTGGCATATAAAAAAATTTCCCCAGTTCAAAAGGGCACAGTTTCAAGTTTGTAGTGGCATGGAAAGGGGATGTCACTTTGCAATGGTAGATTAGGAACTTAGAAACTTTGCAGTGGCATATAAAAAAAATTATCCAGTTCTAAACACCTAATTTAACAATTCATCTACCTAATGATATATCAAATTAAGCTCCATATTATTTTGATATCAAATAGTTGCATGAGTGTGAGAGACACAAAATACATGTAAAAAAGACATGATAAACTAATATGTTTAGTGTTTACTTATAAGTCATGTTCACCAACATTGTGTTGCATTAAATCTATCATAACCCACTCTAAAATTTATCATTGCATATTGTCGTGTTGTATTGCCTCCTTTTCTTATGCCTAAGTATTTGGGACTGTGAGTGATGAGCAAAAGTAAAAAAAAAAAAGCTGTTGCTACTAGCTACTTCTTGGAAATACAGAAAGATACGTCACTACTACAAAACAGGCTATAGTAGACGCCCCATCACAGCACGGTTCCTTTAGAACCGCTCGTGTTGGGTCTGTCGAACCTCTTGTCGGGCGCCGCCACCACACCGCCGCTCGAGGTCTATCATAGACGGTTCTTATTTAGAACCGCTCGTGATAGTCATTATCCTGAGCGGTTCATTAATAGAACTGTCGTGAATTATCCTGACGGTTCTATTCACAAACCGTCGTGATAATCAGCCAATCACGAGCGGTTCTCAATAAGAACCGTGCGCGATAGTACATAAACGGTTCGAATAAGAACCGCTGCAGGATAATTAGTTATCACTGAGCGGTTCTAATTAAGAACCGTTTGTGATATCTGCTATCCTCTCGCCGCCGCCTTTGCGCTTGCCGCCTTGACCGCCGCTCTGGAGGCCTGTGTCACGAGCGGTTCTTTAATAGAACCGTCATGAATGATCCTGAGACGGTTCTATTAAAAACCGTCATGATAGGTGCTATCCTGAGCGGTTCTTAACAATAACCGTCTCTCGATTGTTGGGCGGAAGCGAAAATTTGAACATAATGGGCGGGCTGCCAAACTCGCTTTATATAACCTCCATCTCCTCTTCTGCGGTCTCTCCTCCTCCATCTCCTCCTCTGCCATTTCTCCTCCTCACACCTTGCGCCCCGGCCTCCGCCGAGCTTGTCGCCCGCGGCCTCCGCCGAGCTTGTCGCCGGCGGCCTCCTCCAACTCGTCCCGGCCTCATCGTCACCGGCCTCATCCGAACCATCACCCCCGGCCTCCTCCACCTCGCCCCGACCTCGTCGTCACTGACCTCCCACGACCTCGTCGCCTTGGCCTCCTCCACCCGTCACCCGGCCTCCCACGACCTCACTCTCTACTCCCCTTTGCTTTGTGATGTGGATTCTTGAGTTGATGCTCTTGTGATGTGGGTGATGCTATTGTGATGTGTGTAGTTCATGTTGAGTTATTTGGTTTGGGCAAAAATATGGATGGTAGATCGCGCACCGTTCGGTAAAATCATCATTACTTTTGCATACGAACTCCGATTGCGACGTTCTTTGGCTCGTTGGAAAGCTAACTAAAAGCTCAATCCGAAAATCCATAAGGCAAGGTCAAATTCTCTTCGCGAGGTCTTGAAAAAGTGAAAACCCCAAAAAAGGTCGTTTAGGGCCTCTAAACAGCCTCTGAAGTTTTAGCAGTTGTTTCGGTTTTTTTTGCCACAGAAAAGGTTATCACAGACGGTTCTAAACAAGAACCGTCTGGAGCTCATCACGAGCGGTTACGAACAAGAACCGCTCAGGAAAATGCATCATCACAGACGGTTTGTAAATTAAACCGTCGGTGATATTCTCGGATCACAGACGGTTTTTGATGAAAACCGTCTGTGATAATAGCCTTCACAGACGGTTTCAACAAAAAACCGTCTGTGATAGTGCGTATCACAGACGGTTTTGAACCGTCTGTGATAACTGCCTGTTATCACAGACCAACAAATATAGACGGTTCGAAAACCGTCTGTGATGACGGTTCCGAACCGTCTGTGATGAGGCTTCCTGTAGTAGTGCGTACATGTGCTGATCTTTTGTAATATTGGCTAGATAGCCAACACTTAGCATATAAGGTTTTGAATTTAACTTATTAGATGGATTATTGTACATGTGTTTTTAGAGTTTTGTTCCACACAAGATCAAGAGGGTCCGGAAATTTTTTGAAGCATGGGGTTGACCATGGCTCCGTCCCTGGCTATCACACACAGTGATGTTTTACGTATGATACTTATCACCAGTGTCATCAGTAACTAATTAACAAAGCAACCTAAATGGTTGAACATACATGCTATGGTCATGATGACGACAAGACCGATGATTAGATCGAATGACGACTACGATGAGGATACAGGGGCTATAATATTAATTAACTATGAAAAGTGAAAAGTTCTAGCTCCCACTATTGATTGAGTTCATGCATGCATGTCAGACAAGACCTATACCAAAAACTAGAAACATACGTGTGTGTCCAAACTAGATCACTTCGCTACTTTTAGAGCTTAACGGATGCAGTTGATTTGATTAAATTCCTTTGCCCATTACGTACATAACGTTCCACGAAGTAGTATATATATCGTACACCAATCCATGCATTTGTTTGGATAAAGTTTGTGATCTTAAATCTCTCCCGTATGCATGGACCAATTATTTTTATGAATGTGATTACCTTAATTTGATTTTAAAGTAAGCTTATTTCTCAAGATCAGCAGACTACTAAGTGACCGGCAATTAGCACAAACAGTTGTGTGTTCCAATATTAGTGAATTTAAAGGAATTGGAAATATGAATACTTAATTCACTCATTAAACAAAGGGACCGTGCAAACATGAAGAATTTCCTTCTATCCCAACAAATAATCCATCAATGACAAAGAACATAAAACTTGTTTGATAATTTTACTACAAGAAAATAGCAAGAAAACCAGGTTACTTTACATCAAGTCCGTATTCAAAATCAGCTCTATGCTTACCTACGACCCACGCATCCACATGTACAATATCAAACACAATAACTAGCAGAGGTGCATATATTAGTATGCTCAACTAATATTTCTATAAAATGTATGCTCTACCAATATTTCAAGTTAACAAACTCAGCGAGTCGTAGTTCCCTTTTCCAAATCATAAACAATCGTGGAAAAGCAATATATGCTTTTTAATTTTGACGATGAGTAGTGAAATTTTCCTCGCTTGAATTGCCCAAAGAATTGAAAGTGGATAATAGTTATTGTTCCAGTTTTTTTCAAGAAAGTCGGTGAGTAAAAAAATAAAGTCCAAGTGCTCTCTCATGAAAAGAAAGGAAGCAAGTAATTATCCAGAAGCAACCCACTTTTTCCAGCTCTTGGTGAAAGATTAATAAGTCAAAAGAACAGATCAAGAGCACCTCGATGATTATGTAACGGCGATGCATGGTATAATTGATGATGCATGGTATAATTGATGGGAGAGGATCATGAGGTACTGACATGATTTACTAAACTGATGGGAGGAAATATCAACGGGAAAATATCACACAAGACACAACCAACTCGATCGAGCCATCCAACAAAAAAGGAGGAAAGGCAGAAGGAGATGAGGCAGTGTGAAGTAAAGAAAGAAATAAATTAAGAAAGAAAGAAGCAAGGTGTAGAGTGTATATTTCTTACCGGATGAACGCGCAGATCTGCTGGAATCAGCGCGTTTTGTTCACCTCCGGCCGTCGCCGGAGCTGGAGCAGCATCATCCATGGCCCTTAACGCCTTCTCCAAGTCCCCCATGTCCTTCGCCTGCTCGATCCCACGATCAAAAACCGAAGAAAGTGAAAAGAAAAAGGGGTAAGCAGGTTTGTGCCTTGAGTTCACACGATTCAGATCGGTCTCACATACCATCGAATCGATCGATCAGCTTCGCAGAGTCCTAAGCCCCTCTTAATCACGTGGCCAGGTATTTCTTCGGAACACGTACTCTCTGATCCGAAGCAAAATTAGGCAAGTGCTTGAGCATAGGGGAGAGAGGGCAAACGAAAAGGGAGGCAAAAAAAACACCTCAACAAATTATATGATGAGCTTACCGGATCGAATTGAACTGTGTTGATGGGAGACGAAGCGATTGATTTAGCTAAGCACGAGTAGAACACAAGCAAAAATCGATTCTCAGCAAGGAAGCTACGGCGGATTGAAAAACAAGGACGGAATAAGTTATTAAGCTTAGGGTTGCAGGTGAAATGAAGATCAAGCTAGGGAGCTCCCTAGAGAGAAAGGAGAGAGAGATGGAGGGAATGGGAGAGACACACAGAGAGAGAGAGAGAGAGAGAGCTGTTGCTGGTGGTAACTGGTACCTCGCTCTGACGTACACGGTATATATAAGGGCAGGCCGCCTCGCGATGGGCACCTGGGTGGTGTCCATCGGACCAATTATGCTTGCATTGGTGCATATGTGCACGGTACACCGGTCGCATAAGCCATCGATCTGCAATGAAAGCATATGTACTGTGTTCTTTTGGTTATCCGTCGGATTTGATTTGAACTGCACACATCGATCATTGGTATCGTTGGTCCGACCATCGATCTGTCAGAAAAGAAAGGAAGGCACAAGATTAATAGTATTCATTCATGAGGCGAAATCTGACTCAAAATGCCAGGCATTATTAGAAACTTGATTTTTCTTTAGTGGAAATGCACTAAAGGTGAATCTGTCGTCTTCCTCGATCATCCTTTAGCTAATTGCCAATGGACTACGATCAAAATGTCGTGGACCAGAGAACCGAGCTACCTTCGGTTGGGAAAGAGCGGGCGTCGTCTCCTCCCCTCTTCAAGGCAGCCAGAGCTCTGGCCACCAAAAAAAATGCTGTAGACCAATTAGGGTAGCTTATTTTTTTGTGCGTATGTGTGCAGGAAAAGGGGTTAAATAATCTTTGTCTCCAGCTATGCTGCCCTGCTACCTTCTCCTTCTAGAAGCAGCTAGGACCACAACAAAAGAGTCAAAAAAAAAAGGAAAGATATATAGTACTACTGGAGATTACCTTAATTAATCACGAAAGCGACATCAGAGCCCGGTAATCGCCGTAAATAACATGTTAACAAATACGCAGTACGCCGCGGGCAAAGCCTGCAGCAGAAACAAGCATTTCTACGTACCCTAATTTGGTTTGGCAAAGCCTGCAGCAGAATCAGCAGCTCCCACGTTACCAACTTGTAGGCGAGCTGCTGATTCGCGCCCCTCTGCGTGTATGTTTCCATCTATCCATCCATCCATCTGGTTCTCAGCCTTGCATCATGGTGAAGTAATACGTGAACGTACGTTAATTGCGGAGATAAAGCGAAATGGCGGCGAGATTAAAAACGGGGAAAATACTAGCATCACGTTATTGGGCCAACCCGTGCATTTGTTTCAGTTTTTTTTCGCTGAGGAGTTTTTCTAGGCCCAGGCTTTTGGCTGCCCGTACTTCAAAATGGGCCTTTTATTGATCTGTTGGGCAGATCCAACCATTACTACTTTGATTTAACAAAACGTAGGATCCAACTAGATAGGATCCAAACCGCTGTCTACATGGGCCGGGCCACCTGGCGTCTAGGCTACCGACTGCGAACTTTCAATTTATTTCTTTCTCCCTAGCTAGTATTTCAAGTATTTCTTTCTTCTTTTATCATCTGTCTAGCAAGCTGACCAAAGAATCGTGACAAAATAAAGCATACCCAGATGTCCTGCGGTCATACGGCAAAACTCCATAAGTTTGGAGTACTGCAACATAGCCAAATTTCCCGGCAAAACAAAGAGCAGTAGGTGAAGTCGATCTGGTTTTAATTCAGCGTACATGCCTCAAGCCCTCAACACAGGTCCAGACCAAAGACGACACCTCTGAAGAAAAACGTTTCCAGTGAAGAAACGGAAAAGGAAAACCGCCCGCCCGACACTGATGGAAAAATCGTGTAGAAATCAAGAGCGAACAGGAGGAGGTACGTACGTACATGTGCATGCGCTCCTCAGACGCGCGCGGTGTATCCCATCGGCCGGCCAGCGGCTCAGGCGACATGCATGGCGAGAGGTCGATCCAGTTGTTGACCTCCCGAGAGCTAGAGAAGCACGGCCGTGAATAAGGTAGCTAGCTAGGAGGGAGATTGGTTAAGATAGACGACCCGTGAGGCCGTGACCACTCAGATGCCCCGATATCTCGCAACGGGTGGTGGTGCTCGTTAATCTATTGAAGAAAAGCAAGCTGTGCCTGTTGGGCTTGCTAGGACATCCAAGATATATCGTACCCCGACGAAGTTTGAGAGACAAAACTTAAATTCTATAACACTACGTACGTAAAACAAAGAAAATCTTCACGTTTAGCACCTGACACCCAACTGCAGAACGAGGTTGAGGACAAACTATGAGGCCAGACTATTTTTCAGCTTGCGGTCGGCACCATCATATCCAACCGCGGTGGGTGAAGGGCCTCAGAAATTAACGGCAAGGTGAATTTGAGTGAACGCAAAGATTAGACGATGCACATGGGAAATGAAACTGTGCACTCAGAACATGAGACAACTTTTCCATCGTTTCAGAAAGCGTAAGAAAGAACACCCTGAACGTGCATCTAAATGTCAAAACTGAATGCAAAACAAGGAGGGACGACATACATGGTTGGCCGTTGGCGTCATGTGCGGTGCGGTGCCTAAACGGCCGGGCAACAGGCCAAGAAGGAGGCAGCGCACGCTCGGTGGCGACGCGGATGCACGGCGAGCTTAACTGGTTGGTGCCATCGGCAGCGGAGACGACTCGACGGGTTGACCAGGAGAGCTAGCGAAGCATGGCCATAGACAAGTAGTGGTACTAAGGAGATTACATATAGCTGAACCGTGGCCGACTTTGCCTAGAAAATACAGTACACGCCACTCAGCTCCTCGGATCAAACAAGTGGTCGTGGGTTTATTCAATGCGAAGCTGTCGATCCAGACCAATTCAAGGCCACGTTAATTCAGCAGCCAACCGGATCCTCTATGTCAGATTACACGTTGGGTAGAGTACTCTCAGACTCGGTCGCTTTGCGTGTCGTTCGTTCTCTTGTCTTTTCCCCGTGGCTTTGCTTTGATTCTGTTCGCCCAGTCGGGCTATCTGCCATCCGAGGAATTTTGCTGGGCTTACCTTTACCAGGCACAGGCCCAGCAGCCTAAGTAAAGGCCTCGAGGCTGTGTATTACAATCTGCGTGGGTTACAAGTTCCCAAACATGTCCAGAACCCATGGAGGAGCAAGCTTTCGGCCCGAGTGCAGGACCTCTGGGCTCTGGTGTTGGTGGGGTATCAAAACCATGAAGCATTTGTACTTTGAGAAGATAACCCGCCACGGTTGTGCTTGATTTTTACAAACCTAAGAACAGAGTGCAAACCAGAGGAGATATGGCGCAGTTTACTTCGTTTAATCAGCACATCTCCATAGCATATAGGTATGATACTGCAAGTTGAACTACGTACATATCTTTGATGGCAATTATTACACCAGTACATCATGTGACCTCACAAACAGAGCAAAACGGAGACACATAGCAAACCAGGACAGAAAGAGCGATGCACAATAGCAATACATATTAAGCGCACCATGGCATGATCCGCCGAGCTAGTTCCATGGCGCGAAGAAATACCCGAGGACTGCGCTGGCCAATGCGACGCCGGCCCGTGCGGCTTGTGGGAACTGGCGTGCCACGGGCATGAGCGTAAGGAGGGTCACGCCAAGAATCCAGAGGAGGAAGCCGAGGAAGGCGTGCATGGCGTTGGCAGTGCCAGTGAGGTTCCCCACGGTTGAGATGGCGATGAGTGCTTCGCACAACATGAGCACGCGGCCGGCGTCGAGGAAGAGCTGCTGGAGGCGGTCATGGCGAACAGGGACGACGGCCGGCGCGGCGAGCTGCTCCTGCAGGTAATTAGGCATCTCTCCTTGCTCCTCGGCCATTGGGACAGTGTGGCCTTCTTGGCTTGGGGCTTATTCAGGGAGCAGTGGGCGGGCCGGTGATAGAGGCAAGCAGTTGGGCGGGCCTTCTTTCTTATAGGGGAGGTGGGGGCGCGCCGGTCTACTTTTAATTGGCCAGCCTTTCACTTTCTTGGCAACTGGGTGTTGTAATCTGCATGTGTGGTGTCTGTATGTGTGCAACCGGCCAACCGGGTGTCTGTATGCGGAGGCATTCACTTTCTTGGCAACCGCCGACCGGGTGTCTGTATGTGTGTATGTGTTGGTTGTGGATGGGGGAGGATGCGGAGGCATTCACTTTCTTGGCAACCGGGTGTGTGTATGTGTGTACGTGTTGGTTGTAGAGGGGGTAGGATGCGGAGGCAACCAGGGTGTGTGTGTTAGGGGTGCTAATGATCTAGGATCCATCCCAAAATCAGTCCAGTCCACTTTCTTAATTACACACATACCAAACCAACTCAGTTCACTTCTCATTTTCTAAAAGGGGGAATTCACTATTTGCCTCCTTTAGTTCGTTTTGATTTTACCTCTTTCGAGCCTAATACATTTTTACCCCTCTTTTGTCGATTTCTTGATTTTGCCCTCTTTGTATTATTTTATTCTTTTATGCCCGTTTTCCCGTTACATGGCATACAAAATTACTGCCTTGCCCCTCGATTAAGCCTGACCCTAGGGGTTCTTGCGGTGGGGAGATCTCAGCCGTCGGTGTGGAGATCTGGTGAGGTGCCTCGTGAGCTCATGCTTATCACTTAGCTATCTCCTTTCTCGGGCTCCCTTCTTCTTCTTTGCTTCTTGTGTGCTCTCTCTCCTCCATCCCTTGTCCAGCATTTCGAAGCTTTTGGTGCCTGAAATGGCGAAATTGCGGCGATTGGAGCTCAATCTGAGCTGGACACTCCAAAATCGCGCCTTCTTGGCCCGATCTCTCATTATCCC
The DNA here is from genome assembly GCA_036346405.1 of Phyllostachys edulis. Taxonomy (NCBI): domain Eukaryota; kingdom Viridiplantae; phylum Streptophyta; class Magnoliopsida; order Poales; family Poaceae; genus Phyllostachys; species Phyllostachys edulis. The sequence continues at coordinate 73,026,626 of CM070556.1, forward strand.
CAAAAATCCAGTGAAATGGCGCCATTGTCCGTCAGACTCGCGGCCTTCGATTCGATGGTACTTTGGCCGGGGATTGCAAAGTGCGGAGTTTCATGATTTAAGCTTCTTGGTACTTTCACCGCTTGGCGTGGACTTGGTTTGTCAGAGACGACTCGCATTTTCACCGCAAGAATGGCTGGAGTGCGGCTTTTATATGAGCTTTCCATTGGGGGTTTCGGTGTGTTCATTTTGTGTGATTTTGATGGTTTCATTCTAGGGTTGGTGGAATGATCGTGTGAGTCTTTGTGGCGATCGTGGGGAGATGGCGGGGAGGAGGAAGAGCTTGTGTTGCTTGGTGCCGATGGCGGTGGCGTAGCGTCTGCGAGGAGGACGGTGAGAGGGCGGGAGCTCAACATATTCGGGCGGGTCCGCGCCACGACGAGAGGTTCACTTGAATGCCATCGGCGGGCGCTCATGGCGGTGGGGAGGCGGCCGTGATCGGCTGCCGCGATTCCGATCTTGAGGCGTTGAATGGGCATGGTGGACTCCTCTCGGAGGATGAGCTCGGGCCGACCAGACCTACGTCCTACTACTACTCGCATGGCAATCAGAACCCAAGGCGCCTTCTTTGGTGCTATCAAGGAGGACTGACAAGCGGCGACGGAGCGAGGATGTACCGACCGAGGGGCAAGATAGTAATTTCGCATGTCATGTAACGGGAAAACGGGCATAAAAGAATAAAATAATGCAAAGAGGGTAAAATCTGAAGAAATAGACAAAGAAGGGGGTAAAAAATGTATTAGGTCGAAAAAGAGGGTAAAATCTAAAAACGCAACTAAAGGAAGGGCAAATAGTGAATTCCCCCTTTCTAAAAACCAAACCAGCCCAACCCATATGCAAAATCAGTCCAAACCAAACCAAACCATTTTCCTGAAATAGGTTCCCACCCATTCTCCCCTATTTCCAGCACATGGAAGGAACCACTCAGGCCAACTCCTCAACAAAGTTCTTTTGAATTGTCATTCATTGGTTCATATGATACAAGTCCTACTTGCTTAATCGGCTCCTCAAGCACCCGCCGTGCAACAATAGAGCAGTGACCACGCTTCAATTGAGATTCTCATATTTCTGAACTCTTTTGTTTACATGCCCCACAGTTCAATCACACATTGAAATTTTACACGTTCTGACTCACAATTCAAGCACCGCCTTGAAATCGAGCCCTGATTTAGTTCATAAAAAGAGTAGGATGGGGACTGCGACAAGCCATCACTCTGAGTACATAACCAATGAACCATCAATTAAGAAAATGAATAATCGATGAACAAAGTATCGGGTTGCAAGGGCACAAGCAAGCGCTATCAATGAAAGAGCTCACATGAACCGAGCTCATTTCGGTTGGTTAAGCACTCCGCTATGGAGGCACTGCCGGGAGCTCGAACCATGGCAAGACTCTTCTTCTTTAAAGCAACGGCGGTAGCCATCTGCTCCGCACGTCTTCAAAAAAAAATGAAAGAGCTCACCGACTTTTTTCCTGAGAACAAATTTTCTGAAATAAGATGAGGTACATGACATCTGGGAGCAAGCATTAGCACCTAGCAGCTGGGGCTGGGAGCAAGCAACAGCAGCTGTCGACTATTATTAATAATATAGGTCTCACTCTCTGTAATAAAACTGCAAAACTTATTGACGTTTAGACGCTTCTCCGCTGTTCATCGCAGACGTGCCCTCTCCACAGGATACATCCGAAGTTCCTCGGATCTAACAACTGATAGTGGGTTTATTCAATACGAAGTTGTCGATCGGACCAATTCAAGGCCACATTAATTCAGCGACCAACAGGATCCTCTATGGCGAGATTACGTAGGGTAGAGTACTCGGACTTCGGTAAACTGCGTGTCGTTCTCTTGTCTTTTCCCCATGGCCGCTTTGATTACATTCGCCCGATCGGTCATATGCGTCATCTGGCGGGCTTACCTATGACTATCAGGAATTTTCTTTGGGCTTGGCTTTACCGAACTGTTTCTCGATAAACTCGGCGGGATGGACGAGAGAAGTTCGGGATGAGTGGAGCAGGAGAATTTGAGTCTGAGATAGAGGCCCTACGAAAGCAAAAGCGACCTAAGTAAGAATATCTTTAGTGTATTGGACTGACGTCAATTTAAAGTTATGCCACGTAAGTATTCTAGGAACCGAGTTTGTTTTTCTCCAATATATTGAACCGATTCCTACTAATAATTAGGACCTATATTACATTAAAAAACCACAAAATAATAATATCATCTCTCAAACGCACTCTCTTCTATGTAGTTGTTTAATACTCATATGAATTTGAATTGTTTAATGCTTTGAATCGATTCCTAAGTAGAGTTCGGTTCCATGTATTTTTTGGTTGGAATCGACTCTTCTAATGTATTGAATTGATTCAATACATTCTCTCTCCTCATTTGAACCGACTAAAACACAACATTAGAGATGGTCTAAAGGCCTCGTCCAGGGCGAACAATCTGAGTGGATTACAAGTTCCCAAACATGTTCATAGGCCATAGCCCAAGTATCAAAACCATGAAGCACCATACTTTGAGAAGATAGCGCGCCACGATTGTGCTTGATTTTTACAAACCTGAGAGCAGAGTGCAAACCAGAGGAGATATAACACAGTTTACTTCGTTTAATCAGCACATCTCCATGGCATATAGGCATGATACTGCAAGTTGAACTACGTACATATCTATGATGGCAATTACTATACACCAGTACATCATGCGACCTCAGAAACAAAGCAAAACGGAGACACATAGCAAACCAGGACAGAAAGAGCGAAGCACAATAGCAATACAGATTAAGCGCACCGTGACCCGATCTGCCGAGCTAGTTCCATGGCGCGAAGAAATACTTGAGGATCTATTTGCCAATCGACGCCGCTGCGGCGGCTTGTGGGAAGCTGGCGTGCCACGGGCATGAGCGTCGGGAGGGTCGTGCCAAGAATCAAGGAGGAAGCCAAGGAAGGCGTGCATGGCGTTAGCGATGGGGTTCGCCACGGTTGAGATGGCGATAAGTGCTCCGCACAACATGAGCGTGCGGCGTCGAGGAAAAGCTGCTTGAGGCGGTCACGGTGGCGAGGAGGACGGCGGCGGCGGCGAAGCCGCTTCGTCTTTGGTAATTAAGCATCTCTCCTTGCTCCTCGGCCATTGGGACGAGTGTGGCACGCTTGGCAGGGCTTATTCAAGGCGGTGGGCGGCCGATGAGAGATTTTTTTCAAATAATCTATTTTTTATTATTAATTACAACATTATACTGCGATAATATTTTTACAAAATATACTCACGCCGCTCAACAGTTAGGCGACTAGCCCGATCGTTCAACGGTTGGGCGGCGGGACACTTATCGCCCAACGGGCACAATGCATGCCCGCTAGATAAGTGAGTGCACACTAGAACCAACCGTTGAGCGACAAGTGTCGATCACTCAACGGTTGAGCTACTGGATCATGTCGCTCAACGGTTGAGCTATTGGATCCAATCGCTCAACGGTTGAGCGACAGGAGTATATTTCTGTAAAAAATATTATCGCAGGTATAATATTGTAATTAATAATAAAAAATAGATTATTTGAAGAAAAAAAATTCGCCGATGAGACAGGCAAGCTATTGGGCGGGCCTTCTTATAGGGGGTTTGGCTTGGAATGTTGATCCCTGCTTGTCCGCGAGTCCGTCAGCAATCTGAGCATAGATTCGCGTTGTACCCCGCCTTCGGCTTGTCGGCCTGTGGGCAGTGGGTTGGCCTACATCTGGGGGGGATGTGTTAGGAAACTATGGGCCTGGCCCAGAAGCCGGTCCATGTATGGGCTCCCTATCCCAAACCCTAGCAGGGACTGTAGCCTATAAATAGGGGATGCTATTCACTGTAAACGTTTGATTGATTGATGAAGCAATAAAGAGAAGCAAGAAGCCCCCTATATCTCTATGTTCAATCTCTTATTATGTTCTTGTGTTCTTGCATTGTTCTTACGATTCTATACTTGTCTATGAGGTGTCGTTGATTTGGACTCGCCTTGTGATGGTTCCTCAACACGTTATCAGCACGATCGACTCTCCTCGCATCGAAAAGGTAACTGTCGATGAACGACACTCGTAGATTGAATCGTCTTCTTTCTAGATCGCTTTCAATTCTGCAAATTCGCTTTCTAGATTATTTTTCTACGGTGCAAATCCTTTCTAATCTACCGTGAGCCGACTTGAAGTCGCCGACACAATGTCGATGGGTAGATTACACGAAAGATTGGATGTCGATTGTACCGTAGAAGTTGCAAATCCGTTCTAATCTACCGTGAGCCGACTTGAAGTCGCCGACACAATGTCGATGGGTAGATTGCACGCAAGAACCGATGATGATTGCACTGTATCGCATCGCATCGCATCGCATTACATTACATGCATATATGAACAGTAATATATGAACATGCATATATCGCATCGCACAGCACGTCGGCCAGGAGCAGTCGGCCATAAAAGCTTGCCATGGAGCCGCCTGTAGCAGCCGCCATGGAGCTGCGTGAAGCCGCCCGACCACCGCCGAGACCGAGCCGGCCGAGCCGCGCCGAGCCCGTTCTTGGCGCAGCAGCGCCGCGCTGGCGAACGCGCCGCGCCGGCGGCCGCGCCCGCCGCCGGCGCCGCCGCCGCTCCGCCGCCCGGCCTCGCCCGTGCCGCCGCTCCGCCCGGCCTCGCCTCGCCGCGCCCGCCCGCTCCGCCGGCCCGGCCTCGCCCGGCGCGCCCGCTCCCCCGGCTCGCGCCGCCGCCTCCCGACGAGGCCGCCGCCGCCGCGCCGCCCGGCCATGCAATGCCGCCTCCCGCGTAAGCCGCCGCCGCCTGCGCCGCCGCCCGCTGCGAACCTCGCGCCGTGGCTGCAGGCCGCCGCCATGCGCCGGCTCCATGCCGCTTGCGCTCCCGCCTCGCCCCGCGCCATGGGCCGCCGCCGCGCCCGCTTGGACATGGGGATAGGGGAAACCCTATCCCATGCTTGGTGCCAGCCGTGATGGGCCAATGGGCCGGCTAAAAGAAAAGAAAAAAAAGGGGAAAAGCAAAAGAAAATCCTGGTTTTGCGATTAGGCCCTCCGAAAATTTGAAAATTACGTGAAATTTTTCTCTGAACTGAAAAATTTCGCGTTTTAACCCCCCGGAATTGCAGATTTCGCCGAAAGTCATTTTTTCCAGCAGAAAAAGGCCTCGGGAATTCAAATTTTGAACCAATTTTTGCATTTGAAGCATGTTTAACTTTGTTATTATTATTTCTATGCAATTTATTTATTGTATTTACTGTTTTGATTATCTGTGATTGTTTATATTGCTTTTAATCAATGAAAATAGCAGTAAATCATGAAAAATGCATAGAAAAGTACGGGAAAACGAACCGGGAGTTCGAAGAACATTATATGAATTTTGCAACCATTTTATGTAAATTACTAGCAGTAATCATATGAACTCTTTGCATGAATATGAATATGACTGGCATCACGAACCAGAAGTTCAAAAAACTGACCCAGCATGGCCAGAATTTATACAGAATTTGTATAAGTCTTCAACTCTATGATAATGTAATCACGGATAAGCAGAAGATTGAGAAGACTCTCTCTACCTTTCACCCAAATGCGGTGCAATCCGCACACAACTATCGTCAAGACGGCTACACGGAGTATGCCGCATTAATTGACACCATGCAAGTTGCAGAAGCTTAAGATAATGTTCTAAAGAACAACTACATCTTATAGCCACCTAGTAGCAATGTTGGCCATGAAGCCAATGCTAGCAGCTACAAGGTGATAAAACCTCTCACGAAGGAGAAGGGTAAGAAGGGTAAGGTCGTGAGTCGTCACGTTATTGATGCTTTCAGTCTAAGAAGAAGGGCATAGGACAGCATGAGGCACACGTCGCCATTGCAGGCGCGGAAGATCCACACCCATTAGTTGCACTCATGGATGTAGACAGCCTAGCAGCAGCCCTATTATCCCTCCTCTGGACATCGCAGCGGCCGCAACCGTAGTTGCCCAAAAGGAGAAGATCTTCATGGAGCAGATTGAGGCAGAAGTTTCTTAATACTTCGTTGATTTGATCTAGTGCACGCATTGCACTTGGATCTTTTATAGTAACTTGCAGTTTGTAATTGAAGCAGAACATTGAATTATTTTTGAATAATGGTTGTAAGCTCTAGTAGAGCAAAGCATTAAATTCTTATAACGAGTCCTGCAATACTTATTTCCGTATTTATAATAACAAGTTATGTTCTGATATCTGAAGTATTTTATTTATGTGTTGCTTGCTTTCTGCTACATATTAATAAAGTACATTATATTAGAACGCGTGTGGTGCCCTATTGGAGGAAGTGTGCTTAGCCGGTAGCAGCACAACAAATACCATCTTGAGAGAGATGTCGATCGATCAGCAAGAATGCTGGTAGTCTTACGACAATCGCAAGCAGCGATACTTGTATAATAGGCTCAGGAAGGGCCTCAATTATACCTCAAATGGGCACAACTTTGGTCATTGAAGAAGCCTTGTTGTACCCAGAATCGACTAGAACTCTCAAGGATATTCATGCAAACGGTTTCCACGTAGAGACTGAAGAAGAGTATAGTAAGAAATACCTGCTCATTACAAAGCGTGAAGAAAGTAGAAAAATGGTATCAGAACGACTTCCTTCATTTGAAACTGGGCTATACTACATTAATATTAAGGCATCTGCAGCCTATACTGCCCTGAAAACCGTATTTAGAAGCTCTGAACCTTTTCTATCTCTGGCATGATAGATTATGCCGCCTAGGTCTTAGGATGATGAGAAATATAATTAACAATTCACAAGGACAATGTAAATAATTTCTCGAATCATGAAGATTTTGTGTGCCCCGCATGTGCCACCGAGAATTTAATTACTAAACCTTATGCTCTGAAAGCGAAGGATGAAGTTCCTACATTCCTGGACCGTATCCAGGGAGACTTTTGCGGTCCTATACAGCCCCTGTAAGGGCCATTTAGGTATTTTATGGTGCTCATCGATGCTTCCTCGGAATGGTCGCATGTATGTTAATTGTCTACAAGAAACTACGCTTTTGCAAAGCTAGTCTCGTAGACAATTAAAATTGAAGAATAATTTCCCTGATCATCATGTGAAGTCCACTAGAATGGACAACGCCGGAGAATTTACTTCAAAGGCATTTGATGATTATTGTATGGCAATGGGAATTAAAAGTTGAGCATTTTGTACCGCATGTCCACACCTAGAATGGACTAGCAGAGACATTAATTAAAAGGAGTAAATTTATTGCCTAACCACCTTTGAAGAATTGTAATTTACCCACTGCATGTTGGGGACACGCAGTCCTGCTTGCAGTAACTCTCATCAATTTTAGACCACTGGCATATAACATCCATTCACCTGTGCAACTAGCGCAAGGGTCAGTACAAAAAACTTCTCATCTTTGAAGGTTTGGTTGCAAGGTTTATATACCTATACCATTACCACAGCGAACTGCAATGGGCCTTCTCCGAAAGTCTGGGATATACGCTGTTTATGTGACAGCATCCATAATCAAGTATTTGGAACCTATGATGAGATATTTGCATACTGCCCGATTCGCTGATAGTATATTAGATGAGGCTAGTTTCCCGTCATTAGGGGGAGGAAATCAACCCTTGATGAAAATGTCGGAAATAGAAAAGTCGAAGAAAATTGCGATCCGAAGATAATTGAAATCCATATACATGACCAGCGCAATAGTAAAGCAAATAGAAGTCGAAGATAATTGAAGTCTAGAAGACAATTGAAGTCTAGAAGATAATTGATTTGCAAGCATTAGCAAATCAAGCGCCTAACCACTTTAGTGATTTGAAGAGCGTGACCAAGTCGCATATGCCTGTACGCAATGCACCGGAGAGGGTTGAAATACCGATGAAGGTATCCCTAATCTCGTCCTAAGGCCTCTGAAAGGGCGAGAACTCCGACCCTCGAATCCCAAATGTAAGGGGCGCTGGCGAAAAAGGATAAGAAGGACTTGACACAGCCGATCACCGAAGTTCCCCAGAACCAGAAGGGGAGCCAGTTGAGACCTGGCACCAGTATGGAACCTTCAGAAAAGGCATACTAGAATTGAACACTCCCATGAAGAGAGACATCAGCATGGATGTGTGCGCACACATCGGAGCTGAAAAACTAAAGGGACTTGCCCCCGTAAATGAAAGCAACGATGAGCAAGTAGAAGCATTAGAAGAATCGCCCCTTGAAGAAATAGCTATAAACTTTGTGACCTCGGGAGAATCTATGAATAAGACAACAACCAATGTCGACATTGATTTTGCAAAGAAAATTGCCACAATCATCGATCTTGATCCAGAGCCTGTATCGCTCGCTGAATGAAAAGATCAAATTGGGAAGATTGAAAGAAGGCAATAGAAGCAAAATTATTATCTCTGAATAAAAGAAAGGTGTTTAGGCATGAAAGCCGTTCGCCTCCCCATGTGCACCTTGTAGGGCATAAGTGGATATTTGTTCAAAAGAGAAATGAAAATAATGAAGTAAAGAAAGACTTGTTGCACAAGGTTTCACTCAACATCTAGGAGTTATTTATGAAGAAACCTATTCCCCGGTCATGGGCGGAATCACCCTTTAGATATTTAATCTCAATGGCAGCAAACTTGAAGTTAAAAGTGAAATTAATGGATGTGATAACAGCATACCTTTATGGAATATTGGATTCGGACATTTATATGAAGATACCTGAATGTATCCCTATCCCGAACCAAGACAGAGCAAATAGAAATCATGCGATGTGAAACTTCGAGAAAGTCCTTGTATGAAGTTAAGCAATCAGGCAGAATGTGGTATAATCGCTTGAAGCGACTTTCTATGCAAGAAAGGCTATACGAACAATGAGAATTACACCTGTGTATTTATACGATGATCCTAGAATGGATTTTGTATAATATCAGTATATGAAGATGATCTAAATATTATTGGAACCCTGAAAGGTATTAAAAAAGCAAGCTCTTACTTGAAGTCAGAGTTCGAAATGAAAGATTTGGGTAAAACCAAATACTGCCTAGGCTTGTAGCTTAAGCATGCCCTTGAAGGCATTTTAGAGCATCAGTCAACCTACACTTAGAAGGTGTTAGAAAAGTTTTATTTTGAAAGGCATACCCTTTGAAATTGCCAATGGTCGGGAGATCTTCTGACAAGACAAAGACACTGTCTGAGACCTAAAGAAGAGGGGAGGAAGTTACGGGACCGAATTCCCATACTTAAGTCTGACAGAGCACTCATGTATTTAACAAATTGTACTAGATCGGCCATTGCATTTGCCGTTAACCTATTAGCAAGGTATAGTCTGAGAACCTACCAAAGGCATTGGTAGGGAATGAAGAACATCTTCCGATACCTCCAAGGAAGCAAAGAACTTGGTCTATTCTATAGAAGGAACCAAGACATGAATATGAATGACTATGTAGATGCCGGGTACCTGTAGAACCCGCATACAGCCAAGTCGTAGACAAGCTATGTTTCCTATGTGATGGAACTGTAATTCCATGGAAATTATCTAAGTAGAGTCTTGTATCGACTCCGACGAACCACTTGGAAATCATAGCATTATACAAGGCCTCACAAGAATATGTTTGGCTTCAGCGGATGATTCACCACATCCAGCAGTCGTGTGGATTGAATACCGCGCAAACCCCTACTAACTTGTATCATGTGCTCTTTCTCCAAATTTTTCCCACTAGGTTTTTATGGAGTTTTGATGAGGCATGAACATGTAAGGATGGGTGCCCAAGGGGGAGTGTTAGGAAACTATGGGCCTGGCCCAGAAGCCGGCCTATGTATGGGCTCCCCATCCCAAACCCTAGCAGGGACTGTAGCCTATAAATAGGGGATGCTATTCACTGTAAACGTTTGATCGATTGATGAAGCAATAAAGAGAAGCAAGAAGCCCCCTATATCTCTGTGTTCAATCTCTTATTATGTTCTTGTGTTCTTGTATTGTTCTTACGATTCTATACTTGTCTATGAGGTAATCGTTCGGACTGGACTCGCCAACGATGGTTCCTCAACAGGATGCACCACGTACTTGCCACTTTCCAGAGAAGGAAAGAAAGGAAGAAAAACACAGAGCAGGCATCTGGCCAAAGACATTGGTGGCGATCAACTGGACCAATCACGTTGGAGAACAGAATAGTGACACTATTATGCGATGGTGGGGAGTGACCTTTAGAACAAATATTTTGTCAGCGATGGTGGGGAGTGATTTGGCTTTGGCTGGTGGGTCCACATCTACTTATGCGTATAGGGTTTTTTGGGTGGATATTTTATCTCTTACTGCTACGGGCTACTAATATAATTGTGATACAGGATCTAAAGTTTCTAGTCCAGTCAGCTTTGGTTATCGCTACACAACAAACGATTTGATTCAAGCCACTCTACTACTGGTACAGTAGCACCCTGCCTTAATAATCGCATACGCTTTGTTTAAGGAGACAGGAGACTCCCTGAACAAGACTGCTAGCTGGCATGGAGGGACTAGCTTTGCTTACTTCCTAGCCAAATATGCCCTATCCGTCTTACTTTAATATGAATGGTATATATAATAAATAAATAAATAAATAAGAAACTTCCTGCAGATTGCTCAAACCATAACCGAATCAATGCGCCTATTCTCCTAAATCAAGACAAAAGGGATTCCATGGCTCATAGGACTCCTAAGTGCAAAACGGACCTCGCTCGATCAGAAAAGAAAGTCCATTTTCAATCAACTGATGAATGCTCTTCTTCTATTCTGAACGTGTGTGTGTGTGTATATATGTATGTATGTATGTATGTATGTATGTATAAATGAGTAATTCTCACTACATCTAAAAGTTACATACATACATAGTTTGCATCAAATCAACAAGCTACAAAAAGTATTATCACAAACCACATGTGTAGATGAGATCTTATTGCCCACAGAAGATCCTTATAGTAAATATGCATATATACACATACCTATCTACAAAAGATCTTACCAACTCAAGACGTGGGAGGTAGCTGGCAGACTCACCATCACCACCAAATCCTTCTTTTTATAATAGTAAAGATATGTGTGGCGGCCGTGGTGTATAAATCTATAAACGGTGTAACACCCCCAAATTTTGTTCTCCGGCTAAAAAAATATTTTAGTATTTTCTGAATTTTTGAGCTATTTTCTGAATTTCCCAGAATTTTAAAATGTTTTCCCCTATTATTCAGAGCCAAAAAAGATTTTTTTTTCAGGTTTATTAAAACAATTTCAAAGTCTAAAAATATTTTATTTGGAATTGGAATATTCCAAAGTACCTCTGTGTATTTTATCAGAATTTTTGGAGTTCATTTCATATTTTTAAGAACTCAAAATCTATTTATGGAATTTTCTGAAATCAAAAATCAATTCTAAAATCCCTAGCGAGCTCTGGGGCAAAAAAGATATACAGCCAGCCGCCTTCTCTTTCGGTCCAAATCCTGGCCCAACACCGTCCTCGCCAAAGCCGCTTTTATTTTTACGTCTCCCTAAAGCGAAAGTGTATTTCCGTAACTTTACGCTTCCACTTAAAACATGTTGGCCACTGGACCCACCTATCATTCTCTCTCTCTTAGCGCTCCCTCTCTTCTCTCGTTCACTCTCATTGGCGCGCAAACATCGATGCTGCTCTCTCTCTCTCTCTCCCTCACTCATGCTCGCTGACAGCCAGGCCCCACTCATCAGCTATCGTCATCTTCCTCGCGTCGCCTCGCCTGATGCCATGGTCGTCCCTGTAGCGAGCTCGCACCCGTATTTTCCCCAACACGACATGCTCTTCTTTTCCTTGTCATCAAGCACGCTTCCCTCCTCTTTCTTTTCCCTCTCTTTCTCCCCTCTTTCCCTCACACAAATTCGCCATGGCCATGCCCTTCTTGTCTGCAGCAGCACCGCTGCTCTCTTCTTTTCCTTCCCCGACTGCGCGCCTCACGCCACCTTTTTACCCTCTCCCGTGTTGCACCCTCTCTCGCGCCATGAGAGATAAAGCGAAATGGCGGCGAGATTAAAAATGGGAAAAAACTAGCATCACGTTATTGGTAGGCTGTGCATTTTTTGATTTATTTTATTTGAGTTTTCTCGCCCGAGCTTTTTGCGGCCGTGCTTCAAAATGGGCCTTTTATTGATCTGTTGGGCATATCCAACCATTAATACTTTGATTTAACAAAGCGTAGGATCAACTAGAGAGGATCCAAACCGCTGTCTACATGGACCGAGCTACCGGGTGCAGGCTCTTGTTGCGAACTTTCAATTATTTCTTTCTCCTTGCTAGTATTTCAAGTATTTATTTCTTCTTTTATCATCATCATCGACAAGTTGAACAAAGAATCGTGACAAAATAAAGCATACCCAGATGTCCTGCGGTCATACGGCAAAACTCCATAAGTTTGGAGTACTGCAACATAGCCAAATTTCCCAGCAAAACAAAGAGAAGTAGGTGAAGTCGATCTGGTTCTAATTCAGCATGCATGCCTCAAGCCTCAAGCCCTCAACACAGGTCCAAGCCGAAGGAAAAGGGGGGAGCCAGACCAAAGACGACACCTCTGAAAAAAACGACTGATGGAAAAGTCATGTAGAAATCAAGAGCAAACAGGAGGAGGTACGTACGTACATGTGCATGCGCTCCTCAAAACGCGGAGGCCATATGGCCCGTATCCCATCCGTCGGCCAGCGGCTCAGGCGACATGCATGGCGAGAGGTCGATCCAGTAGTTGATCTCCCGAGAGCTAGAGAAGCACGGCCGTGAATAAGCTAGCTAGCTAGGGAGATTGGTTAAGATAGATAGACGACCGTGAGGCCGTGACCACTCAGATGCCCCGATCTAGCAATTGTTAGGCCGTAGAGCTCTAGATTATCATTTTTCAGATTTTGCTCCTGATTCTATGAGAATTCACTTCTCTAAGAATCTTGAGCTGTCTGTTGAAAGCGTTTTGCTGGTAAATTGGCTCCAAAAACCATATGAGAGGGGATTAAAGGCAAATAGACCATGTTACCTTTAGTTGTAATAATTCGATTGTATTCGTGTCTTTCTCCTATGTATTTGTACACAAATTATAGAATTTTTTCCCCTAAATTTATTTAGAACATGTAAATGTATATACGTTGTATCTATACACAATGCTAGGTTATACTGCATTTACACTTCATGATGGATTACAACTGAGACGTGTGGCGGTTGTGTGAGATTAGGACGTGGTTTTGAGTGGTGGTCGCGGGCTCGCGGCGGTGCCGTTAGGCGGGACGCTTGGGCCTTGTGCTCGTTTGAAAGCGGATTTGGTAATAAATGCCTTCAACTGCTGATCGCGTATTTCGCGAAATACGCCACCATAGCCACTCAATATTGTGTCAACGATTATGTCAGCGTCATCATTGTGCAAATGCCTCGGTAAAATCACATCTATCCATCTCGGTTTCAACACAATCAAAAGAGAATAAAAGGTATCACTACATCTCATCATAGTATTTATGGAACAACAATACAATATAGCATACAACAAGTACAGGCACAAGCTGGTACAATGTTCCGTACTTCGTCTCATTTTGAATGCACTAGCTATACTCAACAATCTTCCAAAGTTCCAATTCTCTAAGGTCCAATGTAAACGCATGCAATGTGCAGTGATCAATGTCGACGAGTTGATGAATTGCTATCAACTGTTTGTTGATAACAGCAATACCAGGGTGCCTCTCCGTCTGTATCGTCATTCAAGAAGCTTGTTGCATGTGCCGACACCCAATGCTGCAGCTAGATGCCATGCCGCATGGATGTAAGGGGTTTCAGGGAAGACGTCATCAGCGATGAATAGCGCACCTCCCAATAGAGACGACATCTTGTCCAGGTTATGCGCCATCCTAAGCTCTGGTTCTATCGATGCCCTTTTCGCAAATGAGATGCACAAGAGAGAAAAAGTTACTATTGTTCTTGTTTGTTTCAAGGGACATATCATAGCATGTCAAGAGCTTTGAAGTGCTTGCCTCCATCATCCCAGTGTGGACGGCTGTAACCATCAAAGGCTAGAATGAAAGGAGCAATGTTGATGCTGCCATTAGTAATTTCGGATGCTCATTACGAAGCGCTCTTATTAAGCACCGCATGAAACATGTCTTGTCAAAATATCCACAAGGTCAAATACTAGGCATAAACCATCAAAGTTGCTGACTTTCTGTCATAATACAACAATAAAATCGGTCATAATCTCAGCACTAAGGTATAAATTACACAATCTGGCTGTTGCAAATGATGTATCAAATATCGTCTGATAACCAAGTTGTCACATGGCCACTTTGCAATATTCAAGTGGTAGTTCGATCATATGGGTACATCTTGTGACTTGATCGACTATCAAGCGAAGAAATAAACCAAGTTTGGTCACATGCAATTCATGGTTCTTCTAGAATGGGCATCTATACAAGGTAGCATAAACTCTGGTTTAACGGTTATCGTATGGGAATATTTCACTTACTAGCGTTGTAGTGGCAATCATTGTATAGACATGCCATTAATGGCAAAAATTTCCAATTCATTACCAACTGGCAGTAACTTGACAAATGCTATCAACCATCATTATCACCAGAGAACACACACACTATCCTCATAAGCAACATATCCAATGTGATGTGCAAGTTCACAAGGAGCAAAGTGTTAGAAAAATGGGGATAAAGGAGACACGAATTTTTACGTGGAAAACCCTTGCAGGAAAAAACCACGGGCGCCAACTGGCGATGATCACTATATGAGGAGTGATTACAAAACGCAGGGGATTACAATGAGGCGTCTCTCTCCCCGTGCGGCTTACAAGAGGTATATAAAGGGGTAAAAGGACTTAGAGTCCAAGTAGGAAACTAATCCTCTAATATGGCATATTCCAGATACTTCCATATTAGAAATTTGGATCACATACGGATCCAAATATCAACAATCTCCACCTTGAGATAAATTTCCTCTTGTAGCAAAATAAAGAATCATCAATCACCAAATGACTTCCCAATAAGATAAAAATCACCGTGCGCCAACTAGTCTCTAGGACTAAACTGTAATACCAACTAAGCTTGAGCAAAGCTCAAACTTAGTAACAGGAGCTGGCTATGTCATCATATCAGCTGGATTATCACGAGTACTTATCTTGCAGACCTTGACATCACCTTGAGCAATAACACCTCGAATAAAGTGATATCTCACATCAATATGCTTTGTTCTCTCATGGAACATCTGATCCTTTGTAAGGCATATAGCACTCTGACTATCACAAAATATAGTAGTGCAAGAATTATCTCCACAAAGCTCAGTGTACAAACCTCTTAATCAAATAGCTTCTTTACAAGCTTTAGAAATAGCTATATATTCTGCTTCAGTGGTTGATAAGGCAACAGTAGCTTGCAAACTTGCCTTCCAACTAACAACACAACCATCAATGGTGAAAACATAACCTGTTAGAGACCTCCTCTTGTCCAAATCACCAGCATAATCAGAGTCAACATAACCAACAAGTTCATCTCTAGAATTCCTAAACTGCAAACAAGCATTAGAAGTGCCACGCAAATATATGAAAATCCACTGAACTGCTTTCCAATGTTCTTTTCCCGGATTAGCCATGTATCTACTAACAACACTCAATGCATGAGATAAATCAGGACGAGAACAAACCATGGCATACATAAGAGAACCAACTGCACTGGAATATGGAACTCTAGACATGTACTCAATATCATAATCTGACTCAGGACATAAGGCTAAAGATAATCTGAAATGCGAAGCTAATGGAGTACTCACTGGTTTTGCATCATGCATATTAAAACGATGAAGGACTTTCTCAATATAATCTTTTTGACTAAGATATAACTTGCCAGATTGCCTCTCTCTAATAATCTCTATGCCAAGAATTTTCTTTGCTGTACCTAAGTCCTTCATCTCAAATTCATTACTCAATTGTGCTTTCAGTTTTGCTATTTTTGACTTATCTTTTACAGCAATCAACATAGAGAAGCAAATAAATAGCTGAACCATTAGCAGTCTTTAAATAAACACAGCTATCATAATCAGACCGCTTAAAATCATGAGAGATCATAAATGAGTCAAATTTCTTATACCATTGCCTAGAAGATTGCTTCAAACCATAAAGAGATTTCTTTAATCTACAAACAAGGTGTTCTTTTCCAGGAGTAACAAAACCCTCAGGTTGGTCCATATAAATGTCTTCTTCCAACTCCACATGTAAGAATGCAGTTTTAACATCTAATTGCTCAAGTTCAAAATCATGCATAGCAACAATACTGAGTAAAGTGCAAATAGAACTATGCTTCACAATTGGGGAAAAGACATCATTAAAATCAATACCTGGAATCTGACTATAACCTTTAGCAACAAACCTTGCTTCATACCTTGCTGGTTCAGTGGGAGAAATACCCTCCTTTCTTTTGAAAATCCACTTGCAACGAACAAGCTTCTTCTCTTTTGGCAATTTCACTAATTCCCAAGTGCCATTCTTTTCAAGTAACTCTATCTCATCATGCATAGCAGTTATCCACTTATTACAATCAGTGGAGTTAATAACCTTAGAGTATGATGAAGGTTCTGTATTACCTTCAATTTCTTCTGCCATACTCAAAGCATAAGCAACAATATTAGCTTCTTCAATCAACCTCTTGAGTGGATTAATCTCCCTTCTAGGCCTGTCAACTGCAATGAACCGTTGTGATGGCTGCTCAACAATAGGAGTATTATCAACAATAGGTGCATCATGAACAACAATATTTTCCTTATTTGATGTGTTATTTGAACAAACAAAGTAATCCACCTGAATACTTGAATTCTGCTTACTCTCAACAGGAACATTAGTGGGTAGTTTATCATGAAGCATAGCAGACTTATTAAAGATAACGTTTCTGCTAATCACAACCTTCCTTGTTTCAGGATTCCACAACTTATATCCTTTAGCACCAGATTTATATCCAAGAAAGATGCACTTAACAGCTATAGGCTCTAATTTTTCATTATCAACATGAGCATAAGCAGGACAGCCAAAAACTCTTAATTACGAATAATTTCTTTGGGGAACGGACCATACCTCAATTGGAGTCTTCTTTTCAATTGCAGAGAGGGTGACCGATTAATAAGGTAGCAAGCAGTGGAAGCGGCTTCAGCCCAAAAACGCCTATGCAAACCTGCATTTGACAACATGCAACGGCCCTTGGAAATAATGGTCCTGTTCATACGCTCAGCTACACCGTTTTGTTGAGGAGTACCAGGAATGGTGTAGTGCCTAACAATGCCTTCAGTCTTGCAATATGATTCAAATTCATCAGAACAGAATTCCATCCCATTATCAGTGAGAAGTTTCTTTACCTTCTTTTCAGTTTGCCTTTCAACCATAGTCTTCCACTCTTTAAATGCTTCTGATTTATGCTTCAAGAAATAAGGCCACACTCTTCTAGAGTAATCATCAATAATTGTTAGCATATAACGAGCACCTTCTAGCGATATCTTCCGAGATGGCCCCCATAAATCAGAATGCACATAATCCAAAATACCTTTTGTGGTGTGAACTGAAGTATTGAACCTCACCCTCTTGTGTTTGCCAAACACACAATGCTCACAAAATTTCAGCTTGCCGATGCTATGTCCATTAAGAAGTCCTCTCTTGCTCAATTCTGCCAAACCAATTTCACTCATATGCCCAAGACGCATATACCAAAGATTAGTAGCATCGGAATCAGATAATGAACACTACAACATGAACACCCCTTTGCCAATGCATACATTGCAACGCTCTATGCATGCGTTGCGAAGTAATACTATGACTACGCATAATATGTGTTGCAAAACATATTCGTCGTAAATCATGTTAATGGCTACAGATAACATGCGTTGCAAATATTTGAAATACCTAGTTTTTTATTTTTCTTTTTGCTTACCTACAAAATACCATTGTAATGCAAATCTCTTGTTTTTTTCTGTTCCATATGCACGGCCATTGTAATGCAAATCTCTTGTTGTTGTTTTTCTGTTCATATCGTGTTTCCTCATATTTGCTAGGGAAAATCCAGGCAAATTAATAGTGCCAACGGCAAACGAAAAACACAACGCGAAATGAAAAACAAAGCGCCAAACGAAAATGCGAACGCGCGATCCACTCTCCACCTTATCTCGTTCCCCTCCCACACAATCCCTTCCCCTCCCAAACATCCTCCCCCACCCAGCGGCCAGCGCCGCCCCGTTGTTGTCCTCCTCCCTAGTCGCCACCCTCCCCGTGCCTCCCCTCCTTCTCAGCCGCCACCCTCCCCAGCGCCGCCCCCTTCCTCCCCGCGCCCCCCTTTCCTCCTGGTGCCGCTCCCCTCCTCCAACGGCCAGCGCCAAACCGCCTCACATGCCTTGCCAAACCACCACCCCGTGCCTCCTTCACCTGTCGTCCGCATCTCTTTGTCTCGCCCAAATCCACCACCCCCACATCTCGTCTGTCGTCTCTTCCATCCCACCCCGTCCCGTCCTCGCAGATTTCAAATCCGCGTCTAGGGCTCCGTCGCCGCTCCCGATCCCGCGAGATCCGCGACCACCGCTGCTGGAGAAATCGAGTATGGAGGCCATGGAGGAGCTGTCGCAGCTGTTCAAGTCCATGTGCCAGGCGGCCTTGCTCCTCGTCGCCGCCAACCCCTCCGACGACGCCGCCATGCGCTCCCTCCACCTTCCTCAACGCCGTGCATACAGGAAGCGTCGTAAGTATCGCCGCCGCCACCAAAACCCCTCGCAATCCGCCGCTCGTGCTCGATCCGATCTGTTGCGTGCGAGGCGCGGCAAAACGACCATCTTGAATAGCCTCTTGAGCACCCGTCTTTGGTGGGCTTCTACCCGAGTAGCTCAGCTTTCTCTTCCTCCCTTTCTTCTCCTCGGCGACCTCTACTTCACCCGCGTCGAGGAGGTCGACGGCGTCAGTACGTGCCCTCCTCCCGTCTCTCTCCATCCGTTCTTGGTCTCCCATAAATTGCAATACTGTTCTATCTATTCTCACGGTGGATTATCCACTTGATAAGGTTTCTTGCTATGTTTCTGATGATAGTGCTGCAATGCTAACATTTGAAGCATTGTCTGAAACATCTGAATTTGCAAAGAAATGGGTTCATTTCTGCAAAAAGTATTGCATTGAACCGCGTGCTCAAAAGTGGTACTTCTAACAGAAGATAGGCTACCTTAAAGATAAGGTGGCACCAAACTTTGTTAGGCAGAGGAGAGCAATGAAGGTGCATTATTTGGTCTCTCCTGTAATGCTTTGTTATGGTCCTTTATTTGATAGTCATGCTAATTAGGCCAAGCTTGAATTTTTCAAAGAGTATGAGGAATTCAAGGTTAGAATCAATGCGTTGGTTGCTAAAGCCCAGAAAGTTCCTGACGAAGGGTGGACAATGCAGGATGGAACTCCACGGCACCGAAACAACGTTCGTGATCATCTGGAATGATTTAGGTGTGTTTCCACAATTTGTGGTGTTACTCACTACATATGTTGTCTTGTTTTTATGGACTCCCTTTTGCCAGTTGATCTCAAAGATAGCCTCTTACATGTTAATCTCTCTGATGGTTATCACTCTAATGTGTATCTTCAACTGCTTGTTATTGAGGATATAGATGAAAATCCTATTCCTGCACAATTGACTTTGCGTCAGGAAGATTCCACCTAGTAGCACCCTCCTTCCTGAAAACTCAAAATATTAGGAATGGATTGGTAAGGACTAAGGAGTATTTCCTGGTTGCTCAAGCTGAGTATATGGTTTGCCTTCTGGTAACCTTGAAGTTTGTGCCTCCATGTAGGGAATAGCCTCTGAGAAACTGTGAACCAGGCAATATTTGCATTTGAGAAGTTTGTCATTACTAGATTATTAGAGCCAAGGTTGTTAAAAAAGACAATGCATTTAGCTTTATCTTTTTTAGTTGAAATCGAAGTTGAACCTTATATATTTATGTTACCTATAAAAAGAAGAAGAATGGAACTTGAAAAACTACCAAATATTGATACTCCTATACATGTTAAACTATCCACTGATATCTGTTTTTCAATAAAAATAAATAAATTCATTACACACTCGTTGAAGTTACTAATTGATTCCCTTTTTTTTCAGGCTCTTTGAACGTATCCTCAAAGTTAAAATAGTACTACATTAACAATGGGACCACTAAAATGCAAGGTGATAAATCTTGTTGTTATTTTATTGAGTGATTTTTATATAAAATTTTCGTGATTGCTCAAGGTTAATTGTTAAGCATATATTAGCAGTTCCATATAGGGCTTTGTAAGATAAAATGCCTTGCCTTCTGACATCATTTCTGTATCACACAGAGCCATTGCAAGACATCGAGAAGATTTTTATGAAGGTCAATTAATTTCTTTTACTTGTGAGTATCTTGTCTGCCTTCTGTGCTCCAACAGGCTTATGTGATGACATTGTGTTTCGTTTAGGATCTCATTATCTATTTCCAATCTGCTTTTAATCAGGATATATTTTAGGCATGCTGTTTTAGGTTATCATCCACTCAACAATACACCTAACTGGGCTATATGCCCAGATATAAGAAAATTTGATGGGTAGTGCATAACCGAGCTCTTTTTTATACTGTATCATTGCCATTCCGATGTATCACTCCTGAACAAAATTAGATGTGGTACCAATTGATACGGCCATACAAAGGCTACAAATTGATTGGTCATGTAGTAGGAGCTGATATTGCGTGGCCATCAACTTATGTACGGTGCTCCTCTTAGTTTTGGTACTTTAATATTGTGATTCTGTTTCTTCCTAATAGTGTATTAACGGGCTCTAATTTTTCATTGTAGGTTGATAAGATAAATGAATGATGCTATGGATGACATGTTCAATGCAAGGTGGAGAATGGTGACATAGGCAGATGATCTTCATTACATTTAGATTACATTCTGTTAGGAAATGATGTTCAAGATCTTCATTACATTTAGATTTCATTTTGTTAGGAAATGATGTTAAAGTAAAATATTTATATCATGTCTTATGTGGATGGTTCTCTGTGTAATGCAATAATTTGTTTATAATATATGAGTGTTCTTTTTAACCATGCTATGACCGATAATGATTTTTTTTACTTTGACTTCTACACACTTATAATCATTGCAGCAACTAATTATATCCATTGCCAAAATAACAAAACTCATCTGTATGGCAAGTACCAACGCTTCTATGCGTTGTGACAATATAATTATATCCATTGTTAAAATAGTAAAAGTCATACATGCATGGTAAATACCAACGCATACAAGTGTAGTTACAACATGACTATATCCGTTGCTACTTCGCAACGTCTTTTCATATCTATTACCAACGCTTATTTATCTATTGTAATAGACTTTCGCAACAGCCTCAATGGCAACACATAGTAAATGCGTTGGTATAGATCGTACCAACACTTATTTGGATTTTTACCAACGCATATATGCGTTGGCAAAGGGGTGTTCATCTTATAGTGGAACTTGAAATTACAGCAACATTACCTAATATTGTAGTACCTCACAGATGGTACAGATTGGCAGATTTAATATCAGATTTCAACACAACAAGAGAGCCCTTTGATACCTTCAAAACTCCACCTTCACCTGAATACTTGTACTCTTTACCATCAAGAGTATTCAAAGAGATAAGGTTTCTTTTCAAATCTGGAATGTGCCTAACATCTGTCAAAGTTCTGATAATGCCATCAAACATCTTGATCTGAATTGAACCAATTCCTGCAACCATACAGGATGAGTTATCATCCATCAACACAGTACCACCTTCAACAGGTTCATAGGTGGCAAACCAGTCCCTATTAGGACACATATGAAAGGTACAGACAGAATCAAGAATCCCATTCATCATTGGTCTTAGCACATCCGGCAAAGGCAACAAGAACCTCTACATCGAACTATCATCAGCAGTAAGGGAGGCTTTACCTTCATCATCTGGTTTACCTTTTGGCTTATAATTGCCAGTTCTCTTTTCTTTATTCTACAGCTTCCAACATTCAGAGATGTCGTGCCCACTTTTCTTACAATATTTGCACGACTTGTACTTGTCTCTGGATTTCGATCGGTTCTAGTAGCCGTTCGAACTTTTGCCTTGATATCCATTGTTTGAGTTCTTCTCCTTTTGCCTGTCACGAACAAACAAGCCTTCTCCTTTTGGACTTGAATTTTCAGAAGGTACCATCTGTTTCATCTTCTCCTTAGCATGCAAGGCTTCATAAACTTCATGAAGAGTGAGAGTATCTCTACTATATAATATGGTATCTTTGAAATTTGAAAAAGAACTAGGCAGAGAACACAAAAAAATAAGAACCAAATCCTCATCATCATATTTTACCTCCATCGACTCGAGGTCGGAAACGATCTCCTTAAACAACGAAAGATGATCAAGCACGGATCCCCCTTCTTGCAATTTGTAAGAGTACAACTTCTGCTTGAAATGCATCTTGCTGGTGAGATCCTTTGTCATGCAAATTTGTTCCAGCTTCAGCCATAATGCAACAGCTGTCTTCTCCTTCAAAACCTCCTGCAAAATAATATTTGATAGATGAAGGTAAATCTGAGATAAAGCCTTACGGTCTTTACGCTTCTCATCTGCAGTCCATATGATAGGTTGTTTCTCAAATCCTTCCAACGCATCATCCAAATCCATCCGTGCCAACACAGCCCTCATTTTGACTTGCCACAGCAAAAATCTGGTGTCACGACCCAAGAGTAGAAGATCGTACTTCAAAGTCGCCATGAGGATTAAGTCCTGAAAATTGCTAGTATTGATCTGTGTAAACCTAGCAAAAAATTACGACCTCTTTGTTACACTAACTGTGTACACGAGTCAAAGATCTTTAATCTCCTGGTGCACTTATTTGGGTGGCCGAAGCAAAATTGGTACAAGGGATTTGGGCTCCATGTGAGCAACAGCAATCAGCAGCACTTGTGTTTGTGATTTAATGATAATAATAAAAAGGTTGTCCTTGGAACCTGTGCTTGCGGATGGATGCTTCAGGCTGCTCCCAGTGCTCCACCCTGGCTGGTATCTTAAGCATGCTATATAGGCAAAATGATGATGTGGCACCATAGTTAATGAAGAGAGAGGGTACTCTAGTATCTAATCTAACGCATAAAATTTATTGTGATCAATCCCGTGCATTAGGAAGATCATGCATGTATTGCTTTAGTACATGCCACAAATAGACCACAATGCTCAAATACTAGTAAAGATCATGCATGCAATTAAATGAAACAGACTAAGATACTACACCATAAGAAACCATGCATTGGGAAGATAGTATCCTAACACTCCTCATGCACTAAAGAAACTGCACTAAGATACTGCCCATTGGGAGCAAACCTCAAACCTCTTGAATGCCGAGTCTTGATTCTTCTTTGCCGCCACCTTATTTGTCGGTGATGGCGACGCACGGACCGAGCGTTGGTCGACTGATTCTTTCCGCGTGCTGGACGAAGCTTGCGGATCGAGGCGAGGAGGCGCGCGACGGCTTCAGATCTGACGCGACTTGGACTGAGGCGACGAGCCATGAAGCGACTACTTCGCGATGACGGCACCGATTAGATCTGATTTTTTTCTCTCTCGTATCTCTTCAAACCCTAATTTCTCCTGTGCTCTAATACCACTTGTTAAAAAAATAGAGACAAAGGAGACACGAATTTTTACGTGAAAAACCCTTGCGGGAAAAAACCACAGGCACCAACCGGCGATGATCACTATATGAGGAGCGATTACAAAATACAGGGGATTACAATAAGACGTCTCTTTCCCCGTGTGGCTTACAAGAGGTATATAAAAGGGTAAAAGGACTTAGAGTCCAAGTCGGAAACTAATCATCTAATATGACATATTCCAGATACTTCCATATTAGAAATTCGGATCACATACGGATCCAAATATCAACACAAAGAGCTTAAATGCAGGCTTGTCAATCTCAACATACTCCCTTCACTTACAACGAAATGCAATTAAATGCAAATTGCTTACAGTAGCCCTCGAAGGACAAAGCCTTAAGCCTCACTACAAGCCTTAAACAATGTTCAATCCAGCTCTAACAAGTTTACAGGAGCACACAATTTGGCAAGAAATACATAGGACAAGACTACCCAAGAAGTTAATTTGTGCCTACTGTCCCATGGAAAAATCATGACAATCAATTCATAGAAGTTAATTTGTGCCTACTACATTCATAGATACATTGAAAAAAAAAATCCTCAATCACTCGTTTCATGACAAATCAGAGGCATTCACAGATCGATCCACCCTACGGCTAAAGGCAAAGAGGAGGGAGACAAAATAGGGAGGGCAAAGGCGAAAGACAGATGACGAGCTTACCTTCGCAATGGCGACGGTGGTCCTCGGAAAACTACGACGGCAAAGAAGTCGGGGAACCCCGGCCTCTAGGGTTTTCGAGGTCAGCGACTCTTGTGTAGGCGGCGGCGCTGTCCGGGGCCTGAGGCAGAGCAATCGAGGATCGAGGCGGGCGGAGTCGAGGATGAGGCGACGCACAAGAGGGTCGAGGCGAAGAAGTCGAGGACCGAGGCGGCGCAGTCGAGGACCGAGGCGGCGCAGTCGAGGACGGAGGAGGCACACACGGGGGCGGAGGAGGCGCACACGGGGGGGGGGCAAAGGAGGCGCACAACGGAGGCTGGACGGGGTGCAGTCGAGATCAAGTGAGCACACGGGGCCAGGGGCGGAATCGCTTGTCGCGAGAGAGCAGCGGGAGGGGAAGAGACGCGAGGGAAAGCGAAGGGGTACGGCGTGGGTCGCGCGGTGGAATCAGTGTGGGGTAGTTCGATGGCAAATTGCAGGTAAAATCTTCTAACTTCAAGGGGCATTTCTTTTCTGTAGGGTTGGATTCTCACGAGAATCTACAGGAAGGCTATTTCTCCTCGCTAGTGTATTTTTGAGACAACTCCTCGCGAGAATCAGAATCGATTGGTTTGGGAAGCTGGGTGTTTGGTATAGCTCCACCAGATTCGAACGAGAAGCTGGGAGTGGAAGCTGTACCAAACAGGACCTTAATCTATTGAAGAAAAGCAACTTGTGCCTGTTTGGGCTTGCATTATTCAATTGTTACTAGTGGAGTACTAGTAGAGCAACAGTACAATAAAGACCACGTTAATCTCATAAGCCAAGAGGGCGAGCACGCGTGCGTACGTGACGTGGTCCCTGGATGCTACAAATTGGATGGGCCTGGATCCCGGCCCAATATGTAGGGAAATTCTCAGCATTGGAATACTTCCCCAGCTAGCCGGAAGGTGCATTTGGATAAGGTCAAGACGGGCCCAATCCAAACTGATCCCCAGGAGAAACAAACCCACGCCTCACAGAGATTTATTTTTCCCGTGTGAGTGTCGACCCACGCTGTGGCAACGCCATGGCCTACACCGAAAATAAATTGTATGAGGGCGGCTTCGAGGCCCCCGCGGATGCCAGTGCGAGGGGGCCTCTCGGTGAGGCCCTCCCCTAAAGAATTTGCTTTTGTCTACTTATCCTTTCCGATCTGGCGATTGGCGCCATCGCGCTGGGCGCAACCGTTGCTAACCTAGACAACTAGGTTTGTGCGCCATGAGCGTGTCGTCAATCCAGACACCAAATCTAGCGAGTGGCATCCTACGCGAGCCATGTCGTCGCCTTGTGCATGAGCGGCCAAATCGCCTCAACTGCTGGGCTCACGGGGAATTGAGACGGCGCCGGGCTAGCGCTGTCTCACCTAAGGAGGAGCTGACAGCTAACACCATGTGTGACCTTGAGGGCGAGGCGAACAGGCGACTTACGGCATCAACGAGCCCTGGATATTGGATATTAGCGACGAGCTGCGCAAGGAGACAACGAAACCGAGGAGTAGGGAGAGGCATCTCCTCCACACAAGATGCAATGTAGTCACGGTCTATCCCGTGTGGCATCGCCTCGACATCCGCGCGCAGCTTCCACCCGGATCGACGGTAGCGGGGCTCAACATCTAGTGCTGCTCACCGTGAGGGGCGGATGGTGTCTTAGAGTTGCTCGATGCAGGAGGTGGTGAGGCAGAGGCCAGAGGAGAGCACGACGGAGAAGTCGGAGGGGCAGGGTGATGTGGTCAAGGAGGCTGGGGAGAGGAAGGCGGCGGTGGTGGCAATGAGAATGGCACACCCCTTGTCTTTCTTTTCTGAGATTTTCCCCTTGCCCTTCCCAAACGCAGCAAGGGTTCAATTCTCCTCTGGATTGCTTCGCTATGGAGATGTGGTGCTCTACCAAATCACGGGGGGATTTAGTTCCTTAGATAAATTCTTCCCTATTTGCCAAATAAGCCCGAAAAGAGCCCGGTCTTGAGATGCCTGCAGCTCTCTTGTTGCTGGTAGGAATGCGTGGTCAACAATCAACGTATATGATCTCTTGTGTCTAGCATGCATAAATCAGAGTACGTACAACAAATGTATACAATGGAGAGAATGAGCTTTGTAGTTAACAACGCCATGTCGTCAAATTATGTTAGGTTAAGCGGGGGACTGACGGCAGGGGGCATTTTGAAACGTCGGATATTTGTGGGTCGGGGCAAAAGAAATTTTACGGCACATTCTACTAGTACTATATGGTGGTAGTATAAATCAAATCCGATTATTGATTTGTTAATAGTATAATAGAATTTTCTTTGTATTTATAATTTTCACGATGGCATTATAGACTTTTCCAACTATGGTTGAAAAATATTACTCTTGTGCTAAGCAATCCTCACCTGTGCAATTACAGTTCTAGCACCTCGGTGTTCTATTATTCATACTGTCAGATGTAGTTTATATGAATCACTGGATAAAAAAGAATGAACAACCCGTATTAAATTAAGTGTATCACAAAAGAGACCCGGAGCAATATGCTCAACACAGAGATGTAGGGAAAACCAAATAACTTCTGTGACTTCTAGTTTTCCTTCTTTTTTTTTGCAATTTTTTTAATAATCTTTCCACTCTTTTTTTCTTCTTTTTTGAGATATAAGAGGCATGTCTGTTTCTAATGCCGTGCTCATACCAAGAGAAAATTATTTTTTTATACTTAAGATATTCAGCTCCCACGAACTAAGGGGCTGTTTGCTTGGCTCCCTGGCCAAATTGACTGGGCCGGGAGCGTAGCCGGGGGCTGACCTGGTCGTTGCTTGGTTGCATTCCTTGGTTGTGCTGCCAGCCAGGCAAGTCTCCCACGCCAGGCGTTAAAATTCGGCGCCTGGGAGTGGTGTCTGGGAGGCAGCTGCTCCATCCACTGTTCATTGCTTCGATCCAACGGTCCATTTTTCATTCACTAATTTCAGACACAAGTTTCCAACCAAACAACTCATCTTTAGATTTGCCTGACTAAGCAAAAATTATCTACTTTTCAGACTACCTCCAGACACCACTTTTTTTCAAGCATAAAATCCAGATCACCAACCAAATAAGCCCTAAGAAACAAGCAATAGACACCCACAATAGACCCCTTTGGCCTAGGGCCTTAGCTGTCGCTTCTTTTCTTGCTTGAGGTTGTTTCCTCCTGCAGGCCGTAGCTCCTGTTTTTAGCCTCATCCAGCGGATGTGTGATTGGTTGTATTAGACTCTTTTACTTCTTCAATTGATTGACAGAGCTTATGTTCTTTCTTAAAAAATGAAAGATATTCAGCTACATCTAGCCGCTGGATGTAAAGTTCGGACATTAAAGATATATCGAACCCCGACGAAGTTTGAGAGATAAAACTTAAATCTATAACACTACGTACGTAAAACAAAGAAAATTTTTCATATCCAACCGCGGTCGGTGAAGGACCTCAGAAATTAACGGCAAGGTGAATTTTCGTGAACGCAAAGATTAGACGTCGCACATGGGAAATGAAACTGTGCACTCAGAACATGAGACGACTTTTCGATCGTTTCAGAAAGCATAAGAAGGGACACCCTGAACATACATCTAAATGTCAAAACTGAATGCGAAACAAGGAGGGACGACGTACATGGTTGGCGTCATGTGCGGTGCGGGGCCTAAACGGCCGGGCAACAAGCCAAGAAGAAGGCAGCGCACGCTCGGTAGCGACGGCGGATGCACGGCGAGCTTAACTGGTTGGTGCCATCGGCAGCGGAGACGACTCGACGGGTTTACCTGAAGAGCTAGCGAAGCATGGCCATAGACAAGTAGTTTTCTTTCCGAGTAAGCGGCAAGATTGCCCTTTTTGCATTGAAGGAGGAGTAAACAAATTACAAAATATGGTTGAACGTCAGACGCTAAGGCCTGTGACGGTCTACAGGGTGAAAACCACGAACAGTAGGCTGAAGACTGACTGAAAACTGAGGTAGCCACGGTTGTGCTTGATTTTTACGAACCTAAGAACAGAGTGCAAACCAGAGGAGATATAGCGCACTTTACTTCGTTTAATCAGCACATCTTCATGGCATATAGGTATGATACTGCAAGTTGAACTATGTACATATCTTTGATGGCAATTACTACACCAGTACATCATGTGACCCTCAGAAACAGAGCAAAACGGAGATACATAGCAAGCCAGGACAGACAGCGATGCACAGTAGCAATACCCTTATTGACGAACAGAAATATACAGATTAAGCGTACCATGGGCCATGGCCCGAACCGCCGAGCTAGTTCCATGGCGCGAAGAAATACTTGAGGACTGCGCTGGCCAATGCGACGCTGGGCCGTGCGGCTTCTGGGAACTGGCGTGCCACGGGCATGAGCGTCAGGAGGGTCGCGCCAAGAATCCAGAGGAGGAAGCCGAGGAAGGCGTGCATGGCGTTGGCAGTGGGGTTCCCCACGGTTGAGATGGCGATGAGTGCTCCGCACAACAAGAGCCCGCGGCCAGCGTCGAGGAAGAGCTGCTGGAGGCGGTCACGGCGAGCAGGGACGACGGCCGGCCCGGCGAGCTGGAGCTGCTCGTGCAGGTAGTTAGGCATCTCCCCTTGCTCCTCGGCCATTGGGACAGTGTGGCCTTCTTGCCTTGGGGCTCATTCAGGGAGCGGTGGGCGGCCGGTGTGAAAGGCAAGCAATTGGGCAGGCCTTCTTATGGGTGGGGGTGTGTGTGATCTTGGCTTGACACTGGATGCTGATGTTATTCCCGGGCTTTCATTTTCTTGACTGAGGCAACCAGGGTGTGTGTGGGGTGGGGGGAATCGATTATGCTATTGCGAACAAATTTGCTTGTACATACATATCTATCGACAAAAATTATCAACTAGAGGTGGAGAGGTACATCGCAGACTCATCATCATCACCAAATCTTTCTTTTATAATAGTAAAGATATGTGTGGCAACTGTGGTGTAAAAATCTATAAACGGTGTAACACCCTCAAATTTTTTTCTCCTGATAATTTTTTTAGTATTTTCCGAATTTTTGAGCTATTTTCGGAATTTCCCAGAATTTTAAAATATTTTCCCTATTATTCGGAGCCAAAAAAATATTTTTACAGGTTTATTAAAACAATTTCAAAGTATTAAAATATTTTATTTGGATTTATAATAATTTAAAGTACCTCTATGAATTTTATAGGAATTTTTGGAGTTCATTTCATATTTTTAAGAACTCCAAATCTATTTTTGGAATTTTCTGAAATCAAAAATCAATTCTAAAATTGTGTCGAAATAATAGCCACGGCCCAGCCCGCCTTCACTTTTGGTCCAAATCCTGGCCCAACTCCAACCACGCCAAAGCATCCCTAAAACGAAAGCGTATTTACATGACTTAACGCTTCCACTTACCTCTACATGTGGGCCACTGGACCCACCTGTCATTCTCTCTAACGGCGCTCTCGCTGACACGCGGACCTCGACGCCGCTCTCTCTCCCTCACTCACGCTCGCTGATAGCCAGGCCCCACTCGTCAGCTGTCGTCGTCTTCGAATTTTTTTTTTAAATAATATTTTTTAAAAGAAAATTACAAAAATATATAATCGCCTAAAAATTACAGAATTGTGTTCATGTCGCCAGTTGAAATGGCGACAGGAACCTATCGCCATTTCAACTGGCGATAGGTGCCTCACCGCTGCAGTCGCCGAGCCAACTACCTATCGCCATTTCAAATGGCGATAGGTTCTGTCGCCATTTCAACTAGTGATAGGTTCACGCCGCCAGATTGAAATGGCGATGTGTTCCTCTCCATCCCTAATTTGCAAGTCCACTTTACATACTTATGATTTTTATAAATTTTAACGGTACAAAATCTATTAATTTCGCAATAACAATTTATAATGATCGTATGTTGTTCTAGTGCGATGAATTTCGTAGAATTTTACGAGGGCGTTTGAGATATTAATTATTCGTAAGTAGGAAGCTAAGTGATATTACGATGATGCCTCGCGCTACCTAAGTCTCGAACCGTAAAAGCAGATGTTGTGATATCGTTGATAGATTGTGGAACCGAACAAACATGCTACTAAAAAGAGATTTGGAAACATAAGACTAGCATAATAAGAGTTGTTCACATATTAATATTTACATGGTATGGTGATATTTGAAGGATCAAATATCTCTTGGCGGCCCTCTTGGGGCACACTCCCGTGTCGCCCACGGCCTCTGCTGCGACGGTCCGAGTATGTGAGAGGCTCGGCGGGATGGTGGCCGACCGAGACGAGTAGTCCGAGGTGGTGTCGCGAGGGCCTCCTCCTCTGTGTCGTTTGGGTCGGTGGCGGAGCACTTTGCGGCGGTGAGAAGCCTCTAAGTTCAACGAGGCGTCACGCAGTCATCGAAGAAATGTCGAGGGTACCGATAGGTTTGCCTCGTCGTCCGAAATGAACCTTCCTCCCAAAGGCGTTCTGTGAAGTAGTATGTTACAAACGTAATCATGCGAAAAACACGAAAAAAAAGCGTAATCATCCCAAGGCGGTCATACCGGCGTCCGGAGACATCGCCGACGACTCACAGTAACCGCCCCACGTGATGGTGGAGCTCAGGACCTGATAGAGAAGATTGCCGTTAGTAACTACCGGCATTCGAAAGAAAGAAGCATTATGTTCTGCAAGCAAGCAAGGTGGTTATACCTGGTGGCACGAATGTGTGCCCCGATGAGCCCTGTCCAGCGCTCCCACCATGGTGCCACGATGACACGCCCGCCACGTCCGGGGCAGGAGCCCGTGGACGTGAACCACCTCGTCCTCGTCCCGTGGTGACCCCTCGTCCCGAGGTGACCCCTCCCGAGGTGACCCCTCGTCCCCGCACTGGTCGGTCCACCGAGTCCCTCGGCGTGCGACAAGTCGCAATCCGGATGCCTCGTCTCATTGCGCCGATGATGCGCTACACAAGCCCTCTCGTCTCCCCTGCGTCCTCTGGCGACGGTGGTTGCTACCTCGAGAATCTCCCGGTGTAGATCCGTCTGCACAAGTAATGAACAAGTTGGAAACATAAATCTGGCAAGATAAATATTAATTAAGGACAATACGTACCGAGAGATGGAAAGCGGAGTCCGGCTGGGTAGGGTACGTGTCGGACGTCGCAGCCTCGTGTCGTGATGGGTCGACCACGACCCGGACGCAGCGAAGCCTCGTCCGACTAGAGTACCAATCCATGTAATCCGCGTACGTCTCGATGTCGAGGGATCCTCCCCACTTGGATGATATCGTCGAGCGTGACTCCAAGCCTCGACCCAAGGCCGCATCCTATCCAACCAGGACATCGCGCCACGTACTCCCTTCCTAGTATACCTGTGGACACCAACACAATTATTTATTCAGCACATAATTACATTGTGCGAAAGAATTAAACATGTGAACTTACGCATGGACGTGCGCCGGCACCCGTATCCCCCCCCAAGGGGCTGGGATCTCCTGTCGTAGACCGAACTGGCGCATGACCCGCTGCACCTGGTACTCCTCCACGAGGATATCATGTACCAAGGGGCTCCGCGTGTACCAGTACTCGTAGTCTCGCGTGCACAGGAGCGACACTCCGTCGGGCGCCCGCTGGATAAGCCTCTCCGTCAGACGGTGTCCAGATGACGCGGTCATCGGTCAGCTGATCGAACATCGCGATGTACTCCGGGTAAGACCCCTGCGAAGTGATCGGCGTGAAGGTGACCTGTGCAATAGAACACCGCAAACTTAGCATACGAAATTGTGATTACAATACAAAAAAAATGATCATAAAACTAACCCGTCGGCGGCACCAAACCGTGCCCATGGTGGGGCGGTCCACCTCGTCGGCCGCAACGTACAAGCTGATCGTATATGCTCTCAAGTCCAGCTGTGGTCGTCCGATCTGGAAACGCTCGAAGGACCACAGCTGCAGAAGGAGTGGACATCCGGAGAGGATGGAGTTGTCCTGGGTACGGTGGCACGCGTCGCAAGATGTCGCGAGAAATCACGCAACGCACGGCCGGACCCAGCGTGGGAGGATCTCATCAATCTCCATGTTGGCCACCTCATGCGCGCATCGGATGTCTTGCTTGTCGACGCTGTCGCCGTGGGACCCCAGAAACATGACCCACCCGAACAACCATAGCAGGTAGGCCTCAAAATGCCTCCTAACAACCACGTCCCCTGCGTCAGGCGCCATACGCTCGGGCTGCAAGAAGAAATATAGAATTCAGCAAGGTTCACATACGAATTTAAGCGAGGTGACAATAATTACAAATACTTACGTAGAACTGGCAGATCCACTTCAACGTCGGCCCGTGCGGCGTTTCTTGAACTTCGGTGTAGTTCTTTGCCCTCGGCAACACATCGCGGAACCTCGCTAGGAGGTCAGTGCGCCACGTGACCGGGACGTCATACGCCGCCAGGGGGCGGCCTACGCGTGGCAACCCGAGCAGGAAGCTCACGTCCTGCAGCGTCAGCGTCATCTCCCCGCACGGAAGGTGGAACGTGTGCGTCTCTGGCCTCCAGCGGTCAACCAACGCTGCTGTCGGCCGCCGGTCGTATGGAAAACGCCTAGACGTACGACCACCACCACGGTCCTGATCATCCTCAAAAGTCGCCTCCACCATCCTCGCTAGTGCAAAGAGGCCTGCCGCTCTCAACCTGCGTCAAAACGATTAAGAATAAACGTTAATGCACGCAAAGTAGTCATACCGCGATTGAGTGTATTAAAACTATACGTACCTCGGAATCCAGTCTGCGTGCAGCCTCCATGCCCTCATAGGCGTGCGCAACCGAAACGCGCCAAGCTCAATCGGCGCCTCACCATGCTGGGGGAGCACGGTACTAAGACGGCTACGGTGATGTGCGTCAATCACCGGGTCAAGCAACTCATACTGACCTCCGTCCGCCATATCTACAAATTAAGTGCATACATTGTAAAAAGTACGAAACATGTACGATAAACTACACTATACACATCTCAAATAATATCTGATTTAACTACACTACGTCGCTATTTGACTTCATTCTATGTCGCTATTCTACATAACTTCTATTCTACTTGATTCTATGTCGCTATTGTACTTAATTCTATGTTGCTATTCTACTTCATTCTAGTCGTTATTCTACTTGATTCTATGTCGATGTTCTACCTCATTCTAGTCGCTAATCTACTTAATTCTATGTCGCTATTCTACTTAATTCTACTCGCTATTCTACTTGATTCTATGTCGCTATTCTACTTAATTCTAGTCGCTAATCTACTTAATTCTATGTCGTTACTCTACTTAATTCTATGTCGTTACTCTACATAATTTGACATAATATACAACATTGCAAGAAAAATATACCGCAAGATGGCGGTCTACAAGATGGCATCGCTCTCTCAATCTATCTCCTCCGCTGATTTAACGAGCAGAGCTTCGCTATCTTTCTTTCTCTTCCTCTCCTCTCGATTCTGTTTTTTCCGAATTCAAATGAGGTTTGGAAGGAATTTTTCGATTTTATACATGGCATACCGTCGTCATTTGAAATGGCGATAGGTTCCTATCGCCATTTCAAATGGCGATAGGAAAACTGTTCACCTTCCTATCGTCATTTGAAATGGCGATAGGTAGTTGGACCGGCGATTGCAGCGGTGAGGGCATCTATCGCCAGTTGCAATAGCGATAGGTTCCTGTCGCCATTTCAACTGGCGACAGGAACATAATTCTGTAATTTTTAGGGGCGATTATATATTTTTGTAATTTTCTTTTAAAAAAATATTATTTAAAAAAAAATTCGTCGTCTTCCATGCGTCGCCTCGCCCGATGCCATGACCATCCCTGTAGCGAGCTGGCACCCGTATTTTACCGTGGTTCTTGAACGCATCCCAGGTTAAAAGACGCTGGCTAATTCCACGCAGTACAGCTCGGCCGCCGGCACCACCTGCGTGGAAGCGTACCGCTCCAACGGCGACGCCAGCTCGGTGTTCTTCGTCATCTCGTAACGTGTCCTATCCTACCACGGCCTTGCAGAGACGGTCAAGGCCGCCGTGTGGGCGCTCACGAGTCACGAATCTCCTCACCGTCATGTTCAGCACTTCAGCTACGAAAGCACGAAGCGGCCGACATCATGGGCGATGGCGGCCGCTACCACGTGCGGGGGTTTCTACGTGTTGGATCTTCATCAACGACAAGAAGCAGCAGCAGCGGGCGGTGCCGACGGCGGCTAAACCCCCCGTCGAGGCGTCGACACGCGCTACCATCGGGCTGTCCCTGCCAAATCGCAAACCAAAGGGGGAGAAATTAAAGAGACGTTTTTATGTGAAAATCTTTCTGTAAACTCACCGCTGAAGTTCGGTGTGACAGCTGCGGCATCTCAAGGCGGCCCGCTTCTAGATCGACATCTTCTTGCAGCAGCGCCGCCTCCGGCGCTTCAACGGCGGCTTGCTGCGCCCTTCATATAGACCAAGAAAGAGATCAGAGTTGCAGAAATGGTAAGTCGCTTAATGCTTTGAGCTTTTTCTTGAGGAGATACACTAGCATATGTACTAGTACTAATCTTACGTTGATGGCCCCGTCATGGGACTGGGAGACGGAAATCGTGATCTCCGGCGATCCCCCAGGGCGCGTAAAGAGGGGGAGGACAAAACCGAGAAAAAAAATCGTCATGATTCCCATCTTCGACGGTCATTTTAAAGAATGCTGGCCGTGTTTGTCGTAGCTGAGAGAGAGAGAGAGAGAGAGAGAGAGAGAGGTAGCTTCGGGTTAACGCAGACCAGAGCAAGTACAGTCGAAAAATGGAGCTGCGCAAAATGATTAGCAAATTGAAAAACTACTACTCATTTCTTCGACATTGTTAACACTGCAGCCTTTATTTCATGGAGGTAAGCGCATGCTCGTCAATACCGTATCGGAGGTATACCGGTTTAATTCTTGAAATGGTACGTTCCGGTATCAGTCCATACCAGCGTACCATTTCGGATTTAATATAATAATATGAGTATATATATATATATATATATGTTTAATTATATGCACACCAAATATCACTTGTAGTATTATTCCAAATACATAGTAATACTATCAAATATAACACATAGTTCAATAGACGGTATTATCAATTCCACTGGTATCGTCGTTATTGACGGGTATCGAGCCGGTATGACCGGTATTGAGGCCGGTACGGTATGTAAGGCTACTTTTACCGGTTTATATGACAGTATGGTACGTACCGGCCATACCGGCCGGTATCGGTACGGTATTGATAACTATGGGTAAGCGGGTTTGATGGAATACAAGGAAAAAAAACTTTTCATTTGTTACATGGATACATATTTTTCTTCTTCTTTTTGAGCAAAATACGAGAGTAGGTTATTTCTGGGATATTAGAGCATCTTTAGTGTATTGAACCGATGTCGATTCAAAGTCGTGCCACATAAGCATTCTAGGAACTGAGCAGTGGCGTACGCAGGACAAAAATAGAGGGGGTGCTCACGGGAGAAAACTAATATGATAAAATCATACCAAACATACATAATACGTCTAATGCAATCCAAATTCATACATAAATAAACAAAAGATAAAGTGAGAATATAAAATAAACTTAATGTAGTACTTGGCTAAGAAATATAACAATCCGGACATCTATAAATGTGTGCGAGTAGCAATCTGTGGAACAAAAGTAGCTAAATTAGTAAGACAATCAGAAAATTGTGACTAATTATAAACATTGAAATGAAATGGAAGTATGTAACATACCGCACAACTGCTTGCTATGACTAGGACCAGGAGGCAAGTCTATTCTATGAGATTTCATATGTTGAAAACGATCCATGATTGTTTTATCATCAATGCTTTTGAATATCTCTCGCTCAGTGTAGCACACCATCAAGTCATCGAGCTATTCATCGGAGACTTTATTGCGCAAGTCTGTTTTGATAATTTTCATTGACGAAAAGATTCTTTCAACTGATGCCGTTGCCACAGGAAGAATCAATGTTAACTCAATGAGACAATAGACCAATAGGAAGGTTTTGTCTTTTCCCGTTTCAACCATCTTTTCGGTGAGCCTTGTAAGGTCACGACATCCATGGAATTCTACACTTCTCCTAACTATCATATAAAGACGTTTTTATTTTGATGCTTTTATATCCGTCTCTACGTCGAGAAACATCTCGTATGTAAAGACGCTTCTCAAGACGTTTTATATGACGCCACAAAATCTCTACCGTAACATCTCTCCGCTCCCCCGCCTCCGTCTCTCCACCTCCCCACTTCTTCGACTTCCCAACCGCGTGCCCTCCCTCCATGGCCACCTTCTTCGACCTCCCAACCGCACCCTCCCTCCACGGCCTGCAGTCGCCCCTTCCTCCGCGCCCTTCCTCCACGCCCGGCGGTCGCCCCTCCCTCTGCGCCCTTCCTCCACGCCCGTGGTCGCCTCCTCCACGCCCAGCTCCGCACCCTCGCCTCCACCCCTTGCCCCCTCCGCGCCCTTCCTCCACACTCGGTGCCACCTTGCCTCCACGCCAGCGGCCACCCTCCCTCCGCGGCTCCACACCCTCATGAAGTCGTGACCTTGCCCGCCGCGTGGTTCCCCGCCGCTCGTGCGCTCTCCGTCTGCGCCCTCCCTCGACGCCCGGCGGGCGCCCCTCCCTCGGCGGATCTAGCGGCTGCCACTCCATCCGGCTCGATCCTGACGGTGTTGTGCTGTTCGTACGCAGGAGGCTCCGTGGAGGTAGCCACGGGCAACCTCACCGGCTGGCAGGAGCGGCATGCCGTGCTCGTGCTCTCCAAGGCCAAGGTGGGTTTCCCGCGGATCTCGACTTGTTATCGTCCACTCCCTTGCCTCCACGCCCAGCGGCCACCCCTCCCTCCACCGCTCTGCAGCCCTCGCGAGTCGTGACCTCGCCCGCCGCCGCCGCTCGTGCGCTCTCTGTTCGTGCCCTCCCTCGATGCCCGGCGGGCACCCCTCCCTCAGCGGATCCGGTGGTGGCCACTTGATCCAGCTTGATCCTGATGGTGTTGTGCTGTTCGTACGCAGGAGGCTCCATGGAGGCGCCACAGGCGACCTCACCGTGGCAGAGCGTCATGTCAGGCTCGTGCTCTCCAAGGCCAAGGTGGGTTTCCCGCGGATCTCGACTTGTTATCGTCCACTTATGCTTCCTATCCCTAAGAGATGGTTCTGAACTGTCATGTGCTTCGTGTAGGAACTCGCCAAGATCCGGTACGATCTATGCCCACACCACATGAAGGATAAGCAGTTCTAGAGGATATACTTCCTGCTCGCCAAGAGCTACACCTCACCGTAAGCTCTTATTGTTAGAAGTTTTCACATATGTGCATTGTTCCAGTCGTAGAGCTCAATTAGCTTCCTCCGTATCGACCCACTATTGTTCCATTTGTAAAATTAGCCACATGATTTAATATGGAAAACAGACTAACTTCAGAATAGCATCTCACTTTGGTTTTGTAAAAAAAATAATTAGCACATGTAGCCCATGTAGTTCCTTGCTATCCATCCAAGTAATTCCAAATCCTAACATAATTATCTCCGTTGTGGATAGAATAATTTTCCAGTCCTTGTATATGTTTATTCAGCAAAAGGGATTTGCATCTAAAGAAACTGTATTATGTCAAATATGAGTTTATGTAGCTTTATACATTGAGAAAAATGGGATTTGCATGATTGCATCTGAATGTTTTTTTCCCTCCATGATTGATCTCAAAGATGTAATCATTAAGTTGTCTTGTAGGGTTCTCTTGACATGCAGCCATGTTGCTAAACAAAAATGCAGAAGTTTTAGAATTCAGGCTAACATAATAGGCAATCATGTATGGTGGTAGACCAAATTTTTTGTTAGTTTCTCTGCAGCCTTGCGCAATATTTTCTATCAACTATTCTCGTCAACAAGCCATTTAGACTTGAGAACCGAGATAGATTGTTGTTTGATGTACAATGGTCAGATATACTTCAGCTCCAGCTGCTATAGGATATTCTTCTTCTCTCCTAGCATGGATTATTTTTACAGCATCAACATGTGAAACACATGTTCTGTTTTTATAGGCATGAGTTATGTGCCATACAAAAAGAAAAGGTAAGAAGAATGGAGACAAAAAAAAAAAGGGGAAGCCAAAAGATGTGATTACTGTTGAGGTGGTGATGCAAGAATCAAAATGCAGTAGAGAATCTCAAACATTATCAGTTGACTCAGAATCTCAAGATTCATAATTAATGTCGCTGAAAGCATGTTAGGTAATGTTGGGAGTACCATCAAATTGATGTTTAGTTTATTCTTTCAATCTTTCTTTAGAGCTCATATTTCCAGTTGAGTTATCCAGGCTTCAAAACTGCTGCAGAAGTTTTCCAAATGCATGGGCAGAGTGTGCAATGCAGCTTCTGGCAGGATGGAATAATCTGCCGAGTGTGCTATCGTAATGTTTGTATACGTAGTAATAAAATATTGAAATCAAGGAATTTTATGTAGCACACAGCATCTGCTAATAGTTTAACATAGCAGATGTAAAGTTCATAAGTATTGTGTTTAGTTTTGTGCAGTTTCTTCCCTTCATAGTGTTTTAGACATTCACAGCTTTCTGTTTGCACAACCCCATTGTTCTCGTTGAAATTTGACTTAAAATTCTGCTGCACTGTAGCATTTGTTAGCCATGTTGAGTCCATTTTATTCTAAATGCCCTTATTTATGTGAAGGCAGGTCAGTGTATTTCTTTTAAAGATATTGAACATCCTGCTCTGTGAGAGTTAGTTGTAGACTTGTAGCTTCAAGTAGCAATGCATTTCCATGCCCATCCATCGGAATGAGATCACGTAAGAAACAATTATCTTGCGCTAGTGGTAAGTTAGGTTCTTATAAATCTAAACTTCATGTTCTTTGTATTTAATCATACATCTGTTTGATTTTTTTATATATTGCCTTTGTAGGTTCTGGTACTTGTTCAACTATTGACGAAGAAATAGTGGGCTAGGTTACATATAAAATCTTTGCTATTTAGGTACTCAAGTCCGTTTTCATATAATTATTGAGTACATTCTAATGTTTAATAGTTGCTTAAACTCTATTATTCATGAAGAACCTTTACGCTTTTTAGATCAAAAGAGCTAAGAAAACAACTTTAAATTAGTCACAAAACAACCTGGTATGTTACATTCTTCTAATTTCATCAAATAAACTTATTATCTTACACTTTTCTAACCAGGACATTTATTTCCTTTTCAACCGGCTTTGCAGGATAATTGAGAACTACAAAGAGAATGCAATGGAGATGGAGGAGCTAATGTATTAGTTTCTCCTTGGGCAAAGCTTATAGATAGATTTCAACTATTTAGAAAAAAAATTTGTGTCAATCCATAGGATCTTTTCCTGCTGTATCTGCACCTTTTTTATATGGATGTTTGATTTAGTTGTGAACTCCACTTGCTGTAAATTCAAATATTTGTTGTTGCTATGAAATGCATGCGTGCTCTACAGTTTTCTTAGTTTGATGATTGTGAGAATATGATGCTTCCATGTGAAGATATGTGCTCTACTATTTTCTAGTTTTTTGGATGAGGTGGAATAATGTCTTCATATGACGATATATGTTTCTGTTTGTAGCAAAATGCGCGAATCAAATTCGAAATAATCCAATTAAATTCGAAATAATTTTTTTTCATAGTAAGATGCCCAAAAGACACTTTTGCGTACCTAGAGACGTATATAACGTCTCTACAAAATATGTATAAATTGTGTGCACATGAATTGAATAAATTTGTAAAAGCGTCTCTATATTTGTGGGCACGCAAATCGGACGTGTCTATATCAGTAAAGGACGTTATGTATGTGTATGTACTAAAACGTCTCTACATACATAGACATGAATTTTAACGTCTCTATAAATCATCTTATATCTTGTACATATGTTTTACAAGCGTCTCTACGGTTCTTGTCACGGTCCGTGGGGAGGCGCTCTAAGGACGCTTTATAAAAATGGCTCTACGGTCCTCTAGAGATGAAATAACACATCTCTAGCCTATAGATTGGACGTCTCTACATGGATGTTGTGTTGTAGTGGCAAGTTTCACTCATTTTCATGGAGTTTCGTTACGTTTCATAAAGTTTCATCTTTTTGTCTAGGACAAGTTTTCAACAGGGACATCGTGTCTCATCAAGTTTCATATAGTTTCATTAAGTTATTTTGGGACATGTTTATTAAGTTTCATCAAGTATCATTGTTTCTTCATATTGTGTAGAGCAAGTTTCAACAAGTTTCATGCATTTTCATTAAGTTTCATCCCAAGTCTCATGAAGTTTCATAAAGTTTCATCTTTTTGTCTAGGACAAGTTTTCAACTGTGACATCATGTTTCATCAAGTTTCGTATAGTTTCATGATACACATGTGTTTCATGAAGTTTCATCCCAAGTCTCATAGAGTTTCATCTTTTTTTTAATAAAAGCAAGTTTTCAATAGAGACATCATGTTTCATCCAGTTTCATATAGTTTCATCAAGTTTCATTTAGCTTCATCACAAGCATCATGAAGTTTCATTTAGTTTCATCACAAGTATCATGAAGTTTGATAAAGTTTTATTTAGTTTCATCACAAGTATTGTGAAGTTTCATCTTTTATCCTAAGTCTCATGGAGTTTCATCTTTTATGCATGTTTCAAGTTGCATATTTCAAAAGGAAGGTTCAGCATGTTGAAGTTTCGAGTTTCAGATTTCAAAAGAAGTTTCAGCATGTTTTAAAAGTTTCAAAGAAGCTTCAAGCAGTAGGTTTAAAGCTAGTTTATGCAAGCTTCAGCTGGTTTATAGGTGCAGTCCGGCGGACACTAGGCCCTTGGATTGGGTTCAACGGATAAGTTTCGTTGCTCCTGATGAGAAGAGAAACGACATATCATTGATGGCATACGTATACAACTGCTATTGCGACGTACGAGCTACGCTCACTTAAATAAGGGAGAAGCTAGAAAACGCTATACCGTAGGAATCCAAACCAACGAGATAAGGCATTACCGTTAGATTGCCTCGGTCGTACCCATTGATCACCTCCCACCCATGAGGCCATGTCCGACGCAAGAAAAAAAATCAGATGGATCCTCCACTACTCGATCCCTCCGCCCCACCAAAAGCTGAACGCTTTCCCATTCCTATTTTCCCCCTCTCTGTATCTCGACTCCTCCATGAGTCTCTCGCCATTCTATCCCGTGCACATGGCCACAACCAACACAAAATTCTTGTAGTACTCTTGCTTCTCTTTCTCCTCTTGTAGTACTCTTGCTTCTCTTTCTCCTCTTGCGGTACGCTCTCCCACCCCATCTCTCCTGTTGCACACAGTAGTGTCTGGAGCAAGCACACTGTAGGGTCTCCCCGCGCTGCTCCTATTCTGTCTCCAACCCGGGGGAGATGTAGCCCGCAAAGGCGCTCCCTCGAGTTCTCCGCCGCCCCAATGCATTCCGCCATGGAGCGCCGCCGTTATGCCGGCGAAAGCGAACGGCTCTGAGCCGGACTGCTCATATGGCACCGACGCGAATAGTGAGCAGCCGTCGCCGCCGTGCCGCTAGTCCCTCACGCAAG
Organism: Phyllostachys edulis; assembly: GCA_036346405.1. NCBI lineage: Eukaryota > Viridiplantae > Streptophyta > Magnoliopsida > Poales > Poaceae > Phyllostachys > Phyllostachys edulis. The sequence continues at coordinate 73,068,555 of CM070556.1, forward strand.
CGGTGCTCCCGCCGCGTGTTCTACATGAACTTCATGAGTGCGATGGCCAACTACCACTGTGCAGGCGGACGTGGGCGAGCCATCGCGAGCAGGCGTGTCGAGGTAGCGCACGACCGTCATCTTGCTGCGAGCAACGGCCGTCGTGTTGTGCTCCAAGAGGTTAGATCCCATGATATATGTGTGTTTGGAACTTGAAATTTTGCAATTTTTCTTTCAATTTTTGTAATGAGTTTCATCGTGTTTCATCAAGTTTCATATAGTTTTATTAAGTTTCATCCCAAGTCTCATGAAGTTGTGTAACAGCCTCGTGGCTGGCTGGAGGAGATGCAGTTTTATTAAGTTCCATCCCAAGTCTCATGAGGTTTTATGAAGTTTCATGAAGTTTCATCGTGTTTCATCAAGTTTTATCAAGTTTCATATAGTTTCATGACGTTTCATCCCAAGTCTCATGAAGTTTTAAGAAGTTTTGTCCTAAGTTTCATCGTGTTTCATCAAGTTTTATATAGTTTCGTTAAGTTTCATCCCAAGTTTCATTGCGTTTCATGAAGTTTCATCCCAAGTCTCATGAAGTTTTATTAAGTTTCATCCCAAGTTTCATCGTGTTTCGTGAAGTTTCATCCCAAATCTTATGAAGTTTCATCCCAGGTCTCATGAAGTTTTATTAACTTTCATGAAGTTTCATCCCAGGTCTCATGAAGTTTTATTAAGTTTCATCCCAGGTCTCATGAAGTTTTATTAAGTTCCATCCCAAGTTTCATCGTGTTTCATCAAGCTTTATATAGTTTCATGAAGTTTCATCAAATTTCATCCCAGGTTTCATCGTGTTTCATGAAGTTTCATCCCAGGTCTCATCAAGTTTCATATAGTTTCATCTCAAGTTTCATCGAGTTTCATCCCAAGTTTCATCGTGTTTCATGAAGTTTCATCTCAAGTCTCGTGATGTTTCATTAAGTTTCATCGTGTTTCATCAAGATTCATCCCAAGTTTCATCGCGTTTCATCAAGTTTCATTAAATTTTATGAAGTTTCATCCCAAGTCTCATGAAGTTTCATCATGTTTCATCAAGTTTTATATAGTTTCATTCAGTTTTATGAAGATTCATCCCAAGTCTCATGAAGTTTCATTAAGTTTTATGAAGTTTCATCCCAAGTCTCATGAAGTAATTGATGAAACTTCATGACACTTGTGATGAAACTAAATGAAACTTGATAAAACTTCATGATACTTGTTCATCGTGTTTCATCAAGTTTTATATAGTTTCATGAAGTTTCATCCCAAGTTTCATCATGTTTCATATAGTTTCATTAAGTTTCATTCCAAGTTTCATCATGTTTCATCCCAAATTTCACCGTGTTTCATCAAGTTTCATTAAGTTTCATCCCAAGTTTCATTAAGTTTCACGAGGTTTCATCCAAGTTTCATCGTGTTTCATCAAGTTTCATTAAGTTTCATCCCAAGTTTCATCGTGTTTCATCAAGTTTTATATAGTTTCATTAAGTTTCATGAAGTTTCATCCAAAGTTTCATCGTGTTTCATCAAGTTTCAATCAAACTTTATGAAACTCTATGAGACTTGGGATGAAACTTAATGAAACTACATAAAACTAGATGAAATTTGCTCTATACAATATGAAGAAACAATGATACTTGAATGAAACTTAATGAAACATGTCCCAAAATAACTTAATGAAACTTGATGAGACACGATGTCACTGTTGAAAACTTTTTAGGCAAAAAGATGAAACTTTATGAAACTCCATGAGACTTGGGATTAAACTTCATGAAACTTAATGAAAATGCATGAAATTGAGTGAAACTTGCTATACAAAATATAGAGAAATAATGATACTTGATGAAACTTAATGTGACGTCCCGACCCAAGGCACACCCGGGAGGTCCCTTAGGACCTCTTGGGAGGTCCGAAAAGGGACCCCCAGGACGTCCCGGGAGGACATCCCGGTAGGACCTCCAGAACTCCCGAGAGATCCGATAGAACCACTCGGAGGTCTGGGGTCCCGACCCTGAGGAGGTCGTTGGACCTCAGACCTCTCAAGCTCCACGTGCTACTCGAGGGAGGTCCGAGAGGAGCCAACCCGAGAAGGTCGTGAGGCTTGAGGATGAGCCTAAAGTCCACTGCGATCTAAACTGGTCCCCAAGGATCATCGACCAGTTCTCACAGCAAGCAAGTGCCTACAAAACATCCACATCACTTTATTAACATCAAAATGAGGTTTGATTACAAGCTCCAGCAACCGAGAGCACACAAACGCAGCGGAAAAATAAAAGACATAGTCCACCCATTACACCACAGGTGATTGGCTGGAGGGCGTGGCCTAATTGATTTGGTCATCTTCATCATCATAGGAATCTTCACCTGCTCAATTCATGAATCAAGCAAGAGTGAGCACAACAACCGTGCTCGCAAGTTACACCCGTCAATTAACAGAATGACATGCATAGAGATACATCAAGGGAAAGCATATTATGGTTGATTTGCATAAAGCCAATTTTATTTCAAATACAGGTATTAAGTTTCAAGGTAGGTTATAATAGTTAAAATTCATTTTTGTCAAATCCATTTTCAGTTGGATAGCATTCATCATGAAGATAGTGAAGGATACCCTCCTGTCACATGGCTTCCCGTCCAAACCCAATTTGGTTAAACCACCAAAACCAATTTCATATGCCTTTTAAAAAACCAAAACCAAGAGCTAACTTTGAGTGACATTGCCAGCATGTCCATGACCGCGGACGCGGCTATTCGAATAGATTTACACTCTACAGAGGTTGTACACTTTACCCACATGACATGAATTCTCTAGTTTGCTTGGCATCCATCGATACCACCTCACACTTCATTTGGTGAGAGGTCTAGAGCACATGACAAGACCTTTACAATGCATTGCTCCACCGCAGTCCACCCACATTACGGTTTCGCAGATCCCCCCTTTGGATAGAAACCCGCCGGGTTAATGGGGTGCCCCCTCTTATGCCAGGTGGGACTACAACAGTCGTAACATGACAACCCACCGCATCAACAGGATGAACTATGATAGGGCTTTGCAAATTAATTAGCAAGATCCCACGCCCCATACTGGAGACATGTGGTTGCACAATTTTGGCATAGCCCATTATAGGCTTAGCAAGTGGTGTCTCAAAGACCGGTCCTTAATCGACTTGGGCGACAAACCTCAACCCTGGGGCATCAGATCATACGACCCCCGTGCATAGACATGCACCAACCAAGCAACCAGCCTCGCCCAAGTCAAAATCCATTTTTCATTTATTTTGCTTTTTAAACCTCTATGGCACACCAATGCCATGGCCATTTGTAAAAACCTCCACGACACACCAATGCCATAGCCAAAACTTCCATGACACACCAATGCCATGGCCAAAATCATTTGAATAAGTGATATTTTTGGTCAAAGCTCCCAAATCAAGATTTTGGTCTAAGCAAGACTAAGCATTCTATTTTTCAAAAGCCACGGGTCCTCACTATTGTAAGAACCGGGTTTTATCTAGGGTGACAATGAAGTTGATTCAACATGGACAGTGGTCATACCAAGCAGTAGGCATAACTAGGAATTGAACGATAGACATTGAAATAACCTAGTAAAGTAAGCATGCATACATTCTTGAAATCAACATAAGTAATTTTAAGTATTGGGTGCAACATGATCAAGAGTGTAACTTGCCTTGCTCAAAGTCTTGAGCTTCTTCCTCTCCCTCACAGAGCTCTGGTTCCACACGGCCTTGGCAATTTACACGGTGAAAACCAAATGACTCAAATAGAGTTCCAACAAAATCGAAAGAACTCCAAATAAACTTAAATACAAAATCAACAGAGAGATTGAGAGGTCGGGAGGAGGTCCAATGAGCTTGTTGGAGGAGGTCCAGAGAGTGATCGGTTGAGTCAGGGAGTGGAATTGAGGAAAATGAGAAAGGAAGGGCTGCCTAAGCTATATATAGCTGAAGCCAATGCACACGACCCTGAATATGGGTCCTCAGGAGTTGGTAACGAGGACAATGGAGTAGGCAAGGAATGTGACAATGGTATGACATGAGTACTGCAAAGGTGAGTGCATTTAATGTGATACAACATGCATTAAATGCTGTGGAGACTTCCTTGCCCAAGGACACAGTCAAAGGTAAAGAAAACTGGGTGTGACTGCCCAACGGAGGCAGCCAAGACCCGTGGAGGAGGTCTTGCAATGACATTGAGGAGGTCTTGTAGTGAAAAAGGGGAGATCCTCACCCATAGGGGAGGTCCTGACGGTTGGATCTCCAAAGAGGAGGTCCAAATGGCCAAGATTAAGTGCACTAAAGGAGGTCCGCAAGAGCTAGGAGGAGGTCCTCACCTGTAAAGGAGGTCTAGACGGTTGGATCTCCGGAAGGGAGGTCCAACGGTCAAGATCAATTACAAACGGGGAGGTCTGCAAAGGAAAAAAAGGAGATCCTCACCCGTGAGGGAGGTCTAGACGGTTGGATCTCCAGAAGGGAGGTCCAACGGTCAAGGTCAATTACAAACGGGGAGGTCTGCAAAGGTAAAAGGAGATCCTCACCCGCAAGGGAGGTCTAGAGCCGTAGGATCAAATCCATGGGAGGTCTGAACGGTTAGGATTTCCAAGGGGGGGTCCTAACGATCGGATCTGTCAAAAAGGGGAGGTCTGGACGGCCAAGATCTCCAAAGGAGGAGGTCTTGATGGCTAGATCTTCAAGGGAGGAGATCCGGACGGTTAAGATCTCCAAGGGGGAGGTCTTGACGGTCCATATGTACAAGGAGGGAGGTCTGGACGGTTAAGATCTCCAAGGGGGAGGTCTTAACGATCCAGATTTACGAGGAGGTCTGGACGGTTAAGATCTCCAAGGGGGAGGTCTTAACGGTCCAGATTTACAAGGAGGAGGTCTGGACGGTTAAGATCTCCAAGGGGGAGGTCTTGACGGTCCAGATTTACAAGGAGGAGGTCTGGACGGTTAAGATCTCCAAGGGGGAGGTCTTGACGATCCAGATGTACAAGGAGGGAGGTTTGGAAGGTTAAGATCTCCAAGGGGGAGGTCTTAACGATCCAGATTCACAAGGAGGAGGTCTAGACGGTTAAGATTTCCAAGGGGGGGGGTCTTAATGGTCCAGATTTACAAGGAGGAGGTCTGGACAGTTAAGATCTCCAAGGGGGAGGTCTTAACGGTCCAGATGTACAAGGAGGAGGTCTGGACGGTTAAGATCTCCAAGGGGGGGAGGTCTTAACGGTCCAGATGTACAAGGAGGGAGGTCGGGACCGCTGGATTTCGATCGGACCGCCTAGAATGATCTAAGGCTTAGGGAGGGTGGGACGTTCGGACCATCCGAACGTCTCACCAGGATCACACCGTCCAATGCACATCGGACGACCCACGATCATTAGAGATGCAATTGGACAAGGAGACCCTGGAGGACACGGGGAGGTCCGGTAGGGCACAGGGAGGTCCAATAAAGGTAAGGGGAGATCCTAGAGGACATGGGGAGGTCCTGAAGGACACAGGGAGGTCCAAGTGAACAAAGAGGAGGTCCTACGAAGCGGTAGCACCGCAAAGTGTAGGCAGTACTACCGGGTTGGTGTTGGAGGGAACCTCCAGAGAAGGTTTCAAAGATACCAGCAACGAAGGGAAGTCCAAGTAAACACGAAAAGCTTCAATAGGATTCCAAAGGAGCTCAAATGCACATGAGGGTGGCGAAGGGTTAGGGAGGTTGTAAGCCAGAGAAGACCCGAGAGGGAGGATTGGACCCAGGGAGGTCCAAGCATTTGGGAGGTCTAGTCTCAAGGAGGTCTGGACCAGGGGAGGACAACACAAGGAGGTCCGGACCTTTGGATCCAAACAAAGGGGAGGTCTGGACCATAACATCCCAGACGAAGGGAGGTCTGGTCCAGAGGTGGGTAAAAGATGGACAGAGGAGGGATGACCATCAAAACTCCAATAACTCAGCAAACCAACAAGGAACTTTAGTTGAAGTTTGGGTTAGTCAACTTAAATCCATTGTGAAATTTCAGGTTAAGCTTTGAATTCTCATCAAAACAAAATGGTTCTTTTTTACTTTGAAATTTTTTCAAAAAGGCTCTGAAAATCAGGGTGTCACACTTAATGAAACATGTCCCAAAATAATTAAATGAAACTAGTTGAAACTTGATGAGACACGATGTCACTATTACGCAGAGGAGAATGATGAGGGAACGAAGTAGGGAAGCCAAGGGCAAGCTGGCGGACGTGCTCTTGCGCGCGCGGAGGAGGATGAAGGGGGAGGACGGGGGAAGCGAGTAGGCGCGCTCCCATACTAATGTTTCATCCCACTGACTATATTTACTGGATCTGTCTCGGGGTATGAGAGGCAGCTTAGCTTCTAATAGTAATGTTCTTCATTCCATACTAACGCTGGTTAGAAGAAGGCCTTGAGTGCCGCCTGCGCGAGCCGAGCTGCCGCCAATGCGGCCATCGGGAAACGGTGGAGGTGAAAGGAGAGCAGCACCAGCGCCAGGGTCGACGCCCACAGCAAGATGCCAATGGCGGCTTTGAAGGAACCAGAGCGGCAGGAGGTGGCGTGAGCGCGTGCATGACGAGGGTCGACGGCGTCGACGCTTACGAGTGTTAGAATGGGTGTTAGAATATGGACTCTTTTATATTTCCTTATCTGCCTTTTGTAAATCCTTATCTGTATATAGCATGCACCCTTGTATATCCTATATATATTGCCCATTGGACCTCTTCAATATATACAATATTCATAACATGGTATCAGAGCAAAGGTTCTAAACCCTAGCCTCTAGCCTAGCTCCATCCTCTTCTACTGCCGCAGCCCCCAGGAGGAGCAATCTCCGCTCCCAGGGGCGGCCACATTAGTCGTAGTATTTTCTCGTAGAAGCAGCAGTAGCATCCTTCCTTGATTTGGATCCGTCGCCGCCTCCCAGCTTCTTCTCCAGCAGAAGACGCTCCAGCAGGAGATCGCCAAGCGCTCCATGCGCCTTCGTCTTCCACCTCGAGCGCTGCTGGAGAAGATCCGGGTTGCCACCGCCACTGCTCGACTCGGTGGTTGCCGCCATCTCAGCATCATCGTCGTCTTCTTGGGCCGCGACCTTGCCTCTCCACGCTCACCGCACCACGGATCTGTGCCGCCTTGACGGATCTGCACAGCTGCCATCCCGACCACCTCTCGAAATCGCCAGTGACATCCCTGTCGGTGGAGTGCATGCGCCCGCCGAGATCCATCCAGATCTGGACGGAAAGGGGGCCGCGACATCCTCCGTGCGCCTTCTCCGCCCGAGGTCCGGCTATACTCTGCGACATCAGGTGCTCCCATCTGGTATCAGAGCCGCCCTCGGCCAAATCGGGTCTTCCCCTGCGCACCACCTCGCCGTCCGTGGCCGCGTGGTCCACGCTCTCGAACAGCGTTGCAAGCTCCGCGTAGAAGAAGGCGTCGGCGGCGCCTTGGCGCGGAAGCTACGGGAGAACACCACATCTTGCCCATGGGCCATGGCGAAGCCTCTCTATACCAAGCCTATGTACCCTTTTTGTTCGAGTGGGAGATATTTTGGGAGATGGAGATCGAGAACGACATGCTCTGGGAATTCAATGGCCATCTGCTAAGGGCGGTGAGGATGTTGTGACCATTGGGCATCCAGACTACTGGTGCTATCCCCTGCTGCTAGGCTTTTAGTTATCCTTAGGCCTTTTCTTTTTATTTGTATCGTTTCTTCCGCTGCGTCCATCTAAGTCCGTACTACTCAATTTTTGAGTTCGTCTAAACCATGCGAGTCCACAAATTTATTGTCAATCATAGAAGCATAGGAATTGTCTTATGTATGGCAGCAGCCGCCGCTCTCGCTCTTCTTTCCGAGCCGCGTGTAGATCGTAGAAGTCGTTATGATGCCGCCGCTTTCTTAGCCGCCGCCCCGAGCTTCTAAGGCAGCCGCACTTCTTTCACGCCGCCGTCGTCTTGGGCTTCGATCTGCGCTGTCATGCTTCCACCTATTCCTATTCGACTTGATTTGATAGCTCTCTCTATTCATGTCTGTTTCATCTTCTTCTTCGTCGTGTTGCCGCGGTCGACTTTCTCAGCCCCTACACCTTGTGCTTTATGGGCTGTTGTACGACCCCAGATGGAGGAGATCTTTTGATACTCGACATATTTTCCAAGAGCTGCATACTACGACGACATTATCAGACTCGGACTTCGGATTTTCCATATTTTATTGTCAACCCTTTTCAAATGCAACACTATTACATACGCTTTGCATTTGAGGGGGGTGTTAGAATATGGACTCTTTTATATTTTCTTATATGTCTTTTGTATTGCCTTATCTGTATATGGCATGCACCCTTGTACACCATATATATATTGCCCATTGGGCCTCTTCAATATATACAATATTCATAACAAGGAGGAAGGAGCCGCCGAGCATCATGTACTCGGTGGCGTAGAAGTGGAGCCGCCGCTCGAGACGGCAGTCGGCGGCAGCCTGGTCCATGCCCGGCTGGCCGTCGACGACGTTGGCCCGAGCAATAGCATTGCCATTAAGGAAGAGTGCCGCCGTTGCCATGGTTTATGTACGCACGTACGTACGTAGCTTGGTGGCAGCTAGCTATCTAGCGGACCTATCCTGCTCGTCCGATTGTATTTGATCTCATGGTTGGAACCTATCCCATTAGTTGTGATATAGACGGTATAGCGATAGGTAGCCGCGTCCCTTAAATAAAGAATCAGGCAATGGGACGCTGTCCCATTGAAACGCTACCGAACGATATAGCATTCGTTAGTTTTTCCTTAAATTTAATTTACCGTAAAAGAGCTCTTAGCTCTTTTACCAAACCCGTCTCTGATCCTCTCTGTCTGCTTCGCGGTGCACCTGCTCAAGAATCCTTGTCCTTGTCACGGACACGTATCAGTATTATAGTATTATATCCTTCTTCCCTCCCGAAACACCGACGCGCGTGTTGCGAGTTGAGACAATACGCTAGCTACAGTCGTCGGTGAGATCATTACGTACGGAGCTGCTTAATTTCTCTGTGGCATGTCGGCTTATATAGCCATTCGCTATGTGCTCTGTTTTTCTTTATCCTTTTTTCCAAACATCTTGCTTATCCCTGTTTGAGGTGGTTCATCGTGCATGCGTATTCTTTAGCTTAGCTAGTCTGCACTACCAGCTTCCTTGTCCTCAAGTTTTTGATGCCTCCTAACCAACGCAAATTCTGAACTAATCAAGTAATTTTTTTGTCTAAGGCAACACGAAATATATCTGATTACTTCCTCCTGGCAAGTCATTTAATTTCTAGCTAATACGTCTCTCCAGGACCCTTGACAGCAATTAGTATCACGATAAAATAGCCCAGGATCGATGCTTGATTTGCTTTAAGGACTAGATCAACCAATTAAGGAGGAGGAAAGCTAGAGCCGTCTTCTTGAATGGTTGTTACTACGTAGTACTTGGTCACTTGCTAGCTCTATGCCGGCGAAAAGGCCAGTGTGCATGCACGGCAGCACGTCCTTTTCCGAAAGGCTAGAGAAGGAATATTCTAATCTAACCCGAATTGCCACTAGGTACTACGAGCTGAGAATATTGACCTCATCTCATATATAGCTGCTCATCATTGTCAGGTGTCGACACCATATTACAGTCAGCAGGGTATACTAAGATTTAAAATAAATACTTGTGGATTTTCCGTGTTATAGTTACAGTTAAAATAAATACAGAGGCAACAAATGCGGGCCTTATACATGTGATGGCCAAGATCCAGGCTCTCGTTAAACATGATGAGTTAATCAAGCCTATACGGACGTAGTTGTGAGCTAAACAAAACAGTACAATCGAGATAAATTATCCCTGTGCAAAGGGTTTATCTGGTAAAATATCCTTGTACAATTAAAGCAGCAGTTCAATTAACCGAGGAGCGAGGACACGGCAGTTCAATTAAAGCAGAGGATGGGATAGGGATAGCTCTAGGCTCTGGCCGCCGTACAAATGTGGAGTGAGGACAGGACAGCTAGAAAGCGATAGAGGTTTCAGTTGGAAATATATTCAACGGCTGACTAAGCAAGTCCAAACGTGGCTTACAAGTTACTGCCTCTATTCCAAATATACGTTTTAGAATATATACCGATCAAATATTTTTAGTTCTGATAATCAATATATTAAGAATGACCGAGATTGACAGCATGAAATTAGCATTTTTAGATCCACCATGGGAGAACAGAGCGTTGGCCCAGTTGTGAGCGTTGCCGTCGTGCAGGCCACTCGCTCGCATTTGAGCAAGGGGCTCAGCGCTCGTCTCACCTGGGGTTTTATTCCTTTGGGAATAGTATACGCACACGTGGATGCATTCAGTTGTTAAAGCACGTGCCCACGCTCCATGGGGTTCAGCCCCTGCTCTAGATTAGACGTTTGTTAAAGATGCATCCATGTGTGTGTGGACGTGAGTGTGGTGTGTGTGCGTGAGTGCGTCCGACGTATACTCTAAAAAAAATTCCATCATGGAATATATTTTTAGTGTATAGTTATTTTTATTTCAAACAATATATTTTTATCAAAATTGACGGTCAAAGTGTCACATCAGAGACCGTGTCAATATCCAAAACAACTTATATATGATAGCAAACTTTGCCTTACCCTTATTTATCCCTCAAACTGCACTTTTCACCATAAACATGGTCCATTAGTCCAAGGGCCCTAAAAGGAAAAATAAAATAAAAACTCGCTATAGATTTAGTACTGCTTTAATTGAATTGCTTTGCTGAATTCTCAAGCTCTCGGACATCAAGGGCAAGGGATCTAGAACTAAAGTGAAGTAGTTAGCTGTTGATCAGTTGGTAATAGAATGTTATTCGTGGTGTGTTTGGTTGTTTTGGTGCTGCATGGTAAACTGGTATCTCCAGTTTCCTTAAAACCTTGTAAAAGTAGGGCTCTAGGGAGTCTTCGTTTAAAAAATACCAGTATTCTGTACTGCACTACTGCAATTGCATGCAACGTTTTAGATCAGCCTACCTGAAAACAAGTCAAAGGAAAGAATAGCTACGGCGGTATATATAACTATTGTAAGCAAATTGTGGGTGTTTTGGTAGTTATGATCAGTTAGAGCATCTACAAATAGTTCATATCACTTGTTACTATCGGATGAACATAGCAACATTTAGGTGATGTAGAGAAGGTGGACTTGTTACTAGATGAAGAAACAAGCAAGTTGTTGATACCAAGACAGAAGAAACAACAAAATACTCTGTTGGAGACTTGTTTGTTACCTAAAAACTTGTTTTGTGTGTCACATTGTCTCCAAGCACACTTGTAGCAATTAAAGTTTTAGATACAAACTCAAGAAACAATTCATTGGAAGACTTGTTTCTTTTTTACTAAATTTCAGAAAACCCCAGGTTTTGGGCATTAGTAACACAAAATCCCATGTTTTGAGATTATTAACACAAAATCTCATGTTTTGAGACATTAGTAACATAAAACCCCACGTTTTGAGATTTTTTTCTCAGAAAGTCCTAGGTTTTGAGGCATAAGTAACACAAAACCCACGTCGTCGTAACTAGATATGATGCCTCAAAACTGAGGTGTTTTGTGTTACTAATAACTCAAAACCTGAGATTTTCCGAAAAAAATCTCAAAACATGGGTTTTTATGTTACTAATACCAAAAAATCTAGGGCTTTCTGAAATTGACTCTTTTTTTTTAGTAGACTGGGTATTCTCTCTTCCCTCGGTAAGAAGCTTTAAAAATCACTGTAGATGCTTACTATCAAAGATTTCAACCCTTCATTAAATGCTGCAATTAATCAACACTCCACCATTGTTGACAAGATAACCGCGTGACGAAGACACAGATTGGTTGAAACAATATCGACAGAATGATAACATCGTACATTCGTACTATGTCCCCCATGGTACTGTATGGAGTGCATCAGTGCCAATTATGAGGGCAACTGAGGTCTACTCGTCCTCATCCCAGCAAAGTACGTATATCCTTTCTTTTGGCCGGTCAGCAAAGTAGGTAATAAAAAAACAGATTTTTGGCTTCAGAGTCAAGGGTCGGTGCAACTTGCCTCTTGTTTATACATACATCATTATTGTCTCTATCCTTATCACATCCAGCAATATTGAGCAGCACGTCAAGTGATTAACTCAAGATTCTACACTAATTAGATCGAATTGGTAAATTCGGAAGATATGTGAGTTCTTATACAATGCAAGAACGACTTATAAATTGCACTGGAACACGTACTGTGTAGTGCGCACGTGTGGTAGTCTTAACAAATTTCATTGGTTTTGACTGACACAGGTACCTTGTGTGAGTTGTTAATTGTATAAGACCGTGACCGTAAAGATGTGATACGGTCTCTCTTTTTTTTATATATCTATATAAAAATCCTTTTCCGTATTTTGAGAGTACATATTCTCACTTCTAATATACCACTTAAATGAACATGTTATACTTCTGACAAGGATATAACAATCATCATTTTATTGTATATCTATAATTCATATTATGAGTGATAATGACGTCATATAACTCTAGAGTATACCCCTTAATAGCCATAAGGGAGAAGCTGGAGGTCGTAGGTCCTCTTACGACTACCTAGTAGTCGTAAGTCCTCTTACGACTACCCTATAGTCGTAAGTCCTTCTACGAGTATCCCATGATCGTAAGTTCTTCTACGATCAGTCTGTGGTCGTAAGATCTTCTACGACCACCACCTGGTTGTAAGCTCTTCTACGACCAGTCCCTAATCGACAGGGATTACAGACATGTGGGCCTAGTCGATTAGAGAATCTTTCGCACCATATTCAAAATATGGGCAGTAAATTACGCGGTTATTCTCTGGAATAATGGCACGATGTTAACTCCTTTGTTATGGTGATAACTGCCTGACAGCATGGGAACGTTACTACTCCCATAATAACCTCCAGTAACGGCTCAATAATCTGGAACATTAAGGCAGTCTTTACACTGGAGGCGCAACGGTACACCTTGAGGATTGTATAAAAGGCAGAATCATCAGGACAATCGGGGCGATTCAAAGATCATTAGAAGGGCAATTCTCTAGTCTTTAGCTCCATCTTGTAATCCAGCATACTTAATACATACACACAGGAGTAGAGTTGTTATTCTCCCAGGAGAAGGCCCGAACCTGTATAAAAAATCCCTGTGTCTCCACCTCTGTGTGATTTTAAGCCTAAAGGAACCCTCGAATCAAACAATCTTTACGTAAGTTCGGTCCTAAAACACCGACAGTTGGCGCTGACCGTGGGGATCTTCGAGTCATCAGTTTTCCTTTGTCTTTCCAATTTTCATGCTCTCATGGCAGGAAAGTGGAACGAGGAGAACTAGTTCGACTTGGCCGATTACGCGGATATCGACATGGATGCCGGTTTCGACTACGAGCCGAGTGATGCATCATCCGATGGTGATGTCACCCCCGGAGATCTTTCTCCAGGAGACTTTACCACCGACGGAGTTGAGAAGGGATCCTTATCCCCCACAACGATACGTCCAGATGGGGAACCAGCTTCCTCAGAGGGCAAGGGTCAATCCGACCACAATGAGGGCTGTCCCAAGGCAGACTCGGAACATGGTGAGGGTTCCCTCTCCAAATGTCCAGATCCACCTAAGACAGTCCGACCTGGCACGACAACACTTGGAAGTCGTAATTCCGGATCTTCATCAGCATCTGGTGATTCTATCTCTCCGGTTAGCCCAGCCAAGGATGCGATCGAACATGCTCCTCCTGCGAGTTCGACCATCCCAACGCAGGACTCACTTGCCGACGGAGATGGTTATAACCTGAAATTCCCCTTCTTGGAGGGGTTTGCTCCAAGTCGCAGATGGTGTCATTCGACGACTCCTCAAGCGAGGAGGCCTCTAGCGCAAGTGGAGATCATCAACGGGAGGTCTTCATCCTGCCCTCAGGTAGCAATAACTCTCCTAGAGACAGGACTGAGGACGCTCCCCGAAGATCACACACTAAGATCGCTCGTAGTGATGACAAGGACACCTCTGGCAATGACAGAGTCAATACTCTGATGAGCGTGCGGGAAATTCTCGAGATCATCGCACTTAACTAAGGCAAGCTCAAGGATCAGGTGTGGATGATTTTGAAACAATCCGACAGAAACGAGTTGCGGTTCAGAGAAAATTGCCTGGGCGCACTCAATACCAGTCGGAAGAAGCTCAGGAACTTCAAAGATATCAATGATCCGCCGAGAACCCTCTCGAGAATTTGCCCGAAACACTGCTACGACCTCTTCGCTGAAGAGATCGCACGAAGGCTACAGAGCACGATGAGCAAGCTCGAACGACCCCGCCGACATCATGCTGGAAGTCGTGGCAGTACGACTCCATCCGCTTCCAGTTGTTCGAATAACTCACTGCATGGGGATCGCCGCAAGTTGCATCATTCCCCAAACCGGAAAAGAGTTCCTCGAACGCCTGACGATCATAAAGCTCCTAGAAGAGGTGATCATTCACCACTCCGACCGAAAGGTCTACAACAACGGACAGAGTACGAGGAGTATTACCCTCGTAGGATCGAGACTTACCATAAGTCAAATTCACCTGTTGCTGGGTATCGTCGAGTACGATCACCTGGCAGCGTCAACCCCACGTTTCTACAAAGGAGGTGTTACGACATAATTACCGGATGTCAGGCATTCTCGCCTGACCTTCGAGCAGTTCACCGGCCGCCGCGGTTTAGACCAGGGAACATGGAGAAATTTGATGGGTCTCAAAATCCCATCGAATTCCTTGATTTATCGATCGCCGTCCGGCGTAGGAGGAGGAGGAGAGCGTCATGGCGAATTACCTTCCGATCGTGCTCGAAGGGTTCTTTCGATCATGGTTGTTAAACCAACCAGTCGAGTCGATCTACTCGTGGCAACATCTCTGCGATCTATTGCTGGCCAATTTCCAGGGCACCTACCATCGCCTTGGAAAGGAGGACGACCTACACAGGATGCGACAAAACGACCACGAAATACTACGCCAATTTATCAGGCGTTTCAGTCAGGTTCGCAATTCGAATCCTGAGGTTTCTAACTCATATGTTATTAGAGCCTTCAAGAAGGGAGTCCGCAGCAGAAGGATCACAGAGGACATCGCTTTGAACCCTCCTGCTACTGTCGCCGAACTCTTCGAGATGACTGATCGGTACGCTACTGCTGATGAAGCAGTCGAGTGGACCAAAATCATCGATCGAGCGGACCTGCACCCTCAGGAGACTAGCGAAGGTGGCAAGAAGAAGGATAAGAAAGCCAAGAAATCCAAGAATAATGCAAAGGGCCAAAAGCCTCAAGCCAATGCTTCTAAAGAGGTCCTGGCCGTAAGCGATAAAGAGCCACGAACTGCCAAACAACACCCCGATCGAGGCAAAGGTAAGCGCCCCGAACGGAAGACCGATAAGCCTAGGTGGTGTCCTTTCCATAAAAAGGAAGGACATGATCTTTGCAATTGCCGAATTTTTCAACGAAAGCTCAAAGACTACTACAACAACAAAGGACCACTTCCTACTCTCAAGGAGGTAGGGCAAGCTAGCGGTCGTACACAGTCGGACGACAATGAGGACATGCTGTTTCAAGACCCCGAGCACACCATCGAGCACATCTTCGGAGGATCATCGACATACGAATCAAAATGACATCTTAAGGCAGTCGAACGTGAGGTAAACTCTATTGACCCTCCTCTTATCAATAAGTTGTCGAAGTGGTCGGAAGTCGCCATCTCCTTCGAGAAGGTTGACTGCCCGATCCCTTCGACTCGACTAGGTCGATTTCCGATCGTGGTCAAACCCGCCATCAACAACTGTCGAGTAAATCGAGTGTTGATTGATGGTGGTAGTTTGTTGAACATTTTGTTTACGAACACCCTAGACGAAATGCAAGTCCCCAGGACCATGGTAAGACCAGTAATGTATTCATTTCATAGTAGTATATCGGGGTCTTCGGCCAAACCCATTGGTCAAGTTTCTCTTCCTTTAACATTTGGTTCACCAAGTAATTTCAGGATGGAGAAGATCTCCTTTGATGTGGTCGATTTCGATACGGCATATAACGCCATACTCGGACGACCAGCTTTGGCAAAATTCTTAATAGCAACTCATTATGAGTATCAATGTCTTAAGATGCCAGGTCCCAAATGAGTAATCATAATTTATTGTGATAAGAAGATGGCGCATACGTGTGACCGTCGATCCCTCGAGATGGTACAACAGATACCAGCTCGGGAAGAAAAAGGGCAGCCTTCGACCAAGCACTCGAAGCCTAAAGCTGCGCCTAACCCGAACAACCAAGTTAAAGAGGTTTCCCTAGATCAGGAGGAGCTCTCGAAGACTGTTCGTATCGGGGATACTTCCGACCCCAAGTAGGAAGACACCCTCATCACTTTCCTCCGAGCAAACGCAGATGTCTTCGTATGGTAAGCATCCAACATGCCCGGAGTCCCCAGGGAAGTGATCGAGCACAGGCTAGCTCTACAGCCTGACAAAGCACCTGTAAAACAAAAATTATAGAGATTTGCCCCTGATCAACAAGATGCTATAAGGTCAGAATTGGACAAGCTACTTAAAGCAGGCTTTATAAGAGACGTCGATCACCCAGAGTGGTTGGCCAACCCTGTAATGGTTAGGAAGTCTAACGGCAAGTGGCGAATGTGCGTAGACTTCACTAATCTTAATAAAGCTTGTCCAAAAGATGATTTCCCTTTAGCTCGTATCGATCAGTTGGTTGACTCTACTGCTGGTTATGAAACATTCAGTTTTCTAGATGTATATTCTGGCTACCATCAGATTAATATGTGTCTAGAGGACGAAGAGAAGACCGCATTTATTACTCCATTTGGTATATTTGCTATGTCAAAATGCCATTTGGTCTAAAAAATGCTGGCACTTCTTTTCAATGTTTGATGCAATCGACTTTTTCACCTTAGCTAGGTCAAAATTTGGAAGCCTATGTTGACGATCCAGTCGTAAAAAGCATCAAACGGCTTGATCATATCTCAGACTTGCAGGAGACATTCGACAACTTCAGAAAACACCGTTTGAAACTCAATCCTGAGAAGTGTGTGTTTGGAGTCTCTTCGAGAAAATTGCTCGGATTCCTGGTCTCTGTATGAGGGATTGAAGCTGACGAGGATCTAATAATCCTCATTTTTTTTATTTATCTATAATTCTTATTATGGGTGAGTATGACATTATACAATTCTTGAGTATACCCCTTGTAATCATAAGGGAGAAGCTAACCAGTTGGTCGTAAGCTCTTCTACGACCTTCCTCATAATCGTAAGTCTTTTTACGACTGGTTCATGATCGTAAGTGCTGTTACGATCACCTTCTAGTCGTAAGTTCTTCTACGACCAGCCCCAAGTCGTAAGTTATTCCACGACTACTTCATGGTCGTAAGCCCTTTTACGACTAAGTCAGCTATGACCACCCTATGATCAATAAAGCCTGCGGACAAGTAGGCCCAATTGATTATGGAATCTAAGCAGACAATATACGCTGTTATTCTCTGGAATAACTGCACGTTACACACCATTATCTCTGAATAGAAACTGCCAGACGACGTGGAAGAGTTAATACCCCGGCGATTACTACCAACAATGCGCCCATTACTTGGAATGATGGGGCGCCTCTTGGCCTGGAGAAACGGCTACCTCTACGAACACTACAAAGGGCTATGGCCAGAGATAACGAGGAGAGGCCGATTAGAGACATACAATCGGACATACACATTGAGTAGTAGGGAAAATTGTAGCATTTTCTACTGATTGTAACCAGTATACTCAATACATACACACAGGAGTAGGGTTGTTATTCTCTCCGGAGAAGGCCTGAACATGTATAAAAATCCCCGTGTCAATCTCTCTGCGTGATTTCAGTCTTAGAGACCCCCGAATCAAACAATCTTTACGTAAGATCGGTTCTAAAACACCGACAGTTGGCGCCGTCCGTGGGGTACCTCTGGTAATCTCTTGTCAACACATTTTCTTTTTCCAATTCTCATGCACTCATGGTAAGAGAATGGAACGAGGAGAACTGGTTCGACTTGGTAGATTATGCAGACGTCGACATGGATGCCGGTTTCAACTACGAGTCGAGTAATGCATCATCCGATGGTGATGCCGCCTCCGGAGATCGTTCTCCAAGAGATCATCCCACCGATGGAGTTGAGGAGAGATCCTTATCCCCCACAACAGCAATACATCCGACCGAGGAATCAGTTTTCTCCGAGGACAACGGTCAATCCGACCACAAACAGGATTGCGCCTAGGCAGACTCACAACACGACGAGAGTTTTTCCTCCAAGTGTTCGAGTCCCTCCAAGACAGTCTGATCTGGCAAGGCAAGTTCTGGAAGCCATTATTTCGGGGCTTCATCAGCATCTGGTGATCCTATCTCTCCGGTTAACCCCACAAGAGAATGGGATCAAGCATGCTTTTCCTACAAATTCGACCATCCCTCCACAGGACCCACCTGCGGATGGAGATAGTTATGACCCAGAATTCCCCTTCCTGGAGGGGTTTACTCCGAGTCGCCAGATGGTGTCTCTCGACTACTCCTCAACCGAGGAGGCCTCGAGTGAATGTGCGAATCATCAACGGGAGGTCTTCGTCCTTCCCTCAGATAAAGATCACTCTCCTAGAGACCGAGGTAGAGATGCTCCCCGAAGATCACACACTGCGCCCACTCGTGGCAATGGCAAGAGCACTGCCGGTGATGGACAGGACCAACACTCTGATGAATGTGAGGGAGATTCTCGACATAATCACGCTTCATTGAGACAGTCTCAAGAATCTGATTTTGAGACAGCTCGACGGAGGAAGATTGTCGCCCAGAAAAATCTACAGGCGCTCAAGACGACCAAAGGAAGCTCAAGAACTCCAACACATCAACGACTTGCTTGAGAATCCAACTCAAGAGCTTGCTCGAGCACCAGGCTATGATCTCTTCGCTGAAGAGATCGCACAAAGGCTTCGGAGTACGATGGCAAGACTGGTGTCCCCTCGCAAACATCATTCAGGAAGTCGTAACAATATAACTTCCTCAGCTACCAGTCGTTTGAATAAGTCACCGCGTAGAGATCGGCGCAACAACAAGTCGCATCGTTCTCCTGCCCAGAGAAGAGTCCCTCAAATGACTGACAATCAACAAGCTTCCAGGAGTGGTGATCGATCACCGCTCCGATAGAAAAATCTGCAGCAGCAGATGGAATACGAGGAGTATTTCCCTCGTAAGACCAAGGCCCACTATAGGTCGGGTCCACCTGCCACTGGGTATCGTCGAGTACGATCGCCTAGTGACATCAACCCTTCTTTCCTGCAAAGAAGACGTCAGGAAGTTATTACCGGATGTCGGGCGTTCTCACCTAACCTCCAGGCAGTTCACTGGCCGCCTCGTTTTCGACCAGTAAACATGGAGAAATTCGATGGGTCTCAAAATCCTATCGAATTCCTTCAGATCTACACAACAGCTATCCGAGCAGCATGTGGAGGAGAACATGTAATGGCAAATTACCTTCCAACTGTGCTCGAAGGATCTGTTCGGTCGTGGCTATTAAATCAACCACTCGAGTCGATCTACTTGTGGCAACACCTCTGCGACCTTCTGCTGGTGAATTTCCAAGGCACTTACAACCGCCCTAGAAAGGAGGACGATCAGCACCGGATGAGACAGAACGACCATGAGACCTTGCATCAATTCATCAGGCGTTTCAGTCAGGTTCATAATTCCATTCCAGAGGTTTCTGACTTAATCTGTTATCAGAGCCTTCAAACAGGGAGTCCGCAGCAGAAGAATAACGGAGGACATCGCTTTGAACCTGATGACAACTTATGATATCCTGACAAAACATAGTGAACCTGGTGAGACATAAATATCCTGACAAAACATAGTGAACCTGGTGAGACAAGTATGATGACAATTATGACAAGTCCATATGAATTCTAACCTGGTGACAAGTATGATGACAAGTTCAGATATAACACATTTGACTTCAAAATTCCATATCTAATTCAACTTAACTCCAAATCTAGTGAAACCAATTTTGATACTCCACATTACAATGTATGTCCACACATTGACATCAATATCAAATATGACAAGTACATTGGAGTAAATTCTTAATTAAGATATAGGCCTTCGTGATGATCGACGCAAGATATAGCTAGCTTCCTCACCGGGTTCTTCCTCGAGCCTAATGCCGCTTCCGAAAGGAGGCAACTCGTCAAATTGATTGTATTCTTCCTCGCCCACTACATTCTCAACTCCGACAATCCTCCTTTTTCCATGAAGAACTACGTGGCGCTTCTTATTTGCCGGTCGGTTACATAGAAGACTTGAACAACTTAGTTAGCCAAGACGTAATGGTTCATCTTTGTATCCGACGTTCGAGGTCCACGGTAGTGACACCGTGCTTGTCGACCTTCACCGTGGGAGATGGACCCAACGGCACCAAATAGGGGATCTTGAAAAGCACGAGTCGAGCTCCCATATCTCCTCTATTTGCCCATAGTAGGAGCTCCTCATCCCATCGGATCTTGAATGCATCTATGCGGACACCGCTGCTACGATCAGTGCTCTTCCTATCCCGAGCCAGATAAAATGTGTACCCATTTATGTTGTATCCTTGCCATGCGACAATTGTAAATTGTGGCCCTCGTACAACCATAGCGGCGTATCATCACTTGATGTCCTCCCGATGATTCGCACCTTTAACCATTCGTTGAATCGATGGTTGTGCTCTCGTGATCCAAACCTCCGACCGGTCGGATTACATTGGCGCACCATATCTTTGTGCTCGTCGATGTACGGGGACACTTGGGTCATGTGTTGCAAGACCGTGAAATGGGCTTGAGCGCACGTATCCAGATCGGGGAGTGATTGATTTCTTCCGATGGTCCCGATACCATCCAGTTTCCCCTCATGGCGAGATAGAGGCACACCTATCGGTTCCACCGAGCCATGTAGTCGACCATGTAACTCAATGACCTCTTCGGTTGCATAACCTTCGATGATCTTCGCCTCCTACGAGATCGATTCCGACGTAGGACTTGAGAATTCCCATGTACCTCTCGAACGGGTACATATGACGAAGAACACAGGTCAAGATATCTTTATCTCTCTCACAAGGTGAACAATGAGATGGACCATGATATCGAAAAATGATGGAGGAAAATACATCTCAAGATGACATAGAGTGGTCACCACCTCGGCTGCAGAGCATCTAGTCCTTGGGGATCAATGATCTTTCGAGCAATTGAGTTGAAAAAATAACTGACCTCAAGATTGCCACTTAACCTTGTTCGCAAGATACTTCTAATTACAACAGAAGCATTTGTGTCATCAAGACATGACAATTATGAGACTTCATACCAATTAATTTCAAATCTTGCATAGAAACAAGGTTCTTAATGTTAGCGGAGTAACCAGATGGGATTTTCACTCCATGCAAGCTCGCACGATTCATTTCTCTCGGCCTTGGATAGAGTGTAGCAAGTCGGGGAAGGTTACGCTCTGTCTCGGTCTCTTCGGTGCTAACTCATCCTTATGTTCATATCAACCAAGTCACGCCGTGCGTTAACACCATCCTTTGTTTTGCCACTAATGTTCAAAGAAGAGACCATCAAGCTATCACATACATTCTTTCTCTACGTGCATGACGTCGATGCAGTGGCGAACTTCTAAGTGCTCCCAATAAGGCAAGTCCCAAAAAATTGACCGCTTCTTCCAGATGTTCTTCTCACGGGTTCTTAATTTACGTCTCTTCCCAAGCACAACATCGATATCCTTAACCATATCATAGACCTCTTTCCTCTAAAAGCCCTTGAGTGAATCGTTCTCCTTATTTCCGTCGAATCGTTTTTTCATCTTGCGGTATGGGTGACTCTGGGAAGGAACCTACGGTGGACGATATATACGATTTCTGCGAGTTGTTCAATGATACACTCTCAGAGCATCTAGGCGGTGTGGATGTGCTTTGGCTCCTTTTGTCTTGGCTTGACAGTTACCAAGGGCGTAAAAATCATTGATGGTGCGTAACAACATGGCGCGTAAAGTGAAGTTCTCTCGTTTGTACGCATCCCATACCTGCACCCCTTCGCTCCACAGTGTCACAAGATCTTCCAAAGCAATGGTGCTAGGTACACATCAATATCATTCCCGTGTTGCTTCGCCCTTGGATAAATAGTGACATCAAAATGTACTTCCGCTTCATACACGTACCAAAGAGGAAGGTTGTACATACATAGATTCACGGGCGGTGCTATGTCGGCCGCTCATGTTACCGAAAGGATTCATTCCATCTGTACTCAACCCTAACCTTATGTTCTTGGTTGCTCGCACCGAACTCTTGAAGCTCCGATCGAAGTTTCTCCACCGCGTAATCGGCAGGTGTCTTAGCTTTCCATCTCTTACGCCTCTCGAGTGCCAACGCAGCAATCTTGCCTCCTTTGGGTTCGCAAATAAACGCTTCAAACGTGGGATCACAGCAGATACCACAACATCTTAGCAGGAGGTCCTTGCTTCACTTTAGCAAGATTCTAACGCTTGTATCGGATGCTTTGCACACGGACATACATGCATGTCTGCATACTCTTTACTAGAGGATACAATCGTTCGGACATGCATGTATTCTTTCTACTTCCATTCCCAATGGACAAATAACCTTCTTTGCTTGATAGGTGGTGCCGAGCAACACGCTTCCCTCCGAAGGATGTCCGCTAGGAGACCTAACAACGCCGTGAAACTCTTATCGGACCAACCATTGCTTGCCTTCAATTTCAAATAGTTCAAGCACGGTTGACAACCTTGTATATTCCGCTTGCAACCAGGAACAAAGGTCTCACCGAGTCCTCCCTTAAGCCCTCGAATTTACAAAACTCTCTCTCATCAGTAGTTCTCTTCGCATCGCGTAGCATCCGATCCAGATTGTCATCGTGTGACCTATCCTCATCAAAAGCAGTACGGTCCACATCCGGCATATCGTTGACTTTCTCGGCGATGCCGTCATTACTAACTTCATGTGTAATAATCGCTCTTCACCGTGGATCGGTCCAACATGTATACCCTTTTTGAAACCCTTCAATCAAGTGCGCTTCTATTTGCGCGCGTTGTTAAACATCTTCATTACGCAATCAATGCATGGACAATACATAAAATTTATCCCTTCTTCAACATATCACCTTTCAATGGCTCTTCTAAAAGCAACCACGCCATTAATGTACTCTTGACTCACACGGTTCACATTGTACATCCGCCGATCCATCTACACTACGCATGTAACAAATTAGTGTCAAAATTGATTAGCGATTAATTTATAGCAAACATAAAGGGTTATAGATCGTTACCCTCGGAGCTCACGAAGAAAATACGATTCCTATCCTTTCCTTCTCCTCTCTAAGGTGGCGCAATGGGGGGAGGAGGCGGCGGGTGTTGGAGGCGCTAGGGGCAAGGGTCAACCTTCTCCTCTCTAAGCTGGCACAATGGATAATTATTGATTATCTGCATGATTGTTGATTAGATACGAGACAAAAGACAAGAGGAAGATCCTAATAACTAGCAAGTTGGTCCACGCGATTGCGCAGGTATCCATTTTGATATAATTGAAACAATAAACCACTGTGATGACGTTTCTTCATGGATATAAATGGAGGAAATATAAAATAGATCATTGCACATGTGACTTATCTTGGTGTGTCATAAATTCTACTTTTTAATCTATTCTAGAAAACTACTCATGAAATTAGTTCTGATTAAGACTTTCACTTCTTTACACGTACTTACTCATTTTGTCTAATCGTTGCACAAATGAATTACACTAGATTAATTAAAGGCTACATGTTTTGCTTTTCATTTTTTGGAATTAGGGTCCATCAAATTGAGAGCTAGATGTACATACGTTTTGCCTTTTCCCATCAAGTAGTATTAATTGAAACTTAAACCCTATGCTTCCGATTAAGGAATACAACAAAGAAAACAAAACATTAGGGTCTATGTACAGAGTAGCAAAATCAGGGAAATTCACTAATCAATAGAGTGGATAAAGGATAATCAGTATTACTTCATCTGTTTAATTAGGAGAGCACCAGCAGTTGGAGGAGCTAGGGCAGGAAGTGGCCACGCACCTGGGAGAGGAGAAGCTAGCTAGCAGATCTAAGTGGAGCCCAGCAGCAGGGGGTCGGTTGATTATCCAAACAGCATGGCAGAAGGCGATGGCGAGGCAAATGGCGGTGTGGCGAGAGGATGTGTCGCGCCAATTTATACCTGCGGGGATATCACGAGCGGTTCTTAATAAAACCGCTCGTGATAATTTATTATCACTGAGCGGTTCTCATTCGAACCGTCAGTATAACATCACGAGCGGTTCTCACGAAAACCGTCGTGATAATCTCAAATCGCGAGCGGTCCTTATTGAGAACCGCTCGTGATATATACTGAGCGGTTCTTGTAGAGAACCGCTGCGTGATTTGGGATTATCACAGGCGGTTTGTGAATAGAACCGTCGTGTAATATCACAAACGGTTCTAGTCACAAACCGCTCGTGATAGATGACTATCCTGACGGTTCTAAAAATACCGCTCGTGATAGGCTTCGCGCCACCCGCAGGTCCGGCAATACCCAACACAGACGGTTCCAAAGGAACCGTTTGTGATGGGGCTTCTACTATAGCCTGTTTTGTAGTAGTGACTGCTTACCTAAGATAGTGAGAGGTAGTATTGATGGATGCCAAATAAACTGGAGAAGTCGTGTCATGTGGGTAAAGTTGTATCACCTCTGCAGAGTGTAAAACTATTCGAATAGCCGTGTCCACGGCCATGGACATGCTAGCAAAGCCACTCCAAGTTAGATTTTTGTTTTGATTTTAAAAAAACTTTATTAGTTGTTGTTGGTTAGTTTATTCAATTGGAAAATTTGGGCAGGTAGCCATGTGATAGGAGGGTATCCTTCACCACTCGTTGATGATTGTTATCTGACTACAAAACTTGAGATTTAGAAAATGAATTTTATTTATAGAGTAATTGCTTTAGAACTTAGTATGAATATTTAAATAAAAAATATCGCTTTATGCAAATTGAGCCATATAAGCCTCCCGTTGTTAAATCCTTGCATGCAATATAATCTATTATTGGGTGTAACTTGCGGAGTACATTCATTTGTACTCACCTTGTTTAATAAATTGTTGATCAGGAGAAGAGTACTATGAGGAGAATGAAAACTTCAACGACTAGGCTACACCCCGAGACAATTGCCTGTGGCGAATCGTGTGGTCTACCTTACTACCTTTGCTTCCGCTGTATTTTGCTTGTTGGCTTTATGCCCCTTTTGTAAATTTTTTTAATTATTATCTATGAATGACGTTTTATAGTTATGCTATCCACTTTTGTTGATTGTGTACACTAGCTGTTCCTGGACTAGTGTATGAAATACAGAGAATCTGGGATCCTTCGCTCCCAGGTTCGACAGCTTTCAATAGAAATTTTGTAAGGTAGTGGATTTATTCCTGGCCTCCGTCTTTCTAGACTTGTGCTATAGAGACACACTCGCACGTGTGTGTGGTGTGTGTGCATGTGCGTCTTTTTTGTAGTCACAAAAAAAGTTTGCACCCCCATCATCGAAATCCAGGCTCCGTCACTGTATATATATTATCTTTATCATGCATGGACATATATAGGAAGGAAAATATAACATATATAAAGTCAGAAATATCATGTTTTAGTATCTGCAAATGAAACGTAAGTGTTTGTTTGTACAAAAGAATGCCCACAAAGACAATACCTAAAGTACTGTTTGTCACTTAAGCCATGACAAACAAGATCACTAGTTAAATATTCGAGCTGGCACCAGGGACAGAGACAGAAATTTTATATGAGGGGGCCAATCGACAAATGCCCTTATGTTTTATTTTGTTTCAAGCAATAGTTATAAGGAAAAAAAAATATATGCCGCTACAAATGTTCCAAATACTTGATTTGTCATTACAAAATGGCATCTCCCTTACATGCCACTTCAAACTCGAAATCATATCCTTTTATACCACGGTCGTCAACTCCGTTTGATTTTTTCCGTTAACTTTTTCAAAAATACCCATCTTGCTCTCGTCACCTTCTTCTTCACCAAATCATGCACAACACATTCTCCTCCTCCATTCTTTCTCAGTCAAATCCTCCCATCTCCTTCCTTCCGCCGTGGCATATAAAAAATTCCCCCGGATCAAAAGGGCATGTTTTCGAGTTTGTAGTGGCATGGAAGAGAGATATCACTTTACAATGGTAGATCAGAAATTTAGGAACTTTGCAGTGGCATATAAAAAAATTCCCCAATTCTAAACACCAAATTTAAAAATTTATCTACCTAATGATATATCAAATTAAGCTCCATATTATTTTGATATCGAATAGTTGCATGAGTGTGATACACAAAAAATACATGTAAAAAAGATCAAGATAAACTAATATGTTTAGTGTTTACTTATAAGACATGTGCACCAACTTTGCGTTGCATTAAATATATCACAACCCACTCTAAAATTTATCACTGCATATTGTCATGTTGTGTTGCCTCCTAGTGATCTTTTTCTCATGCCCAAGTATTTGGGACTGAGCGTTGAGCAAAAGTCAAAAAAGAGTTGTCGCTACTAGATAGCCAACACTTAGCATATAAGGTTTTGAATTTAATTTATTAGATGGATTGTATATGTGTTTCTAGAGTTTTGTTCCACAAGTTAAGAGGGTCGGGAAATTTTTTGAAGCATGGGGGGCCATGGCTCCCACCGGCACCGCTGTGTCTCGGTCCCTGGCTGTCATACGCAGTGATGTTTTACGTATGATACTTATCACCAGTGTCATCAGTAACTAATTAACAAAACAACCCTTAATTGTTGAACATACATGCTATAGTCATGATGACGACAAGACCGATGATTAGATCGAATGACGACTACGATGAGGATACAGGGGCTATAATATTAACTATGAAAAGTGAAAAGTACTAGCTCCCACTATTGATTGAGTTCATGCATGCATGTCAGACAAGACCTACCAAAAACTAGAAACATACGTATGTGTCCAAATTTGATCACTTCGCTACTTTTAGAGCTTAACGGATGCAGTTGATTTGATTAAATTCCTTTGCCCGTTACGTACATAACGTTCCACGAAGTAGTATATATATCCTACACCAATCCATGCATTTGTTTGGATAAAGTTTGTTTGGATAAAGTTTGTGATCTTAAATCTCTCCCGTATGCATGGACCACTTATTTTTATGAATGTGATTGCCTTAATTTGACCGGAAAAATCCATGTAAGCTTATTTCTCAAGATCAGCAGACTACTGAGTGACCGGAAAAAACTAGCATCACGTTATTGGGGCGGCCCGTGCATTGGGTAGGATGATTGGACGGCTGTGATGCCTGATAGGCTAGCTTTTTTTTTCGCTGACGAGTTTTTCTAGGCCCAGCCTTTTTGCGGCCCGTACTTCTAAATGGGCCTTTTATTGATCTGTTGGGCAGATCCAACTAGAGAGGATCCAAACCGCTGTCGACATGGGCCGGGCCACCTGGGGTCTAGAATACCGACTACGAACTTTCGGCCACTTCAATTTATTTCTTTCTCCCTAGCTAGTATTTCAAGTATTGCTTTCTTCTTTTATCATCTGTCTAGCAAGTCGACCAAAGAATCATGACAAAATAAAGCATACCCAGATGTACTGCGGTCATACGGGAAAACTCCATAAGTTTGGATTACTGCAACATAGCCAAATTTCCCGGCAAAACAAAGAGCAGTAGGTGAAGCCGATCTGGTTTTAATTCAGCGTGCATGCCTCAAGCCCTCAACACAGGTCCATGCCGAAGGAAAAGTGGGTGGGAAGCTGGCTAGGGAATCGGGGAAGAAACGGAAAAGGAAAACCGCTCGCCCGACACTGATGGAAAAGTCTTGTAGAAATCAAGAGCAAAAAGGAGGAGGTACGTACGTACATGTGCATGCGCTCCTCAGACGCGCGCGGTGTAGCGCGGAGGCCATATGGCCCGTATCCCATCGGCCGGCCGTCGGCTCAGGCGACATGCATGGCGAGAGATCGATCGAGTAGTTGACCTCCCGAGAGCTAGAGAAGCACGGCCGTGAATAAGCTAGCTAGCTAGCTAGGAGGGAGATTGGTTAACTAGCTAGCAACGGGTGGTGGTGCTCGTTAATCTATTGAAGAAAGCAAGTTGTGCCTGTTGGGCTTGCATTTTTCAATTGTTACTAGTGCAGTACTAGTATAGTAGCAGTACAACTTAAGATAAAGAGCTCGTCAATCTCACGCTCTGGATCTCAGGTAGAGTACTCTCAGACTCGGTCGCTTTGCGCGTCGTTCTCTTTCCTTGTCTTTTCCCCGTGACTGTCGTGCAGAACTGGGCTTACCTAACAGCTGTCCGAGGAATTTTGCTGGGCTTAGCTTTACCAGGCCTGTTTATCGATAAACTCGAGCCGGGTCGCACCAAGCCTAAGCGGGACGGACCGGATAAGTTCAGGATGAGTGGAACAGCGGAATTTGAGTACAGATAGAGGCACCAGCCGAGCAGCCTAAGTAAAGGCCTCGAGGTTTTTGTATGTCCAGGGCGAACAATCTGCGTGGATTACAAGTTCCCAAACATGTCCATAACGTGGGAGCAATCTTTCGGCCCAAGTATCAAAACCATGAAGCACCGTACTTTGAGAAGATAGCGCGTCAGGGTTGTGCTTGATTTTTACAAACCTGAGAACAGAGTGCAAACCAGAGGAGATATAGCGCAGTTTACTTCGTTTAATCAGTACATCTTCATGGCATATAGGTATGATACTGCAAGTTGTACTATGTACATATCCTTGATGGCAATTACTACACCAGTACTTCATGTGACGCTCAGAAACAGAGCAAATGGAAACACATAGCAAGCCAGGACAGAGAGAGCGATGCACAATAGCAATACCCTTATTGACGAACAGAAACATACAGATTAAGCGCACCACGGCCCGATCCGCCGAGCTAGTTCCATGGCACGAAGAAATACTTGAGGACTGCGCTGGCCAATGCGACGCCGGCCCGTGTGGCTTGTGGGAACTGGCGTGCCACGGGCATGAGCGTCAAGAGGATCACCCCAAGAATCCAGAGGAGGAAGCCGAGGAAGCTGTGCATGGCGTTGGCAGTGGGGTTCCCCACGGTTGAGATGGCGATGAGTGCTCCGCGCAACATGAGCGCTCGGCCAGCATCGAGGAAGAGCTGCTGGAGGCGGTCACGGCGAGCAGGGACGACGGCCGGCGCGGCGAGCTGCTCCTGCAGGTAATTAGGCATCTCTCCTTGCTCCTCGGCCATTGGGACAGTGTGGCCTTCTTGGCCTGGGGTTTATTCAGGGAGCGGTGGGCCTTGGGCGGCCAGTGAAAGGGAGGCAGTTGGGCGGGCCTTCTTTCTTATATAGAAGGGGAGGGAGGGCGGGGGGCGCGAACTGGGGGAGGATCGGGGGCGGCAGTCGCGGTGGCCTACTGGACTGTCGGGGGCTTTTTCTTCTTCTGCATGATGTGGCTGTGTGACTGGATGCGCACGCTGTTATCGGGGTCTTTTCATTTTCTTCACTCGCGGGGGGAGCCGGGAGGTGACCTGGTTGGATGCGGATGTTATTCACGGGCTTTCATTTTCTTGACTCGCCTCCTACAGCCCGGTCCTCCGATTCTGCACGCTTCTTCTTGGCCGGGGGGAGTGATTTGGCTTGGCCGGTGGGGAGTAGGAATGGCAGTACGATGAGGACATCACTCGTACTACACAAAATTCTTTAGATCCGAGATCCTATGACATCCTATGACAAGAGCTTAAATTATAAGGTAAGCTTATTTCTAGATGCTGATAATTTATCTATACAAAATAATATACTACCTAATAATTATGATTAGGGATGGCAATCGAGCGTGGCGGGCACAGGTAGTACTCACCAATACCCATGCCAGCGACCTCGATTTCCCCCACGGCCATACCCATGAAGAGCGACGAGCGAAGAACCTCGCCCATGCCTGTCGTCCGTGGGCATGCCCGTGTATCCACGAACAATGTCACGACTACATCATCATATCAGATCAGACAGCATGCCTCATGTATATGATCAAGGATTCAAGGATGTCTGAATAATTTCCTAGAAATCTTCTGTAGTAAGATGAAACCTTCTAAACACAGGTTGGTTACAATTGGTAATTAACCAAAACAGAAAGTTATACAGATCGCTCAGTAAAAGCCTCCAAGAGCATAAAACATTGAGAGTGGGCATGGCTCAAAGACTCGATTGTTGCCTCTTCCTTCTCAACGCTCTTAGCCGCCAAATAAGAAACAAGAAAGGACGGATCAGCTCCGCATCTCAAAATTTTCAGACCATAATTGACTACAAATAAATTCCAGTGATGGATCGACCGTCGACCGATGAAGTATTCAGATCCGAGCTCTCGAGCATGCGCAATCTCTTTATGTGAAGATGAACATGCCGCAAGATCACCACAAGGAACGCCGTTAATAAGATCGTATTTCACAATCGCGACAAGTGTAATTTGTCGGTTCACAATTGCAACAAAAAGGATCCTTTAATTTGCTTATGATGGTGCATTTATATATTGAACTCACTCCCATGGGATGTCTCCAACTAGCATCTGATCACCCTCATCATCCTCATAACCAGTGTGTATTCACCACTACCATCCAATAGCCCTATGATCACCTTTTGCTTCTCCCCTGTGCGGCTCTCACTTGCGAGAATCATTCGGATCCCTTTGAGCTGGTACAACAAATAGAAAAGATTGTAAATTCAGGTCCCCTACACCAACACAATCAAAGTTTTCATCCTTACAAGTTACAACTAGCAATTAGGGGAAGTACTCCATAGAATTAGATGCAAATAAATAGAGTCAAAATAAATGTAGAAGGGATTCACAGGAAGCAATTAGGGGCATTGACAGGATGCCATGTGAGGATGAGGAAGTGGAGGGGCTGACCTGGATTTCGTGGAAGTCGTAGAAGCGGCGTCCGGAGAGGTGCAGGAACTCACCCCTAGTTGTCAGCATCGGCGGGGCAGCGCGGTTGGTGCACGAGCTAGAGCACGAGGGGGCGGCGCGTGTAGACGTCGGAGCCCCGCGGGAGGATGTCGCGGCCAACGAGCGCCTCGAGGACGCTGGACTTGCCACTGCTTTGGCTCCCTACCACTGCCTCGAGCACCTCATCAGCATCGGCTCCGTCGCCGGGGGGGGGGGGGAGGGCACACCACTGTCGATCCGCTACGCCAGATCTGAGGTGGCCTTCCGCTTCCCTGACAACCTAGGCCTCAGCGGCGGGGCGTGAGGAGGAGGGTAGTGCGGTCGGGTGAGAAGAGGGGCGTGACCGCGTGAGGAAGGGGCGGCGGAGGGGCCATGAGGAGGGGTGTCGGTCGGGCATGAGGAGGTGGATGTGGGATAGGCGGAGGAAGCAAGGAGAGACCGAGAGTGGCGGCGGCTTTTCGAGTGGGGGGCGGATGAGTGGATATGTGGAGCTTTGATCTAGGATTTTTCACATGTCGACCCGCCTGTCAGTAGGAGATCGTGGGTAATCGAGTAGAACGGGTACGGGTGGAGCTCCCCCATACCCATGTCCGTTTACCCGTCGGGCAGAGTTTGTCCCCCATGTTCATGCACGTGGGCAATAAAAGAATAACATACCCACCTCTATTAGGGTTTTTGCCCGCAGGTACGCGGGTAATCGGGCAAGATTGCCATCCCTAATTGTGATCTTTTGTTACTTAGGAATAATAGGGAGGATCCCTCAAGTCCTGGTCATCTATGCCAATACATAGAAGGGAATCATGGAGAGGATGAGCCACTCACTGCAAGGGAAACAATAAGGACTCCATTTAGTTCGGTCTCCTCCAATTCGGCTGCATTCAAGTCTACTTCATTCGGCTGACGAATTTAGGCTTATTATCTATGGTGTTGCGACACCTTTTATTTTGGGCCATGAGCCTTGTATAGCTTGGGCCCAAGGGGAATACGTCACCCTAGTTCGGCCACCTCCTTGGCCAACGCCCTCCTCCCCTAGGGCACCCACCAGATTAGAATGAAATTGGGAGATGAATGAAAAACGGCATTTAAAACTAAGTTCGGGCTATATGAGTGGTTAGTGATGCCTTTTGGTTTAACTAATGCACCTAGCACTTTCATGCGTTTGATGAACGAAGTTTTGCGTGCCTTCATTGGAAAATTTGTGGTGTTTTATTTTGATGATATTCTCATCTATAGCAAGTCATATGAAGAACACTTGGATCATTTACGTGCTGTTTTTAATGTTTTGAGAGATGCACGTTTGTTTGGTAACCTTGAGAAGTGCACCTTTTGCACAGATCAAGTCTTTTTCTCTTGGTTATGTTGTTATTCCACAGGGAATAGAGGTGGATGAAGCGAAAATTGAAGCCATAAGGAGTTGGGTGACCCCTGAGACTGTCACACAGGTGAGAAGCTTCCATGGTCTTGTAGGGTTCTATCGGTGTTTTGTTAGGGATTTCAGCACCATTGCTGCCCCACTGAACGAGTTGACAAAGAAAGAGTGCTCTTCAAATGGGGGCATGCGCAAGAGAATGCATTCAACTTGTTGAAGGAGAAACTCACCCATGTCCCGCTACTCCAACTTCCGGATTTTGGTAAGACTTTTGAGGTAGAGTGCGATGCTAGCGGAATTGGGATTGGAGGCATGCTGATTCAAGAAGGTAAGCCGGTTGCATATTTTAGTGAGAAATTAAATGGGTCAAGTCTGAATTATTCTACTTATGATAAGGAATTGTATTCTTTAGTTCGTGTGCTTGAAATTTGGCAACATTATTTATAGCCCAAAGAGTTTGTTATCCATTCTGACCCACTACACCATGGCATAGTATTAAGGGTAATAATCTGCCGGGGAAAAATTGGATTAGTGGCAAAACATGTGCCAGTAATATCCAAGAGATTAAGGGTCATGTTATCTGCCGGAAATAATTATTGTCTAGAACAACTTATCTGCCGGCAATGTTTTTATGTTAGCTATAATACATGTGCCCTAGAAAAAATCAATCAGGCCAACTTAACTGCCGGGCAAAACATTGGGCGGGAGGTGAAAAAATTAATCGCGTGAAGACTAAACATATGACCTCATATTTGCATTTTTTGGCATTTGTAGCCCCCTGCTCTTCTTTTTTTTTTGAAAAACTAGCCCCATTTCGCCATAATTTGCAGATTTAGCCCCATCTGAAGGCTTTGCGCCTAGCCCTAAGCGCGGCAGCATTTCCGCCCCCTGGCCGGGGGGTAGGCCTCCTACCCCATATGGTGGGCGCGGCAAGAGAAGGGAATTTTGGATACTATTGGCTTCCTGTGTATCAGAAATTCCAAATGTAGCCTCCCTAACTCCTAAATTCCAAAAGTAGCCCTCTCCTCCTGCGTGCTGTGCTCCGTGGCCGCAGCAACAGAGGTGCTGCGCCACCCGAACGCAGCAAGGAGCTGTTGTGCTCGGGGAATGTAGCAAGGAGCTGCTGCCAACCCGGAACGCAGCAAACAAGCCTACTGCCAACCCCCAACGCAGCACCTTCAAAGAGGAGAGAGAAAATAGAAGAAAAGGAAAGGAAAAAGAAAAAGAAAAAAATTCAAAAATTTCAATAAAAATCCTTGGAACATAAATATATTTAATAAAATAATTTTGAATTTAATTGAAGTTTATTTTATTCATTTAAAATGTTTTTCATTTTCCTAAAACACCAAGAAATACCATAAAATTAAAAGTGATAAAAAATACAATAATTTTCTACAGTAGTTGGGTCATGATTTTAGATGAATTTAGGTGAAAGAATTATTCCATTTGGAGTTAGCAAGTGAAAGTTATAGTAGTGTGAAAATCAGGTTTTGCAAAAAGGCTGGAAAATATATATTGGATACTATTCATCTGATTTTAATTATTTAGTGAAATTTTGTAGAACGGTGGTGGAGATAAGGATTACATAGATAAATAGAGAATAAAATTATAAGACCAAAATAACTTGGTTCACCTCAATTGGAGTTCACATGAATTAGTTATGAATTTCTAAAGTTAAAAGCATTTTCTAATGTAAAAATAATAATTCGGTTTTGGATTAATTTCCAATAACACTTGAACAGTGAGTTTCATCAAATATCATTGTTTCTCCATATTTTGTAGAGCAAATTTCACTCAGTTTCATTAAGTTTCATGGAGTTTCATCCCAAGTCTTATGGAGTTTCATCAAGTATCACTGTTTCTCCATATTGTGTAGAGCAAGTTTCACCAAGTTTCATGAAGTTTCTTAAAATTCTATCATTTTTGTCTAAGACAAGTTTTCAACAGTGACATCGTGTCTCATCAAGTTTCATTAAGTTTCATCCCATGTCTCATGGAGTTTCATCTTTTTGTCTAGGACAAGTTTTCAACAGTGACATCGTGTCTCATCAAGTTTCATGAAGTTTCATCTCAAGTCTCATGGAGTTTCATCAAGTATAATTTGTTTCTCCATATTGTGTAGAGCAAGTTTCACCTAGTTTCATGCAGTTTCATTAAGTTTCATCTTTTTGTCTAGGACAAGTTTTCAATAGTGACATCGTGTCTCATCAAGTTTCATTAAGTTTTACTTGTTGAAACTTCATGAAACTTAATGAAACAATATGAAACTTGATGAAAGGTAAATTCTTTTCTAGTTCCTGTAACTTTTGTTCATGTTTTGATTCTGCAGTGGGTTTACAATTTGATTCAAGGAAGAAACATCAATCATATTTCTGGAGTCAAACACTACTTAAGTCCTAAATCAACCCCTCCAAAGAAAACAGAGTTAAGTCCTTATAAAGACCTCTATCAAAATAATTTATTCAAATACTATAATATTTATCATGAATAAATATAATTTTCTCTAAATTTTTGGAACTCTATTCAACCCACACAAAATTCAAACTCTATTCAACCCACACAAAATTCAAACTCTATTCAACGATCTAAGCTAGGTTTGAATTTATTTAAATCAAGTAACACTTGAACAGTGAGGTTTAAAATTTTATTTGAGTATTAGGACATCCCATGAACCTCCCAAAATTATTTCAGAATTTTTGGATTTTTTTTTGCTATTTTATAGAGCCCGGTCAAAGTAGGATCGTCTGATCGGATGGGCTATTCGGACGGTTCGGACCGTCCGAACAACCCATCCGATTGGGATGGTCCGAACAGACCGAAAATAGAATAACTTCTAAAATGTATAACTAATTCAAAGTAACTCCAAATCAAGTGAAACCAATTTTGAAAATTTTCTTATTAAGTGAAATTTAATTTGGAATAGGTTTCAAACTTATCTCTATCATAGAAATTATAGTTTCTAGAAATTAATCCAAAATCGAATTATTATTTTTACACTAGAAAATACTTTTGACTTTGGAAATTCATAACTAATTCATGTGAACTCCAATTGAGGTGAACCAAGTTATTTTGGTCTTATAATTTTATTCTCTATTTATCTATGTAATCCTTATCTCCACCACTGTTCTACAAAATTTCACTAAATAATTAAAATCAGATAAATAGTAACTGAAGTGTATTTTCCAGCCTTTTTGCAAAACCTGATTTTCAAACTACTACAACTTTCACTTGCTAACTCCAAATGGAGTAATTCTTTCACCTAAATTCATCTAAAATCATCATCTAGGTACTGCAAAAAATTTATGCATTTTTAGCACCTTAAAAATGCATTATGAAATTTTTTGTGGACCCTCCTGGTACAGTGTACTTGCTTTCGTAATTTTTTCAAAATTTTATCCGTTTCATTCAGTTTCATTAAGTTTCATAAAGTTTCATCTTTTTGTCTAGGATAAGTTTTCAACAGTGACATTATGTCTCATCTAGTTTCATTAAGTTTCATGAAGTTTCACCCCAAGTCTCATGGAGTTTCATCAAGTATCACTTGTTGAAACTTCATGAAACTTAATGAAACTATATGAAACTTGATGAATGGTAAATCCTTTTCTAGTTCCTGTAACTTTTGTTCATGTTTTGATTCTGCAGTGGGTTTACAATTTGATTCAAGGAAGAAACATGTAACATCCCTATTTTGTGGGCTTTTTGAAAATTTTCAAAATTAACCATTTGGTTTTATTGAATTCTAAAAGCTTAATTTGAAATTTTAGAATTTAAAAGCAATTTAATTTGAATTAATCAAAACTTCAATTAATTCAGGTTGGTTTAATTAAGTTTTCTGGTTCTTAATTGGATTTAAAATCAAAAATATTATTTTAAGCCTTTTCTTGGTTTTTGTTGGATTTTAAAAGAGGTTTTCCTTTTGACCCTAAGTTAAAAATAATTTAATTGCAAAAATTAAAAGCGAGAGTTAAGTTGAAAATATTTTTATTAAGTTCTAAATAATTCAAGAGATTTCTGTGCATTTTTCTTGAATTGTTGGACTGACTTTAGCTATTTTCTAAAAAGGTTTTTTCGTTTCTGGTATTTAATTTATTCAAAAATTTGTTTTAAATCCCCTTAACCTCTTGGGCGAATTCCTTCGCCCATTTTCCTGCTCCTCCTTGCGACCGTCGTCGGCTTTCCGCCCATGCATTGACCCGCCCTTTCCCCTTGCCCGTGACAAGTGGGCTCGCCTGTCTGCCGACGCCGCCACCTCCTGGTCATATTCTTCCTCATGGCTCCGTCCACGCTGCTTGCGTCGAGCCGTCTTGCGCGGCTTGGCCAAGATTTTTTGCGGCCGCCTTCCTCCCTCCTCTGTTCCGCACCTACCCCGTCGCGCGATTAAACGCGGTGTCGTCGCGCCGCCTGCTTGGTGCACGCCTCCTGTGTCCGTCCCTTCACAGAGATTCGCCGGAGCACGCAAGCCCTCCGCGAATCCCGCCGCAATTTTTCAAAATTTTATCCGTTTCATTCAATTTCATTAAGTTTCATCTTTTTATCTAGGATATGTTTTCAACAGTGACATCGTGTCTCATCAAGGATGAAACTTCATGAAACTTAATGAAACTATATGAAACTTGATGAAAGGTAAATCCTTTTCTAGCTCCTGTAACTTTTGTTCATGTTTTGATTCTGCAGTGTGTTTACAATTTGATTCAAGGAAGAAACATCAATCATATTGCTGGAGTCAAACATTACTTAAGTCCTAAATCAACTCCTCCAAAGAAAACAGAGTTAAGTCCTTATAAAGACATCTGTAAAAATAATTTATTCAAATCCTATAATATTTATCATGAATAAATATAATTTTTCCCAAATTTTTGGAACTTTATTCAAACTACACAAAAATTCAAACTCTATTCAACAACCTAAGCTAGGTTTGAATTTATTTAAAGCAAGTAACACTTAAATAGTGAGGTTTAAAATTTGGGCACGCAGCTGAAAAATGAGATTGACCGAGGCGCAAAACCTTATCCCCCAAATTCCCCTCCCGACCGCCCCCTCTCTCCCAGCGCCTCCTCCTTTCCCCTTCCTCCCAGCGCCGCCTCAACTCCCCGGCCGCCCCACCACCCAGCGCCACCCTCCTCCCTAGCCGCCTCACCTCCCAGCGCCGCCCTACCTCCCAGCGTCACCTCACCACCCAGCGATATCCTCCTCCCTGACCGCCTCACCTCTCAGCACCGCCCCACCACCCAACGCCGCCCTACCTCCCTTGTCGCCCCTTCCACCCAGCGCCGCCCCACCTCCCTCCTCGGGCGCCCTCCTCCCAGCACCACCCTCCTCCCCGGGCGCCCCTTCCTCCCTGGCCACTCCTCTCCTATGGCCGCCGGAGACCACCTGCGGCTGGGTTCCTACCTCGGCGATGTTTTCGCGCTCTCCTTCCTCCCCTCCCCGCCCTCTCCTCCTCGCAGGTACCCTTTTCCTGCTCCTCCTCTCCGCACTATCCCCGTCTCCATTCTCCTTCCTCTACGTTTCTACCTGCGTGTTCGCCGCACGCCGCCTACGCCGTGCCTTTCGTGTGTGATTGCATGAACTGGTGGGTGATGATATTTGTGGCCTTCGCCTTGTTGCTGCAGGCACTGGATCCGAGCTGCTCGTCTGTACGAGTGAGATTTTGCTTCATCTAGAAATTCATTTTCAGTAGTAACTTTGTTTAACAGATTCTTATTTGGAAGTTGGTGCCCTGAATCTTGTGGTCCTCCTTGTTAGGCCCGTATGAAGTGGATGCTCCTAGTGTAGACAACTATAAAAATGTACATTTTAGTGATAAGTAATACATGGCTGTTCATCTTGGAAGGCTGAAGGAACACGAAGGTTCAATATTTCGAATAGCTTGGTCCTGTGATGGATCGAAGTTCATGTCTGTCTCTGATGATCGGAGGTTGGTTCATTTTGCCTTTCACTTTCCTCTGCATTCTCTGTGCTAGATTTGCTTTGCTGAACTATCTAGCTTTTGGAACCATTTTGTTTCACATGTTTGTCTTTTGTAATATCGGTCCTATCACTACTACAAAACAGGCTATAGTAGACACCCCATCACAGACGGTTCCTTTGGAACCGTCTGCGTTGGCCATTGCCGCACCTGCGGGTGGCGCGGGAAGAATATCACAGACGGTATTCTTTAGAACCGTCTGTGATAGTCATCTATCACAGACGGTTTGTAAATAGAACCGTGCGTGATATTACGAGCGGTTCTATTCACAAACCGTCGTGATAATCACCCAATCACGAGCGGTTCTATTTAATAACCGTCGGTAATATCCTGACGGTTCTATTTACAAACCGTGCGTGATTTGGTGATTATCACGCAGCGGTTTGTGAATAGAACCGTCGTGTAATATCACTGACGGTTCTATTTACAAACCGTCTGCGGATAGTCATCTATCACGCGGTTCTATTTACAAACCGCTCGTGATAGTCATCTATCACTGAGCGGTTTTATTAAGAACCGCTCGTGATATGCCCATCGCAGATAAATTGAGCGCGACACATCCCTCTGCCGCCTTTGCGGCAGGTTCATCGCCAAGCCTTGCATTGTGCCTCTGCCACTCCTCCGCCAAGACGGTTTGGATAAATATAATCAACAGCCGCCCTCTCTGCTTTGGCTCCACTTAGATCTGGTAGCTAGCTTCTCCTCCCCAGTGCGTGCCACTTCCTCCCTAGCTCCTCCAACTCGCAATTTCTCCCCTAATTAAGCAGATGAAGTAATGCTGATTATCCTTTTTTCACTCTATTGATTACTAAATTTCCCTGACTTTGCTACTCTGTACATAGACGCTAATGTTTTGTTTTCTTTGTTGTATTCCTTAATCGGAAGCATAGGGTTTAGGTTTCAATTAATACTACTTGATGGGAAAAGGCAAAACGTACGTACATCTAGCTCTCAATTTGATGGACCCTATTTGTAGAAAATGAAAAGCAAAACATGTAGCCTTTAATTAATCTGGTGTAATTCCTTTGTGCAACGATGAGACAAAACGAGTAAATGCGTGCAAAGAAGTGAAAGTCTTAATCGTAACTAATTTCATGAGTAGTTTTCTAGAACAGATTAAAAAGAAGAATTTATGACACACCAAGATAAGTCACATGTGCAATGATGTATTTTATATTTCCTCCATTTATATCCATGAAGAAACGCTATCACAAAGTGGTTTATTGTTTCAATTATATGAAAATAGATACTGCGCAATCGCTACGACCAACTTGCTAGTTATTAATTAGGATCTTCCTCTTGTCTTTTGTCTCGTATCTAATCAACAATCATGCAGATAATCAATAATTATCCGCTTCGCCACCTTAGAGAGGAGAAGGTTGGACCCTTGCCCTAGCGCCTCCAACACCGACCACCTCCTCCCCATTGCGCCACCTTAGAGAGGAGAAGGAAAGGAGAGGAATCGTATTTTCTTCGTGACCTTCGAGGGTAACGATCTATAACCCTTTATATTTGCTATAAATTAATCGCTAATCAATTTTGACACTAATTTGTTACATGCGTAGTGTAGATGGATCAAACGGATGTACAAGCAGAACCGTGTGAGTCAAGAGTACATTAATGGCGTGGTTGCTTTTAGAAGAGCCACGAAAGGTGATATGTTGAAGAAGGAGATAAATTTTATGTCTTGTCCATGCATTGATTGCGGTAATTTGAAGATGTTTAACAACGCGCGCAAATAGAAGCGCACTTGATTCAAGGGTTTCACAAAAGGGTATACATGTTGGACCACCACGGTGAAGAGCAGATTATTACACATGAAGTTAGTAATGACGGCACCGCCGAGGAAGTCAACGATACGGATGTGGATCAGATCTTGCTTTTGATGAGGATATGTCACACGATGACAACTGGATCGAGATGCGCGATGCGTAAGAGAACTACTGATGAGAGAGAGTTTTGTAAATTCGAGGGCTTAAGGGAGGACTCGGTGAGACCTTTGTTCCTGGTTGCAAGCCGAATATACAAGGTTGTCAACCGTGCTTGAATTGCTGAAATTGAAGGCAAGCAATGGTTGGTCCGATAAGAGTTTCACGGCGTTGTTAGGTCTCCTAGCGGACATCCTTCCGGAGGGAAACGTGTTGCCCAAAGACCACCTATCAAGCAAAGAAGGTTATTTGTCCATTGGGAATGGAAGTAGAAAGAATACATGCATGTCCGAATGATTGTATCCTCTACCGTAAAGAGTATCTGAGACATGCATGTATGTCACGTGTGCAAAGCATCCCGATACAAGCGTCGAGAATATGCTAAGGTGAAGCAAGGACCTCTGCTAAGATGTTGTGGTATCTCGCTGTGATCCCACGTTTGAAGCGCTTATTTGCGAACGCAAAGGACGTAAGATTGCTGCGTTGGCACTCGGAGGAGCGTAAGAGAGATGGAAAGCTAAGACACCTGCCGATTACGCCCGGTGGAGAAACTTCGATCGAGCTTCAAGAGTTCGGTCTTGAACCGAGGAACATAAGGTTAGGGTTGAGTACAGATGGAATGAATCCTTTCGGTAACATGAGCAAATGACATAGCACCGCCCGTGAATCTATGTATGTACAACCTTCCTCCTTGGTACGTGTATGAAGCGGAAGTACATTTTGATGTCACTACTTATCCAAGGGCCAAGCAACACGGGAATGATATTGATGTGTACCTAGCACCATTCTTTGGAAGGTCTTGTGACTTTGTGGAACGAAGAATGCAGGTATGGGATGCGTATAAACGAGAGAACTTCACTTTACGCGCCATGTTGTTCTCGCACCATCAATGATTTTTCGCCCTTGGTAACTGCCAAGAACCCAAGACAAAAGGAGCCAAAGCTTTGTCGACCGCTTAGATGCTACAGAGAGTGTATGGTGAACAACTCGCAGAAAGCGTATATATCGTCACCGTAGGTTCCTTCCAGAGTCACCCATACCGCAAGATGAAAAAACAATTGACGGAAATAAGGAGAACGATTCACTCCAAGGGCTTTTAGAGGGAAAGAGGTCTATGATATGGTTAAGGATATCGATGTTGTGCTTGGGAAGGACGTAAATTAAGAACCCGTGAGAAGAACATCCGAAGAAGCGGTCAATTTTTGGGACTTGCCTTATTGGGAGCACTTAGAAGTTCGCCTTTGCATCGATGCCATGCACGAGAGAAGAATGTATGTGATAGCTTGATTGGTCTCTTCTTTGAACATTAGTGGCAAAACAAAGGATGGTGTTAGCACGGTATGACTTGGTTGATATGAACATAAGGATCGAGTTAGCACCGGTAGAGACCGACCTGATTTAACGTACCTTCCCCGACTTGCTACACTCTATCCAAGGCCGAGAGAAATGAAGCGTGCGAGCTTGCATGGAGTGAAAGTCCCATCTGGTTACTCCGCTAACATTAAGAACCTTGTTTCTATGCAAGATTTGAAATTAATTGGTATGAAGTCTCATGATTGTCATGTGTCGATGACACAAATGCTTCTGTTGTAATTAGAAGTATCTTGCGAACAAGGTCCGAGTGGCAATCTTGAGGTCGTGTTATTTTTCAACTCAATTGCTCGGAAGATCATTGATCCCCAAGGACTAGATGCTCGCAGGCGAGGTGGTGACCACTCTATGTCATCTTGAGATGTATTTCCCTCCATCATTTTTCCATATCATGGTCCATCTCATTGTTCGCCTTGTGAGAGAGATAAAGATATCTTGACCTCGTGTTCTTACGTCATATGTACCCGCTCGAGAGGTACATGGGAATTCTCAAGTCCTACGTGCGGAATCGATCTCGAGGAGGGCAAGATCATCGAAGGTTATGCAACCGAAGAGGTCATTGAGTTCTGCGTCGACTACATGGCTCGTGGAACCGATAGGTATGCCTCTATCTCGCCATGAGGGGAGATCGATGGTATCGGGACCATCGGAAGGAAATCAATAACTCCCGATCTGGATACATACGCCAAGCCCATTTCATGGTCTTGCAACACATGACCCAAGTGTCCCCGTGATATCGATGAGCACAAAGACATGGTGCGCCAATGTAATCCGCACGGCCGGAGGTTTGGATCATGAGAGAGCACAACCGCTCGGCTCAACGAATGGTTAAAGGTGCGAATCATCGGGAGGTCATCAAGTGATGATCTGTTGCTATGGTTGGCACGAGGGCCACAATTTACAATTGTCACATGGCAAGGATCGACATCAATGGGTACACATTTTATAC
Organism: Phyllostachys edulis; assembly: GCA_036346405.1. Classification (NCBI taxonomy): domain Eukaryota; kingdom Viridiplantae; phylum Streptophyta; class Magnoliopsida; order Poales; family Poaceae; genus Phyllostachys; species Phyllostachys edulis. The sequence continues at coordinate 73,111,175 of CM070556.1, forward strand.
GGCAACTCAGATAGGAAGAGCCTGACCCGAATTAGCGGTGTCCGTGATAGATGCATTCAATACCAATGGGATGAGGAGCTCCTACTATGGGCAAATAGACGAGATATGGGAGCTCGACACGTGCTTTTCAAGATCCCCTATTTGGTGCCGTTGGGTCCATCTCGCACAGTGAAGGTCGATAAGCACGGTGTCACTACCGTGGACCTCGAACGTGTCGGATATAAAGACGAACCATTCGCATCTTGGCAACCAAGTTGTTCAAGTCTTCTATGTAACCGACCCGCAAATAAGAAGCGCCACGTAGTTCTTCATGGAAAAGGAGGATTGTCGGAGTTGAGAATGTAGTGGACGAGGAAGAATACAATCAATTTGACGAGTTGCCTCCTTTCGAAAGCGGCATTAGGCTCGAGGAAGAACCCGGTGAGGAAGCTAGCTATATGCGTCGATCATCACGAAGGCCTATATCTTAATTAAGAATTTACTCTAATGTAATTAATTTATTCCATAACATCATGTGTTATGGACTTGTAATCTCTCATATATTTTGATGTCAACGTGAAATTGTCATGTGTTGATGTGTTATGGACTTGTCATATTTGATATTGATGTCAATGTGGACGTACATTGTAATGTGGAGTATCAAAATTGTCATCATACTTGATTTCGAGTTGAGTTGAATTAGATATGAAATTTTGAAGTCAAATGTGTTATGAACTTGTTATGGACTTGTCATATTTGATATTAATGTCAATGTGTGGACGACATTGTAATGTGGAGTATCAAAATTGGTTTCACTTGATTTGGAGTTGAGTTGAATTAGATATGAAATTTTGAAGTCAAATGTGTTATAAACTTGTCATCATACTTGTCACCGGGTTAGAATTCATAAGGACTTGTCATAATTGTCATCATACTTGTCTCAAAGAGTTCACTCTGTTTTCTCCGGATATTTATGTCTCACCGAGTTCAAGATGTTTTGTCGATATCATAAATTGGCCTCGGGTTGTGCGGCTATCACAGACGGTTTTATTATACAACCGTCAGGAATAATATCACGACGGTTCAAATGATAACCGCTCGTGATATTATATCACTGACGGTTCCATAATAGAACCGCTCGTGATATACTTTTTATAAGGCGGAAACGCTAGGTTTTCCTCTCACTTCTCACTTCCTCTCCGCGCCTTCTTACTCTCGCGCTCGTTCGCCTCTAGGGTTTAGGGCTCGCCACCGCCGACCTCGACCTCGGCGCCGCCGCCCGACATTGGTGCCCCGACCTCTGCCGCCCGACCTCGGCGCCGACCTCGGGGCCGCCGCCCCGACCTCGGCGCCTGCTCACCTCCCAGTCAGAAGCCCCGACGCCGCCGCCGACCTCGGTCTTGCCGCCCCGACATTGGCGCCCGACCTCGGACGCCGTCCTCCTCCCGTGTCGGCCTCCTCCTCTCAGACCAGCCTTCTCCCCGCTGTCCTCCTCCCGTGTCGACCTCCTCCCCAGCCTCCCTCCTCCCACGCCGGCCTCCTCCCTGACCTGCCTCCCCAGTTCTTGTGCGGCATCCTCTTTGTGAGTATTGCTCTCTGTGGCGATTCGGTTGATCTTTGCATATATATATATATATATATATATATATATATATATATATATATATATATATATATATTTGCAAGTGCTAGTTGCAAATTAATCATGGGCTTTGTTGACATGCTCGTGATGAACTCATCCTATATTCGAGATTGAATGTGATAGTTAGTTCATACTTGAGCTCTATTATATTACTTGCTATTGTCAATATGTTGTAATCGTTAATTGGTTACTTCGGTTCAAATTTCATAGTTCTATTGCAAATTGATCATTGTATTGACTAGTTTGTGATTCTTCTAGTAGTATGTATGAGCTCATTCAACTTTTCATTTGCCATCTTGATCTCTGTAGTCAACCTCTGCTTGATCGAAGTTTAATCTGTTTTGCTATTAGCTTGAGATCATTTGACGTTAAGCAAAGTATTGTTTAGAGCTCATAGTTTGAATTTATATTATCATATTCATTTCATGAAGAGTATGAGACAATAGGATTGAGATGGCAAAGACTTGTTCTTTAGCTACTCTTCTTACGAGAGCACATAATATCATCAATCGCATTTCCTTAGAGAAGTAGGCTCGGGCAAAAGATTTGTATCACTAGTTTCTATCTATACAAAGATCACAAGAGAAGCCGGTGGATTAAGGAGTGTTAGGAGTGTTAGAATAGAAGCTCGTGGATTAAGGAGTGTTAGGAATGTTAGTAGTCTCAGATGAGCTCATTCAACTCTTCATTTGCCATCTTGATCTCTATAGTCAACCTCTGTACTTCTTCCCGAGAGCAAGTAAGCGAGATGGCAAAGGCACCGTTTTGCCATTGCCACCGACGCCGCAGATGGAAGAGGCGCTGACGAGGCCGCCAACACCGACCCCTCGCAGATGGAAGAGGCGCCGACGAGGCCGCCAACACCGACCTCGCAGATGGAAGAGGCGCCGACGAGGCCGCCGTCACCGTCGACGATAATGACACGGAAGCGAGATGGCAGAGGACAATCGAAAATGCCTACGGGCCGACTGGTCATCACGGAGGTTAGTGACTTTGGGGTCCCTCTGAGTCCCAAGAGATCAGCGGCGAGATTCCGGACCATCTGCGGGATACTTGAAGGAACGGGTCCTCATCACCACACCAAGGTGGAAGGACTGATTTAAAGAAGCGAAGGCGCGTGGGATGTAACTTTCAGAGAAGTTCACTATTCCGTAGCACATGTGGCACGCGGCGACGGACGGCGATGCTCACGATGGGTAAATCGTGGAGGACCTTCAAGAGCATTCTTGTCACGGCACGTGAACACGGGTCGACGCCTTCGCAAAAGATAGATTCTTGACGGGAAGCATGGGACACCTTTGTGGCTATGAAAACATCGGCGAATTTAAGGAGCAAAGTGCGGCGCACAAAGCTCTCCGACACCTGAAACACTCACCAAGACAGACTCGCGGCACCGTGGTTACGCGGGTAAATACGAGGAATGGGCGGCGGAGAAGGAGAACCCGCTTCGATGTCACGCACTGCGTTCCCTAATTGGTTAAAAGCGAGGGCACAAGTCTCGTCTTTGGGCAAGATCTCCTTCACAAACCCGGCATGAGAAGTGTCCCAACGTGTGGTAAGTATATCGAACTACTAAGTTGTTAATAAGTCCATAACTTCATAGTGTCTATAATAACGTGATGACCTCTTGCGGCGTGACTTGATCGCCCAAGCTTCCCAAGGCTCCTTCCGTGCGAGCAGGAGAAGGATATACTATCTACTACCTTGGGAAACAAGGAGCACCTTGTCGCACGCGAGGCCTTGGGGTTAACGCACCTTGGATTCATGGATTCGCGGACGACTACTACACGATAGGACTAGGAAGAGATCCAAGGTCGAGCACGACAACCGGTTGGTACAGATGATTACTAACCAATTTCAAGTAGAGATGGCAAGATTGCGAGTCAAATGGATATACTCATGAGCCAGTGGTCGCAGTAAGCGCCCGCTAATTTGAAGACGGTCCTCCTCGACGTCGGAGTAGCGTCGCGTCACAAGATAATTAGAACATGACGACGTCCGACACCGATAGACAACATCAAGGTAACGTACATCTATGAAATGCACCAAAGATAGACCCTAACGACGCCTTAGCTAATTGCGATCGCTTTGTAGGAGCCGACGCCCAGAAGCTCCAAGTGAGGATGGTTGGGTCCCTTTGTATTGAGGTCTGCAGGGATGGTGTATCCATACGAGGAAGGGCAAGGCAAAGACGGTGCCCGGTGGTGCACAGTTACGCCAAGGTCCAGTGGATATGGTACATGTCAATTTCCGAGCCATCCATTGGACATTTGCCCGAACGAAGAGATCACAACACTAGGGGATGCCGTCCTCTCTTTTATCCAATGGCCCAAGAAGAACATCGCCTCGAACCAAAGAAGGTCTGCGATCCGACACGACCATTCCTCTCCAACGGACCTCGATGACTCCACCTCATGTTTCGCCTCAAAAGGCCACCTCTTCGATTCCCGTGGAGAAGACGCCAAGGAACAAACAAAAGCGTGCCGACGATCGGTTCGAAGTCGTCTCACAAAAGACGATGCCAATCGCTAAGGCCAAATCGAAATCAACGAACGTTATAGCGCCTCCCAAGTCCGGAAGTCCGAGAAGTCCGGAAGTCCGCGATACCGGAAGTCCGCGATACCGGAAGTCCGCGATACTCGGGAAGTCCGCGATACCGGAAATACATCATCGAAACCGCTGTGTTCCGGCAAAGATAACGCACGCCGACATGCTTGTCGCTTTGCATGCTCGGTACTTGGACAAGACCCAAAAGAAGGGGTCCGACATCGAATCACCGCCGATATCTGACGACAAGCATTTCTTCAACGGACGAGGTACTTCGTCGTGGGCTTCAATGATTTATTTGAACTATTCAACCTCGCTGGCCTCGACGCCTCGCTTCTACGATGTTGGACACTGTAAGGTGCGAAAAATCAAGTTCTACATTCATCTAATACCGATAAATATCACAACTCATTGCTTATGTATAGATACATGCTGCAAAATGTCCGGGAATGGAAAGAACCGGTGGGTTTCCTCGACCCACACGTGGTATCGTTGCAAACCATCCTACAAGACTCGTCCTTCGTCGAGAAATACATAACGAGGTCATTGCTTCTACAGAGGAACATGAAGTACATAGTGGTGCCCTACAACCAGGGGTAAGTGTCACTACTTGCTATACAAATTTCATTTGTACATTATACGCAGCACGAACTTAGGTTTAATGACTATAGCGACATACATGAGTAGGTACCATTGGATCCTTTTAGTTATTATACCCAAGAGGAACCATGTGATATACCTTGATTCCCTAAACCGCAACAAGCACGACTTCAAAGACTCTAAGAGGAATACTGAGAGGTATGCTCATTTCCTCCTTACATAACTCTATTGTAGTCTTCATTCGCTTGAAATGGCCGAGGATAACTTTTTGAATCATGTAGGTCGTTCATCAATTATGTTGCCAACAAAGGAATATACGATGGAAAGAGCGCCCAACTAACACATAGGATGGATTTTCCAGTACGTGCTACAACACAATAATACTATATCATACTTCATAATAACGCGTCTCGAACTGACTATACCTATATATGCAATTCTATTTTTGTAGTGCCGCAAAGAAAAAGATGATGAGTTATGTGCAATCTACGTCTGCTATCATATGCGACTAATCCTTCTGACTAAGAAGAAGGATCCTAAGGTTTGTCAATCTCGAAATAATTATTTCCTAATTATAAATTTAAATATATATAGCTTACCACTTTACTCTTAATTGGTAGCGGCAGGTCTTGGATTTACAATGTGATTCACTCGCTGCGAAGAGATCAAGGACATTCGAGGAAGCTCTGCGCCTTTATCAACTCAAATCATTAACGACAACGGAGAGTTTCACTCCGTCGCCAACCTAGAGCATCACCCCACTAAAACCTCTCAACGCAAAACAATTGTAATCTAGTTGTAACTATAGCGACAATACTTGAACAAATACGATCTTTTGTAATTTATTTTGAGTAATGATCACTTTGAGTTGTCATGGTCGCTTGAATCATTATTGTGAAATCTTTGTTTTTGTGATTGCTGAATCTGCTTCGTGAATGCTTGTTTTCAGAGGGCATGGCTAGCAATTCTCGAGGCTAGCCAGAAAACAAAGAAATTGTGGGCAGGGTATTAGCTATCACAGACGGTTTTTGTTAAAACCGCTCAGGAAGGCAAGTATCACAGAGCGGTTTCGATCAAGAAACCGCTCGTGATAGAGAATATCACAGACGGTTCTATATAAAAGCCGTCTGTGATAGTCACAAATCACCGCTGGGTTTGATTCAGCAATCAAAGTGCACCATCTATGTAACTCCTCTTTTCATGACATAGTGGAAGAAAAGGTGGTCTCAGATGGTCTGAGCTATGATTCTGAGGTCTTTGCAATATCTTCTCCTACAGTGTCAGGACAACATGGTCCCCTAGGTAGGTATGGTGTACTTTTGTATGTATCATAATCTAAATTATCTATAATTATATATCTTTCATGGTGTGATAGTGAAAGTGATTATTCAGCTGCTTCATCACGGCAAAAGTGAGTATGTCCGATGCCTACACTTTGCAGAATAAAATGTTCTCTATGTTGCCACAAACAGTGGATATCTGCATCATATTGATCTCTCTAATACTAAAGATGTAAGATGGACTGAGGTTATGCAGGTCTCGGAGAAAGTACCAATTATCTGCATGGATGCCATGACAATGCACTGAGACTTTTCTTTGAATAGGGAGGATATAGTTGCCCTTGGAGATAGTTGTGGAAATGTTACAATTGTCCGTTTAACCAGTGGCAATGTTGGACTTAAAATATATTTATCTTTTACCTGGTCAGCAGAAAAAGATAGGCAACTACTAGGATTATACTGCTGCAAGTAACTTGAATGTAGGTCCATGGATTGTTCAAATTTCTACTTAAACATTTCAATTAGCAGGTAATTATTGTTCTTAACAGTTTCTCTTTCTTTTCTTTCTTGTAGCCACATTTGTCACGGCTGATCCTAGAGGCGTGCTTAAGGTACACAACAGATGATGCCTTTATGTGACCATTTTAAAGGAGCTCATGGCATTTCTAGTGTCACAAGTGTTCATATAATTACCTCAACTTCTGATTATATTGACCTCATCTTCTGATCATATTGAGATTCACACTGTATGTTCAGAGTGTTTTTGTTGTTCATTTTATTTAAGTCATGAACTTGTCATGGCATACACTCCTCACTGTTGAACATTTTATAGACCAGGGGAGATGGCTGCACATGTAATGTTGTGCTTATCAGTAATATCATATTTCAGGTTTATGTATTTTGCATCATCTGAATTTCATCTATGTGTTGCAACTGTATTTGATTGTTGATATGACATTTTCTTAGTGGTACGATTGAGAAAATTGTATGTTTTATAAATTCTGATTGAATGATGCAAACTATTGGAAAATATTAAATTCACTATTCCGGACAGCATAATTACATTTTATTAGTATTTTACACATATATTCCTAGCTGTCTAATCTACCGGGAATCATGCCAATGCTGTCAATATATCTGTCGGTGAAAAGAGCCAATCAAGGGCAGTTAACTGCCAGGAAAACTTTAACTGCTAGGAAAACAACTAACTGTCGGCGAAAACCAACTTATCTAGGGCACTTAACTGTCGGGGAAAATAGACAATCAAGGGCAGGTTAACTGCAGGCAATACATCTAACTGTCGGGAAAACTCTTACTGCCAGGAAACAACTAACTGCTGGGAAAACTATAACTGCCGGGGAAAAACAACTTTTCTAGGGCAGTTAACTGCTGAGAATACACATATCTGCCAAGGAATGTTTTTCCGGCAGCACTTTACCAAGCAGGCAATAAGTGCCCGAAAAAATAATTGCCGGTAGATAATTTTTTTTGCAAAGCAGTTTTCTCCGGCAGTTCGATTGCCCTTAATACTATGCCATGGTGTAGTGACCATGAATCGCTGAAACATATTAGAAGTCAAGCTAAACTAAATAAACGACATGCTAAATGGGTAGAATTTATTGAGTCGTTTCCATACATCATAAAACATAAGAAAGATAAGGACAATGTGATTGCCGATGCGCTGTCTAGACGCTATACCATGTTATCTCAACTTGATCATAAGATTTTTGGTTTGGAAACGATAAAAGAATTATATGCCGCTGATTTGGACTTTAAATAAGTGCTTGATAATTCTAAGGATGGGAAAACATGGAATAAGTATGTGTTAAATGATGGTTTGATTTATCGTACTAACAAGTTATGCATTCCAGCTAGCTCCGTTCGTCTTTTGCTGTAGCAGGAGGCGCATGGAGGAGGGTTGATGGCACATTTTGGAGCAAAGAAGACTGAAGATGTGTTGTCTGTCCATTTCTTTTGGCCAAAGATGAGACGTGACGTCGAGCGCTACATGGCTTGCTGCACTACGTGCAACAAAGCTAAGTCCCGTCTCAATTTGCATGGACTTTATATGCCTCTTCCTATCCCTAGTGCACCATAGGAGGATATATTGATGGACTTTGTTTTAGGATTGCCTAGGATTTTTATGGTTGTGGATCGTTTTTTTAAAATGGCACACTTTATACCTTGTCACTAGAGTGATGATGCTACAAATATAGCTGATTTGTTTTTCAGAGAGATTATTCGCTTACATGGGGTACCCAATACCATTGTTTTGGATCACAATGTGAAATTTTTGAGCCACTTTTGGAGGTCACTTTGGAACAAGTTGGGGACAAAGCTGCTATTTTCTACTACATGTCATCCCCAAATAGACGGACAAACTGAAGTTGTGAACCGCACCTTGTCTGCAATGCTGCAGGCTATGCTAAATAAGAATTTGAAGATGTGGGAAGAGTGTTTACCGCACGTTGAGTTTGCTTATAACAGGGTGGTATACTCTACCACCAAGGTAAGTCCGTTTCAGGTAGTGTATGGGTTTAATCCTCGTGCTCCAATTGATATTTTGCCCTATCCTACTTCTGAAAAATTGAATTTAGATGCTAAAACGCGTGCCGAATTAATTCTGAAAATGCACAAAACTGTTAAAGAGAACATTGAAAACATGACCGAGAAGTATAGAATTGTCGTACCTGGTAGGAAACATTTATCTTTGGAACCCGGTGATTTTGTATGGTTACATTTGAGAAAAGATAGGTTCCTCGAATTGAGAAAGTCGAAGTTAATGCCTAGAGCTGATGGTCCATTTAAGGTGTTAAAAAAGATTAATGATAATGCCTACAAGCTGGATTTGCCTGCAGATTTCGGGGTTAGTCCCACTTTTAATATTTCAGATTTGAAGCCATATGTGGGTGGAGAAGATGAGCTTGAGTCGAGGATGACTCCAATTCAAGAGGGGGGGGTGATGAAGACATCACTCCTTTAGATACACACACTACACAAAATCCTCTAAATCCGGTTGCTGAACTACAAGGTCCTATGACAAGAGCTCGTGCACGTCACTTAAATTATGAGGTGAGCTCGTTTCTATGTGCTAATAATTTATCTATGCAGAATGGTATACTACCTAATAATTGTGATATTTTGTTACTTAGGAATAATGGGGAGGATCCCTCAAGTCCTAGTCATCTACGCCAATACATAGAAGGGAATCATGGAGAGGAGGAGCCACTCACGGCAAGGGAAACAACAAGAACTTCATTTAGTTTGGTCGTCTCCTCCAATTCGGCTGTATTCAAGTCTACTTCATCGGGCCGCCGAATTTAGGCTTATTATCCATGGTGCTGTGACACCTTTTATTTTGGGTCATGGGCCTTGTATTGCTTGGGCCCAAGGGGAAGGCGTCACCCTAGTTTGGCCACCTCCTTGGCCGACGCCCCTCCCTTAGGGCACCCACCTCCTGGCCGCAACTCCTCATATAGGAGTCGTCGCCCCTTTCGCAACTCTCGGGTTTCTTTTTAGATTATTCTGCATAGCAGTTTCGCCGCATGTTCGATTGAAGAATCCCAACTTTGTGAGCTTAATCATTATTCGCAATATAATTTCAGATTGCATCTTCTACTCTCTTGCTTGTGTTATCGATTCGCTTGCAGGAGATAGCCTTCTTGGCGAGGTCAACCGCATTCGACACGGTTGATAACCATCGTAGCAATGGTGTAGTGATTGTGAGGGGTTCAATATGTTTTGGTCAGAGCCTTTGGATCATCAACGTCGTGTTCTCCACAATCGACATATCACTACCTTTCGGAAGATCGAACCACAGTCACATTACAATGGGCCCTATTCCCTGTTCTCCGACGGGAAATTCACTCATTAGGGGCTGGGGTTGGGGCTATTTCTCCCCCACGGAGATGTTAATATGCAAATATAATTCCCTATCAGGTGAAGCGGGGCTGGGGCCATTCCCCTACTCCCCATCCCCGCTACCCACACGGGTCCCCGATAACCTTATGACATGTGGGTCACTAGCCCACTACCACATTGTTTAAATCTTTAAGGATGTGCTTGCTTATTTGCTTGGGAGTCGGGACACCATCTTTAAGAATATTGTTAGAATTCTTCATTTGGAACACTGATAAGCATTGTTTAAATCATTTGGGACACTCATTCTATCGTCTCTATGTGTGTTTGTGTAGGAGAAGTTGGAGATCTAATTTTTGGGTCTGGGTCCCCGTGGGGGCCCGATAACCCGACGGGGATGGGGAACGGGGAGAATAGCAACCTAGGACGGGGACGAGGACGGGGAACATAGATTTTTCTTTCTCTCGGGGATGGGGATGTTCCACCACTCCCCGCCGGAGAATGGCCCCATTGCCATCCCTAATTGGGAGTGATTTGGCTTGGCCGGTAAGTGCACATGTGCCTATGCGTATAGGGTTTTTTTGGGGGCAGACATTTTATTTTGACCATTACTAGCCAGATCGACGTCGACCTACTAATATATTTGTGATATTCTACCTGAGTGTCCGTTGCAACAGATCTTAAATAAATATATATAAGTTCTAAACTTGCAAACTCCTATACATATAACTAATTCTCCCTGCATCTAAAAGTTACATACATAATTTGCATCAAATCAACAATCTACAAAAAGTCTTAGCACTAACCACATGCGTAGATGATCTTATTGTTCACAGAAGATCCTTATAGTAAATATGCATGTATGCACATATCTATCCACAAAAGATCTTACCAACTCAAGAGGTAGGGATGTAGATGACAGACTCATCATCACAACAAAATCCTTCTTTTATAATAGTAAACATATGTGTGGCAACCGTAGTGTAAAAATCTATAAACGGTGTCCCCCCCCCCTAAATTTTGTTCTTCGGCTAAAAAAGTATTTTTATTATTTTTTCGAATTTTGAGCTATTTTCTGAATTTCCTAAAATTTAAAATGTTTTACCTATTATTTAGAGCAAAAAAAGATTTTTGCAGGTTTATTAAAAACAATTTCAAAGTCTGAAAATATTTTATTTGGATTTGGAATATTCTAAAGTACCTCTGTAAATTTTCTCAGAATTTTTGGAGTACATTTCATATTTTTAAGAACTTAAAATATATTTCTGGAATTGTCTAAAATCAAAATCAATTCTAAAATCCCTATCGAGCTCTGGGCCGAAGCAATAGCCACGCAATTTTCTCAGAATTTTTGGAGTTCATTTCATATTTTTAAGAACTCAAAATATACTTTTGGAATTGTGTGAAATCAAAATCAATTCTAAAATCCCTGGCGAGCTCTGGGCCGAAACAATAGCCACGCGATTTTCTCGGAATTTTTGGAGTTCATTTCATATTTTTAAGAACTCAAAATCTATTTCTGGAATTTTCTAAAATCAAAATCAATTCTAAAATCCCTAGTAAGCTCTGGGCCGAAACAATAGCCACACCCAGCCCGCCTTCGGTTTCGGTCCAAATCCTGGCCCAACACCGTCCTCGCCAAAGCCGCTTTTTTTTGCATCTCCCTAAAACGAAAGCGTATTTTCATAACTTTACACTTCCACTTAACTCGACATATGGGCCACTGGACCCATCTATCATTCTCTCTCTCTCCCGGTGCTCCTTATCTTCTCTCGTTAGCTATCGTTGACATGCAGACCTCGACACCGCTCTCTCTCCCTCACTCATGCTCGCTGACGGCTAGACCCCACTTGTTAGCTATCGTCGTCTTCCTTGCGTCGCCTCGATCGATGCCATGTCCATCCCTGTTGCGAGCTCCCCCTATTTTCCCCAACGCGACATGCTCTTCTTTTCCTTGTCATCAAGCATGCCTCCCTCTTCTTTCTTTTCCTTCTCTTTCTCCCCTCTTTCTCTCACACAAGTCCGCCATGGCCATGCCCTTCTTCTCTGTAGTAGCACCACCACTCTCTTCTTTTCCTTCCCCGACTGTGTGCCTCACCCCACCTTCTTACCCTCTCCCATGTTGCACCCTCTCTTGAGCCCGCATTGCCTTCTTTTCCCCTTTTCTGATAGACCCCTATCCACACTCGCTTCGCAGAGTAGTCGTGCCCCTCAGCTCTGGCTATAAATAGCCCACACCGAGCAGGCATTCCTTCTCACCCCACTTTGCCTCACATCTTCCTCTGTAGTGGCTCCCTTTGTAGTTCTTTGGTTCGACCAAAACATAAAGCTCTTTCCCAGCACTAGAAGACACGCTCCGCCAAGATCCGTCACAAGCCACCCATGTTCCCGCTTCGTTCGGTGAGTTCTCTCCTTGCTAACCGCGTCATTTTGAGCCAACGAGCCCAAGGATATTGATCCCTCTTTCAAATGCACCTTCCCTGCAATGTTGTCGTGTCGTGTCGTCTTCCTCATCTCTTACCGTTGCCACCGCCCTCGATGTTGTTGTCGTTCAAGTGAGCTCCTGTCCTCACCAAACTCGTTTTCACCATCCCTATGCTTTCCGGAAGCTTATGCGCAACTTCATTTCAGCCAATCGTTGCAAGGAAGGGCGTCACCGTGAGCCCCTGCTTTCACCACCGCTCATCGCCCGACCACCACCGTGCCCCTCCACTGTTATTAACCTTGCCGGCGAGTTTCGTGTAGCCCTACCAAATTTTTGCGCCACTTAATATTGCACTCCACCTTGGTTCACACCATCACCACCATTCCAGTGCTAACACCGCCTCATTTCTTCACTGACGGCTCAAGTCTGGCAACCATTGGTCCCCATGCCGCCACCCCTAGCACCACAATGACCTGCAATAGCCACTCGAGTGACCCAGTTTTTGTTTCCTTCACCCAGCACCGAGTCCATTGCATGGCCCAAGCACCTCCACCGCTCAACATCGTCGCACCGCCGCCGCCACCAATAGCTTTGCCTCAACCACCCTGCTCTATTTCGTCGATTGCTCGTTCTCCTCCGCCTCCCTTGCCACTAGCGCGCTTAGCAAGTGTGCTCGACTCGGCCATGGCCGCCCATGCTCCCTCTTTGTTTTCTCTCTCTGACCAACAAGCCCATATGGTACTATTTAATTAGCACTAATGATGGTAGTTAAAAATAATAATTAGTTATTGACATGTGGGACCAACTCATTAAGTTAATTATATTTCCAATTTAACCCTGTTTAAAGGTTTGTCACACTGACATCGTGGCCCATCCGTCGGTCCAGTTTGAAATTAATAAAATTCTGACCAATGGACCCCACCTATCAATCAATCATGCCTTTTCCCGAGAATTTCCTTTATAAAAGAAAAATAGAAAATCAAATAAAACCTTAGCACAATACTTCCTCTCTCATTTTCTTTGATTTTCCCTCCGAGCAAAACTTTCGATGATTTGTTCTCCCTCATACGAACTTCGATTGACTTCGTTCTTGTTTCTAATTTTTCCTAAAATCAAGATCTTTCATCCAGTTCCAAAATTTTGAATTTTGAGCTTTCTTTGAATTTATTTGGGATTTATTTGTGTTATTTGAATTTCCCCCGTATAGAAAACGATACGTTGGGTACCCTCAACGCCGAGTCATAACAAGACCAAGCATTTGATGAGCAAGACAAGCACCTCTTTTGATCATATTGATCCCAAATTTCAAATAATTTGTCATTTTCATTATAAATTATTTGTTGCATGCGTATTTTAAATAAAAATGCTATATTTGCATTTAGGACCCTGATATTGCCAAATATTGAAATGCAACCCCCCTTGTCATTGAAAATTGTTGCCACTGTCACCCTAGTATTAATTACCCATTTACTAGAATTACTCGGTTATTCTTAGTCTAATCTAGGCAATGAATGCTTAGCAGAAATTTTGCGAAAAGTACTAGAATAGGGATGGGATATTTTGGAAACATCTTTTGTGAGACATTTTGGACTTAGAAAAACTTGTGAAAAAATCTATGTTTGAAAAATGGAAAACAAAATAATTTTGATTTGGGCGATCGACAAGATACGGTGGATTTGGGGTCATTATTAGTCTCGCCCGTGTCGCTTAAGGACCGAACTCAACTGTCGTTGATCCAAGCACATACCATACAATCATATGCCCTCGTAGGGAGGATCCGACTGAATAATTTACTAAGTTCTAGCATTATACCCGCAAGCTGTAGATGTAGGTTTATTCTAGCGTGCAAACGATGGTAACAGGCATCCATGTCTGAAGGCACACTTGCTACTTGAATGCAAGGCTGCCCGGCACAAGGATGTATACCTCAGTGTGATGGTAAATGGTGTCCATACTTTGAGAGATCATTGGGCGGGTAAATGTTAGGGCGATGTATTATAAAGTCTTTGTTGTAAACACCTTAGTTGCACGCTATCAGGTTTGCGTGTCAGACGGACAGTATAGGATGGATACATCATGTGGGTAAAGTTGTGTGTCCTCTGCAGAGTGATATATCTAGAAATATCCAAATGGGCCGTGTCTGCTGGCCCAGCCCGAAGCACGTCATTGTTGGCCAAGCCTGGCACGCACAGTATCATGCTTGGAACGACCCGGCCCAGGCACGACACGACATGGCTGGCACGACCCATTTGGCCTGCCTTCTTCTTTGCCTCCACCCTGGCTAGACAACCATCTTCCTTTACGAGTCATGCCACGTGCATCCCCCGCTCCTCCGCCAGCCTCCCTCATGCCAACGTAGGCCATGATGACGCGCGCGCCGGTCAGGAACGCGCGGAGCAGAGCACGACATCGGCAATGTGGGCGAAGCGGCTTTACAAATGACGGCGGAGGAGAGAGACGGCGGCGGCGGCAATGGCAGCGTTGGAAGAGGTGGCGTGCGGCCCCACAACATGAGGCGGCGGATAGGGAACAGGGGAATCCCCCCATTTTTCTAGATGGGCTAAACGGGCTGACCCTTGCCCATCGGGCTAACTGTGCCCGGGCTGGCACAACACAAGACGTTTAACTTGTTGTGCCAGCTGTGCTGTGCCTAGGGATGGCAATCGGGCTAACCCATACCCATGCTTGCCAGCCCAAAACTTCTCCATGAGCATGGTCGCGAAGGGCAATGGGCAGAGAACCTTGCCCATGCCCGTCCCCCACGGGTACCTGTTGCCCGCAGGCATGCTCGTGTGCCTACACACATCCACACCTCATTGGGGTTGGGGATGGTGGCCGACGCGACCGGCCGGGTAGACGGGAGCATGAGGAGGGAGATCCAGAGGAGAAGAGGAGGGCGCAGCTGGGTGGTGGAGGAGGGGGGGAGCCGGAGGCGACGGCAAGCGAGATGAGAGGGATTGGGGTTGGGGATGGTGGCGGCGTGGTGGGGTAGACAGGGGCGTGAGGAGGAGTGAAGGGCGTGACCGGGTGGTGGAGGACGGGGGCGGTGAGCCGGAGGTGGCGGTGGCAGGCGAGGGCAGCGCCCAGTGAGCCCTCGCTGGGGTGCAGCCCCAACCTCAACTTCCCATGTGAAGAACTTGAAACCAAAACCCATATGCCTACCAACTAGCAACACAATAGTAGGAAAACCAGATGGGGAGGGGAGATGAATACCGAGGCGCGACTACGTTCGGTGGCATGCTCTACTAGTGCGGTTGGGATCTGCGCCTTTGCTTCGCATAGGAGCTACCGCCGGGATCTCCTCCACCGCTTGCCCGCCAGATCTCCTCCACTTTGCGCGGAGCCGCCGATGCCGGATCTTCTAAGCTTCTAAAATCTAGGGGGGGGGGGGAGGCCAATGCGGGGTAGAGCGGCTAAGCTCGCCGGCTGCCGATGAGAACGGAACAAGGATGGCTAGTGGGTGACGCTATACCAGGATGGCGGGCGGGTGGCGGTGCTGCGCCAAGAGATGGATGACGGGTGGCGGCGCTGCGTGAGGAGCCGAGGAGCGTGGGTCTGAGAAGGAGGACTCGAAGGGTTGGCGGCGGCTAGTTAGGCTGGGGTTTGGTTCGCATGGGATGGGGGTGGATGCTGTGCTCCCTAGGGTTTTCAAATATGGCCCATATGTCAGTGCCTGCTGGTAGGTAATCGGGTAGAACAGACATAGGTGGAGCTTCCCCGTGCCCCGTTCGTTTGCTCGTCGTGCAGAGATTTACTCCCATGAATATGCCCATAAACAATAAATGAGGAACATATCCACCTTTATTAGGGTTTTCACCCATAGGTTCACGGATTATCGAGCAAAATTATTATCCCTAGCCGTACCTAAACGGGCCCATACATGGTCATGCCATGCTGCCCGTTTGGACAGGCCTGGATATGTCAAACCTACGTAGACACCATCACACCAATTAAATCGAACTATCGCATAATCATGTCATGCCATGCCATGGGGTTTGGCAGGCGCATCTATGCACGGGCGCACGGTGGCCAGCGGTCACGGTCAGGCACGCACCGGCACGGCCAGCCGTCCCGTGTGAAGCCACGTACTGGCCTGATTTATACTCGTGCTTGTGATCTTGTGACGCACATCGCTTCCCCAACCTGCACGTTCCGCCGCCTGCGCATATTTATTTGCCCGGTCCGTGCATCAGTCGAGCATAAACGACGATCTGCCTTTAGTACGATTTAGTACGATCTGCGCGCTGAGTGTGGGGAGGGGCGGGCCGGGTCTTTTGGACTAACGTACGCAACAAGCGGCGCCCAATTAAGTTATTTCCGGTGTGGCTGCACCTGCAGGCGTAGCCACGC
The DNA here is from genome assembly GCA_036346405.1 of Phyllostachys edulis. Taxonomy (NCBI): domain Eukaryota; kingdom Viridiplantae; phylum Streptophyta; class Magnoliopsida; order Poales; family Poaceae; genus Phyllostachys; species Phyllostachys edulis. The sequence continues at coordinate 73,127,856 of CM070556.1, forward strand.
ACGGTTGGGTTGGGTTGGATGGTGCGGCAGACATAGCCACGCACGAAATGGCGCTAGCTCCGCCGCGTCGGCCGCGGTCGTAGTAGGAGGACGTTCGTTGTGCTGAGGCCGCGCGCAGGGGAGTTTGGCACGACACAATTCGAATTTTCAGGCAGCCAGGCTAGGGTGCGAGTGGCTGTGGCGTGGAGCAGCGCGCGGCCGAACTCGTTACGGCACGCACGCGCAAACGTTCCCAATCGATTTGTTCATGCACGCCATGCTGCCACGCTGGTGGGACATGGGGACGCAATCGACAGGCACGGCCGACGATTAGCCAATGAAGGCTTCCTGAATCCCGAGTCTATGAAAATAGTGAACATGGGTCTGGTATGGTATAATTTTGTTGCATATCACTACCTTTCTTTTCTGGGGTTATATTTCTTTGCTGAAGACCGAAGGGAAGAAATCTGCACTCTTATCTGATTGACAATACAGGAAGAGCCGGGTGTAGCCTGCACTAAGCTTTTGATTTCCCATCTTGATTGTAACTTGTAATCAGAGCTTGGAAATGTGTGCTAAAGTCTCAACGGGTGATACAAGATCGGTATGGAGAGCAGCTGTCAGTACACGAATCACGATTGCTGTGCTACGTATAGAACACCATCCGTTGGAATGCAGTCAAGAGCAGCAATGCCTGCCACACCTGAGCTACTACCAATTGGTGGTTCTGATCCGAGGATAACATGCGTGAGTTTTCGCAGGATAAAACTAATCAATAAAGAAACCACATACCATGAGCAATTTTCATAGGAAGCAAGCATCACAGAGCACGAGTAGTAAAGTTCAGGTTCTAAATAACGCTGCTGTACAGCAGGAGATGTTTGCACACATGGTACGGGACTCGACGGTGACAGTAACACACACGACACGACTAAGCAACACGATGACAACCTACAAAAAGAACTTACTGGCCACCGCGGAGGCGGAGCACCAGGTGCAGGGTTGACTCCTGGATGTTGTAATCCGCCAGGGTGCGGCCTTCCTCAAGCTGCTTACCAGCAAAGATCAGGCGCTGCTGGTCCGGGGGAATGCCATCCTTGTCCTGGATCTTGGACTTGACATTGTCAATGGTATCCGAGGACTTGACCTCGAGGGTGGTGGTCTTGCCAGTGAGGGTCTTCACGGAGATCTGCATCTGCATAGTTGGAAATCACAAAATAAACAGGGTAAGCCACCATGAACAGACGTGTATAAGAGTAGATCAATCAAGTCATGGAACTGTTAGTTGCAAATCACAAAATAAACAGGGTAAGCAATCATGAACAGACGTCTACAAGAGTATCTCAATCAAGTCATGGAATTGGAAGGCAATAATTTTAATCTTATGATCTCTCCAGTTAACAATTGGCAAATAGCAACCACATGCATCTACAGAACACAGAATTGTACCTGTAGATTGAACTGCTAAATTCGGTGGTTTTGGCTACATCCATTGCAAGGCTAGCATAAAGATGCGGCAAAGCTGGACTGGAATACAAGTAAAATAGGGGCTGACGTAATAGATGCATAGAGCAGACCATGGATAAAAAATTACCGAGTGGAATCTACATAACAAAAAAATGGGTCAGACGAGAATAATCTGGTAAAACATACACACATAGACAGCAATAAACAATAATCTACAAGAGAAGATTCAGCACAAAATCGATCAAAACCTAAGCGAACCTGCCGACCAATAACCAGTGAACTCTATACGAACCATCACGGCATATAGGGCTGTTCATTTCAAAACCGAACCGAACCGAACCGGTCAACTCGGTTTGACCGGTTTTCGGTACGGTTTTTGAAATTTCGGTTTTTTCGGTAAAAACCGGCTGAAAACCGAAATGCTGTTTTTTTTCCCCGCGCGCGTAGCTGAATCGCTGGTTCGACGCCGCTCCGCTGGCGCTCGGGCTCAACCACTGCGGCCCATGCGTGCGTGTCTGCGTGCTGCGGCCCATGCGTGCGTGTGCGTGCTGCAGCCCATCTCGAGGAGGCGAGGCGGTAGGCGCGCAAAGATGCGGCGTCAGCGTGGCTGTGCAGCGGACCCAGCGGTGCAGCAGCAGCGACAGCGTGCAGCACAGCAGCCAGCAGCATAGCAGCACTTGTAGGTGGGCCAGCCCCAGCCGGCCAGGCGCAGGCCGCATTCCAAATGCATGCACAACTAGCACACTAGCACAGGCCACATTCCACAAGTCGCACACTGCACAGCAAACTGCTGCTTAATGCTTCACCGACTCAGTGACTCACTCACTGTTTTGTCATTTGTAATTCGCGTTAACTTTGGTAAATATGGTATTTACCGATACCGCACCGAAATAATTTGGGATTTACCGAGACCGAACCGTATTTTTAAAAACACTGTATTTACCGAAGTAACAAAACCGTATATACCGTATATACCGAACCGAACAAACCGAAAAAACCAAACGAACACCTCTAACGGCATAGCAACAGAATTGAGTGAAATCTACACCGATGAATTTATCAAAAGCGCATATGCCTACTCGACCACAACCATGGCACTTCGAAAAGAAGAAGCCTAAATTAACCGAAAAACAAACATATCATAGATCATGCATACACGGTCTACAAGGATCTATGGAAATCGACACACAGCTTATCATCTCGACCCTTGAAAATAGAAGGAAACAATAGATAGATAGAAGGAATCGGGGAATCGAAACCCACTTGTCCATGGAGCTCCTGCGGGCGGCGGCGTGGCGCTGGCCATCCGCGGTCCATATCTCGTGGGCCGCCGGTGCGTCTCTCGCTGTGCCCATTCGTGGGCTGCATTTCGCATCCGCGATCCACTTCTCGTCCCGTGTGCTTCGGAGAGCTTCAGCGTGGTTTACTTCGGGGTATTTTCGGCCGCGACCGCAGCTCTTTTCTTCCGGCCAGCCCAGCCACGTGTAGCGAAGCATACTAACATCATTCTCATTGGCTCAATACGACCTAACGTCCTTGTATTATTCGTTGACTTGACCTGCAGGAGTGGGAGTATCCAAGAAGAATTGTATCGAAAGGGGCGCGATTAAAGAGAGAAAGAGACCGAGGCAATTGTCGTCGTGGAAACAAAATTCGAAAAAGAGATTATGAACAGAAACTCCTGAATCATGTATGTTATTTCTTCTGAAGACTATGTATGCTACTGTATACTAGTACAATTACAGAAACAGAATTGATTGTTCAGGTGCACTGTTTGGTTCACGCTGAATCCTGAAGCTACAAAGTATGCAAACCATTTGTGGGAGTTTTGGACTGTGTACTGTTAGGCTGCAAATTCACTCGAGATCTGTTTGGAGTGTAGAAATTTCACAAGGCATTTATAAGAATTCTGATGAAAACAGTGCAGAACACAGCCACAGAAGGGCAAAGAAACACGACGGGAAAACAAAAACTTTAGCGTCCCACATATACACACACAGACCAGCAAGACAAACCTTGCCAACTGGAGACTGACATCGAGGGATGCTTATTTTGGTGCTTTGCTGGACCGATTGACAGACCATGTAAGCTGAGACGGGTACTTAATTTGGTGGAGACCTGAAGCTGAAGACTGAACAAGCGAATAGTGCTTCATTTGTTCCATTAGTTGACTTGACTTGTCAAGACTGGATACAAGTCCAGATCCAGACCTCGTACTAGTTGCCATGGCAACTAGCAGCTACTAATTCCAGAAACTAAAGACCAGCGGCACTACAACAATTTTCTGAATTCATGCATGCTCCATCAGCAGCGAGCTTGCGCAGCTCTGCGTTCAGCTTCAGTTTTTCAAGGCAAGTCATCTCATCAGATATTCGCGTATGCTCTCAAGTTTTCAGAGTTCAGACTGTACTCTCTCTCTCTCTCTCGGAAATTGAGACATGCTTTATAATCTGCGTCTTTTTTTTCTCAGACAGCAAATCGAACAAGATTGTGATTATGCTACGCATTTCGATTGGCAGCAAGCAGGTTTGGGACAGTTCTTTTCCTAGATAACAAAGTTACAGCAAATGGTTTTATTTGTCTATCCTACATAGTCCTCGAAGTGTTGGTCCTTTTATGGTTCCTAGATAAGATAACATGCGCTTCTCAGTCTCAGGGGAAAAGGGATTTTACTTCCTACAATTCATAATATAAGGACTCCTTTTTTCCTTGTCTTGTTTAAGAATTATGAGTCTTTTAGAAAAATTAGAAGTATATTTAACCAAAATTTCGTACTTATACCTCTCTCAATGGTAGCAGCGAGTGATTACTAGCTAACTAGACAACCCATAGAACACTGATTATCGTTGACACTCTGTATGCGTATGGGCCTGATCAGGCCGAGTGAGCCCATGATTCATTAAATAGAAAACGTACGCCATCCGGCCGGTTGGGACAAGGGAAACTATAGATAGAACCGGTAACAGGATATTTTTGTCAAAATTTTGGACGAATATTTTGAATTAAAATTTGAAATTTTCAGATGTAAAGACGAAATTTATCTAAATTTTGGATTAAAATTTGAATTTGGATAAAACTTAGATAAATCCGAAATTTTAGTCCGGTATGAAATTTCGCTTATAGACTTTTACATGTCGGGACTAGCCTAATGCTTAGATGTGGCTTATAAGGCCGTCCAAACTCGAAGTCTATATCACACAAAAGAACTGCACCGTCTGCCTATCTGGGCCTATTCTAATACTGGGCTTTTTGGTGGCTACCAGGCTTGTCTCAACTTTCCTTTTCCGTTTTTTTTTTCATTTGTTACAGCTATTTTCGGTTGTTGTTGTTTTTTTCTTTTGGAACTAGCCTAACGATAATACCTTAGCTATTTTGATACCAATTATAAGACGAGGCACACTTTGTGGTTGTTTGGATCAGCTAGATTAGAAATGATTTTTCAGAAAACAGGTTTTAGTAGGATTTTTAGGAAAATCGGTTTTAAGTTATTATTATGTTATTGTGGGTTTGTAGATTACTTTGTTTGGATCAGAAAAACTAAAACGAGTTTTCAACAATACAGTGTTTGGTTAAGATTATAACACAATGCATTTTTAAGAAGAATGCTGAATCTTCCATTCCTATTCTCTCTGCCATTGAATCATCCAGCACGTCATTTCTTTAAAACTAGAAGCCACCCAATCCATCATCCAGCACGTCATCCAATCCCCCTTGTGCCCCTCCTGACGCGCCGCCTCCGATGCCCTAGAAGCCGCCATTGTCGCCATGAGCTCACCGGGTTGGAGCCGAGCCGCCGCCATTGGCAACGCTTGGAGCTCCTCGTCGCTGCCGAGCCGGTGCCTCTTCGTCTGCACCAACGCCGCACCCGAGGTCCCGGCGCCGCCCGCGTCTCGGACCCATGGTTGCCGTCGTCAAGTCGCTGCCGGAGCACCGTCTCTCTCTTCAACCTGAAGCGCCGCCTCTTCGGTTTCCTTTGCGCGCTTGCCCAGCCGCGTTCGCCCTTGCTTGACCTCTTTGAGCTACCGGTGTTCAGCGCCGCCATCGCCATCGACTTCGGCTGAGCTCTCGCCATCGCCGGCCATCACCGGAGATGCTCGCGCTGGCAAGCCACCTTGTCGCCATTTAGTGGTTGTTTGGATCAGAAGACAAGCCCGTAGCGAGTCGTGGTGGGCTGTTGGGAACGAGGACAGTGGAAACTCGTTTTCAGAAAAACGGCGCCCACTGGTTTTTGTTCAAACCTGAAATTCTTGTTTTAAAGAAAACATATTTTCGTTATCCACGGAGTTAGTTGCGGTAACCAAACAGAGTTTTCCTAAAATCGGGCTAAAACGAGTTTAAGGAAATCTAGTTTTCATAAAACTCGAGATCCAAACAAGCCCTTTGAGGTCATAGAACCAAACACTCAATGTGTAACTCTACGAAAATAGTATGATTTGTCAAGTGTAAACTCTCTTTTGGTGCACCATAAGGAGCTGAATTTAATCTTACCTACAATTAGGACCTGAGTTCAAAATGTAGAATCCATATTCCATGCTAGGTTAAGTGCCTGTTTGTGATTACTGACTAGTACCGCGCGCGTTAAAAAAAAATGTTATCAACTAATTGTTACACCCAAAAGACGAAAAATATAAGTGCTTTAAAAAAGCCGCCGCAAAACCAAATGGGGGTATAAACATGGCGAACATGACAGAAAAGATTTGCATGAAACACACGAAAAAGTTTGTACACGAGCATTTCCACGCAAAAACTTCACATAGATATAATGGTTTGAATAGTATACACAAAATTAGCAATGATTTAGAATGAGCATTTCCGCGCAAAATTTTCACTTATCATTATCAAAAGCAGGATTGTTGAAGGTTTGGAATCAGATAAGGCATCAATAAGCTGTGTCCTGAAATATATATATATATATATATATAGCCATACGAAAGTGTGAAGTCGAAAAATAAAATCTTTCAACTGTACTTGCCAGCTGTTAGTACCCTCTGAAATAACAGATTACACCATCGTTCATACATTTGGTCATGAGAACAGTACTATTTGCAATTTCAAACAAAAAAAAAAAAGGCAAGGACTAAAAAATTACAGGGAAAAAAACAAAGGAAAAAGTGTCAATATATGGGCTTCAGCAGCGCAAGCTAACATGATTGAAGAGCACAGGTATTAATTTTAATTTGCCAAACATACATCAGTTAGATATGTAGAACCACTGCAAAGTTCCAAACTTCCAATCTAAAATTCTTGATGATCATGCTCTCACATGCATATCAAGTTTGAATAAAATTCCATTAAAATTAATTTCGCTTGATACCACGTCAAACCTCCCATTATTTAATCGCCAACGGATATTTTTTAATATGTATACTATACATTAGTAGTATAACTTACAATTGGTGATTAGTGTCAGTTGCTAGTTAGTTTCGGAAGATAAGGAAAAGATTAGCTCAAGTATGTACAAGAAAAACCTTAAAAAGAGAGAGGAAAAGTCAAAAACACCCATGGCGATGCCGATATCCCTACAACCGCACGTCCCACGCGCATTCCCCTCCGCCGCGAGGAGAACTGTCCATGCCGGCTTGCCGGAGTGGCCGCGCGCATGTCAATTCATCATTAGCGAAATCAGAAAGCTTAGCCCCACGATCCAGACCACATATGCCACGAAGAACCACGCGGCCGAAGGGGGCGCCGGCTCCATAAGAACTTCGGCAAGAAGGTACGCTGCCGCGGCTAGCATTACACCAACAGCCAAGACCTCGCGACGGATACGTCGGCGAGCCCGCCTCCTCAGCCCGCGCCGGTGCCCACCGTTGATCCCGTGAAGAGGTGGCGGCGGCGGCGGCGGCGGGGCGGGGGCTTTACCGTTGCCGCCCACTGCCGAACGCTCATCCATCTCACCTTCCATCGCCAACCCCGGCCTTCGTGACCTGTGGTTCTTTTTAGTCTGTCCTCCCCTTCCTCCTCCTCCTCCTCCTCCTCCCCCTCGTTGTTTTCCTCCTCTTCCGACCTCCTCCTCGTCTCTTCTTCTCCCTCCTCGTCTTCTTCCTCCTCCTCCTATTCTTCTTTCTCCTCCTCCGGCTTCCTCCTGTTCTTCTTTCTCCTCCTCCGGCCTCCTCTTTTTCTTGCTCCTACTGGAGGGGTTCAGAAGAGTTTGCTCTGCCAACCACAGGAATGAATGACGCCTCATATACGCACGCGAAAGCGTAGTATAAATTTCACACGAAGGTTCTTGGAAATAGCATATCTTTGTCGGGGAGCTATACAGCTTCCTGGAAGCTTCATTAGCTTCACACATAAGTAGTAACGCGTACGGTTGTTCTCCTTAGCTTTTACCAAATCAGCCTCGTTGGTGGAAGTATTACATGCGTCTTGTCCGGAGGACATGTTTAGACTAAATTGTACATGTTATGATTAGATTGAAAACAAAGTGCATTAGAAAGCGTTATTAGAATTTCCGAAGGATGATCGTGCATGAAGTACTTGTTATGCATGATTTCATCTTGATTAGGGGATCTGTTAATCTGGACGCGTGTTTTTCCTACGAAAAAGCTGACGTACGATTTGAATCATTTGATGATGTATGCGAGCTTCCGTCACGAGTGATCGATCGATGTTACCGCATGCGATCTGTTTCTCCTGGCACATTGGCTTTATTATATGTACTTATGTAGCTGTTCATGTGTTCCGGATAGTCTGCAGGGGTAGAGTTGTAGAGAAGGAAAAGGACAGATACGCGCGACATTTCCATCCATGGATCAGGGGAGGATTATATTCTGGAGTATTCTCCAACTGTAACTGCAGGCTGCAGCTAAACTCTGACCACTACACGTACTCATGTCACTGCATGCACTTGAAAGGGTAAGTTCCCTGTCCTGATACTGTTGGTTTCTGCTGGCCTAGTCCTAAATTGCGGCTGCTAGCTATATATGGCCAGAAAAAAAAAATCTTGTCTTCAGATGTCTGCATCACGTTACATGGCAGCCATTAACAAACATGCATGGCAAGTATCCATTATTGGTAGCATCCTGGTGGTAGATATTGGTAGTACTCATGGAGTGGTTCACTTTCTTAGTTGAGATTTACAGTTTGAGAAAAGGGAAAATAAACGCAAGAAGAACATACATGGCAATGGCACATTTATCCGTCATGGCTCTCCAGTTGCATCCTCGTTATGACTTGTGGTGAACCGGTGAGCTTCACGGGATTGAAATTTGGTGAGTAGAGTTTGCACTCCTACGTCTCCGCCAATCTACCAAGTCTTCAGAGGTTGTTCCTGCTTCCCTCACGCACGGGTCATGCCGTTGACGAGGCCGCGCGGCCGGACTTCCCTTCAACCTGACATGGACTGATGAACGAATTTGAGATTTCCTCCTTGTGCGCTAGCTGCGGGTCAAGCTTGAGTGAAAGACTAGAAGTGCGGCGATGTTTTTGTGTGGATTAAATTCAGTCTCCAGTATCATGCAACCTCCTCCGTCATAACTCATAAGCAGGCTACTAGAAGTACATTTACCAGCTGTACACTAGTAGCACTACTAGTTGAAGCTAACGTAGGAAGTAAAACCAAAAGCTTAAGATATTATGTTTTTGTTTTAGAAAAAACTTAAAATGTTAGCAAAAATCATTCGATGAAAAAAAAACAAGTCAGACAGATGGCCTCATTTACTAGCTATAGCTATATATAATCAGTTAATCAGTCTCACACATCAAACTGGCTAGCTTTCATGTACTTGGTTTCTTCTTCCTGCGCATACTAATGAATGGCCCATATATGGGCTTTTGACCGACCATTTGGATTATTCTGATAGTCCAAGTTAGTACATACTACTAATGGATGGTTCCAATCACCGATTTGTACGAACAACAGCGGTACACACAGAAGAGTAGTAGTACTAATTGGCTTTCCGTTAAGCCGTGAGATGCACATGGGCAAGGTAATAAAAAAAGGTACTATATATATATATATATATATATATATATATATATATATATATATATATATATATAGGTAGCACCTGCAGCCTCTGCATTGCCGTACCGATCCTTACGCACTGCTCAACTAGAAACATCGCGATTTTCTTTTATTTTTTCTCTATGAAGTTTCAGCCCTATCTATCTGAAATTCTGTACTCACTTCTCAGGAAAAAAGAACACATGTACACAGGTCTCATCTACTCCATTAAATTACAACATTTCAGATTGATCAGGTCTCTACAGGCCAAATTTAATTCACATTAGTGGTAGCATTTACATCCAGGCCAAAATGCATCGTGAAAAAGGAAATAAGTGGTACTTCCTCCGTTTTTAAATACATGACGTTTAATCAAGCGTGCAGTCAAACTTATATAACTTTAACAATTACTTTTCATATGATTTTGTTAGTAAAAAATTACAAAATTATTATATTATGAAAATATTTATCATGACAAATCTAATGATACTATTCACTCATGATCAATCTAAATAGTTTATCATATATTATTAGTCAAAGTTAGATAAGTTTGACTGTACGTTTGGTCAAACGTCATGTATTTAAAAACAGAGGGAGTAGCATTTACATCTACAGGCCAAATTTAATTTACATTAGTGGTAGTATTTACATCCAGGCCAAAATACATCGTGAAAAAGGAAATAAGGTATTTATTACACGCGTCTGTTACTTGCCTCCACTTCGCTAGTGGTAGCATTTACAGCCAAACCAAATTTAATTTACATTAGTTGACAGAACTGCCCCTCGATGCTGTCCGTTCGTGCTAGTAAGCTTGCAGGCTTGGACGCTTGGTCGATCACACTCACGCCGTTACGCGCCGATTTGATAGAAGAGAGCGAGCGCAGCGAGGACGAGCGTGCTCAAGCCGCAGCATGCCAGCACCACTGCCGAGAACGCCACGCTCGCCTTCTTGGGTGGCGCCCCGAACGTCAGCACCCCCAAGCTCACCGCAGCGACGAACGCCGAGGCCAGGAAGAACGTGCACACCTTCAGCTGCTCGTTCCTCACCGATCCTCCAAGCAGTCCTGCGAACATGGCCAGTATAGCGCCGAATGACACCGACGCGACCGCCACCGCTATGGCGTACATCGTGCCCTGCTCGGTCTTCCCATCATCCGTGCAGCCGTCGTCCACGCTTGCTGCGGTGCAGAACTCGAGGAACAGCCAGGTGACAGCTCCGGCGACGACAGGGAACACGGCAGCGACAAGGAGGCCGTGCAAGATCGTTGCGGCGATCATGAGCAGCGCGGGCACTAGCATGAAAAGCATGACGATGTTCGCGGTGGCTAGTATCGCCCTCTGCCATAATCCCGACCGCCGGTGACCATCATTGCTGGACAGCAGCCTGCAAAGGAGCAATGCCAAGATTCCGGCGAGGCCAGCACCGAGCATGAGGTAGACAGAGGCTTTGATGTATGAATACTGGCCACCTAAGCTTTTTGCCTTGTGATAGATGCCTAGGAGATCACCAATGAAACCAGAGAATGATGTGGTCACCAAAGATAAGGTGAGCTGAATGGCACTCTTTAGGGCTTTCTTGAGAGTTTTACTCTCTTCTGGCTTGGTTTCTCTGTGATCAGTTTCGGCGCGACAAAGGAAGTGAAAGCCGGCGACGAGCAGTGAAGGAGCAAGACAAGAGGCAGGAAGTGGTAGGCCTTAGGTAGCAGAGAATAGGTGATAAAAATGCACGTCAGGAAGAGCGAAACTGCAGAAATGGTTAACAAGACTTTGGAAACTTTGAGTTGGTTGATGGAGATGAGGCGTAGTGGCTTCATGGTCATCAGCTTTAAGGTGTGGAACATGAGGCAAATGGCAGAGACAAAGGCTGTGAATGCGAAGAAGGCGGTGAGCTTGAGTGTCAGGGGAAGCATATTTGCGGAACCTCGAAGGAAGACTCTATCGATCAGAGGGATCATGGAGATTGTCATGAGGAACAATGACACCTTGAGGTCAAGCTTCAGATTGCTCTCCTTGTTTGCAGTGCTACTCGCTCCATTCTGTACAAGAAATGCAGAGGTTCCTTAGTTAAACTTGATGGATAAATTAATATTCAGCACAATTAATAGTAGTAGTCCATATGTGCGGTAATATTTCATGCTAAGATATTAAGGAACTCTTCTGAATAATTTCCGAAATATAACAGTTCCATAACAGAAAGGCTAGGGTATGCGTGTGCATGCATGGCCATTGGCCAGAAGGCCTAGAATGAATTGAGGTAGAATCTTTGAGGAAAGTAGTAACTTATTTAGATAAAGCATACAAACATGTGTACATAGTACTACAACCTGCATGCGCACGAGAAGGGCCTGTTGCGGTTTTTTTTATACAAAAGAGATATTTTTTTAGAGGAATCACAGAAGAGATTAACAAACAAGAAAGTGAAAGAGAAAAGGGGAACCAAATCAAGGATGATGCAGCGTTGAAGTTAAAAAAAAAGGTTATTAATTTTGGGAAGGGCATGACGTGTCGTGGTTGTTGGATAGGAGGAGGGTGGAGTACCTAGCTAGCTTGAACTGCAAAAAAAAACATGGAATAATAAGGATTTTTTGTCACCTCGACTTGCAGATTTGATCGGTAGCTCACTGTTTCTATATCTCCAACTGACATCAGCGGAGTTTGTTCACCTTCTATTGCCTTTGCTTGTGAGTCCACAATCTCTTCTAGCTGCTATATGTGTACAATACACCCATCAGATCTGGAATCTGGATATGAAGTAATGAATCTACATATGCAGCAGAAAAATCTACAGATATATATAGCTCAAGATGTAAACTTGGGCTAAATTAACATTAATTCATCTTGGAGGTGTTAGCCAGTTTATGAATCTTACGTTCCTTCCTTCCTTTCATTTTCCAGATCTAGGGGCTAATTAAAGAAGCAAGAAACATAAATTTAGGTGCAACACTGGTGATGGTAAATTTAGGTGCAACACTACTGGGCGCAACCCCTTCTCTTCGTCTCCGGCGAGCACCGACCGATCTGGAGCAAGATGAGGAGCAGGAGCGCCCTAGAAGTTGACTTGCGCACTCACGACTCTCCTCACCGTCATGTTCAGCACCTAAGCTACGAAAGTACGAAGTGGCCGAAATCATGGGCGATGGCGGCCGCTACCACGTGCGGGGGTTTCTACGTGTTGGACCTTCATCAACGACGAGAAGCAGCAGCAGCGGGCGGTGCCGACGGCGGCCAAGCCCCCCGTCGAGGCGTCGACACGCGCTTCCACCGGGCTGCAGCTGTCCCCGCCAAATCGCAAACCAAAAGGGGAGAAATTAAATAGACGTTTTTTGTTGGAGAATCTTTCTGTAAACTCACCGTTGAAGTTTGGTGTGACAGCTGCCGCGTCTCAAGGCGGCCCACTTCTAGATCGACATCTTCTTGCAGCAGCGCCGCCTCCGGCGCTTCAACGGCGGCTTGCTGCGCCTTCATATAGACCAAGAAAGAGATCAGAGTTGCAGAAATGGTAAGTCGCTTATTGCTTTGAGCTTTTTCTTGAGGAGATACACTAGCATATGTACTAGTACTAATCTTACGTTGGTGGCCCCGTCATGGGACTGGGAGACGGAAATCGTGCTCTCCGGCGATCCCCTAGGGCGAGTAAAGAGGGGGAGGACAAATCCGAGAGAAAAAATTGCCACGATTCCCATGTTCGATGGTTGGGCTAGGGCAGGGGTCTAGGGGAAGGAGATGAGAGAGGTCTTAAGGGTTTTAAAGAATGCTGGCCGTGTTGGTGGTTTATGGCCGTCGACTGGGAGACTTAATTCACAAGCATTGCCGTAGCTGAGAGAGAGAGAGAGAGAGAGAGAGAGAGAGAGAGAGAGGAAAACAAAGTAGCTTACGCAGACCAGAGAAAGTGTTGTTGCAAAATGAAGCTGCGCAAAATGATTAGAAAACAGAAAAAGTACTCGTCATTTCATGGAGGTAAGCGGGTTGATGGAATAGACGGAAAAAAACTTTTCATTTGTTACATGGATAAATATTTTTTTCTCCTTCTTTATGAGCGGAATACGAGAGTAGGTTCTTATGCATAGACAAGCTAGGTAGCATACGTATATCCTTCCATTTTTTATGGGTAACTGACCGTGCTCGAGGGAAATAAATTCTATGGGGGAGGGTTCCCGTGAGGCCCCTCCCCCACAGTCGTTGGATCTTCAGACATACACTATAACGCGTGTGTGAGGGAGAGCTTGATCCAACGGCTGTAGAGGAGGGGTCTCACGGGGGTCCTTCCCCATAGAATTTATTTCCGTGCTTGAGGGCGCGATGTGTACCCTGAGTTTCTTTCTCATGTTTGTGCAGTACGTGCAGGTATATACACCATGTCACGAGGGTCGTCCTTTTTTTTTACCTCATATGTCTATGCATGCATCCCCGAATTGGAGGAGACATGTCACTAATTCGGAGTTCGTACGCAGCCACTCAGCTCGACTAATTAAACGCGTTGATCTTTCCTGTGCCCGCCAGGTACGTACGTGCGTATGGCATTAGGTGTCAAGATCCCAGGAATTAAGCAAAGTGAGCTAGTAATAATTCATAAGATAAGATGATGATAAGATTGAGTGAGATCATCTAGCACGTTCCCCTTAATTAATTGGCCGGGGCGAGAACTGTATACAAACATGCCTGCTGCCGCGCCGCGCAGGAGTCGCGTGCAGTGGTGTCAGTTCGTTAAAAAAAACCAGCAAGCCGCAGGAAATACATCACGTAGGCCGAAAAGGATGGAATTTTTTTTATGGTACCAGTGTTACGTACCATTGGGTTTAGATTGATGATACGTAGTAAGTGTTATATAGCATCTTGGAATTTGGTTAAATGCTTTTAGTGATCCCGATGTCACGTAGCGTCTAGGGGTGCAAATGGGGCGGACCGCGGACAGTCCACGCCCACCCACACTGGCTGTCAAGTTTTTTGCGACTGCTGGCTAGCAAATGCAACCCACCATGCCTTAGACAGCTACCCGTAAAGAACCGCAAATGACCCGCCTTTTTATTGAGGAATTTATTGGTGTATTGTGAGGCGCCAGCTAGCTTATGCTTAGTACTAATGCACGATACAACCAGCTTTTGCTTAGTACTAGAATCTCATCTCAGATTATAAAATTTTGCATATGCTGCTCACCTCCTCTCAAGAAGTGGCGTCCTCCCCGTCCCTTGCCTCCGGCAGTTGGATGAGTGGCGTGGTGGCCGGCGATGCAACAGTTAGCTCCATGGCGGTCGGATTTGGCCCTCGTGTCTCCCTTGGCTCCGGCGGACGAGAGGCGCCAAGGGCGGACGCAACCGGGACCGCCAAGACCGGATCTAAGCCGGGACGACCGGATCTGACGGGCCCGGCGTCTCCCCCGCATCCGGCACTTCCTCGACTCGACTCCCCGGATTCGTCGGCCTCTTCCGGGTCGCCGGCTTCCCTATCTCGTCATCCATCTCCCGGTCGGCGACGAAGAAGACCACCATGAGCCGAGGAAGCTTCCCCGGCTTGGGGTTGCGGATCTCCGCAGCCCACTTCCGCCACGCCGCCGCCAAGACGCCGCGGAATCGCCTCGCCCCGCCTCCTTCGCGTGGATCTCCGCGGCTCACTTCCCCACGGCATTGCCAAGACGCCGCGAACCGCCTCCGCCCGGCCTCCCCTTCCGCGCGGATCTCCGCGGCTCACTTCCCCACGGAAGTGGATGCGGAGGACTCAAGAAGTGGGCGGCGTGGTGGTGAGCATCCATCGCGGAGGCGAGGGGCGAGAAAGCGAGGAGGACTGTAGACAGAGCTTGCGACGTGGTTGACCCAGCGGGCAAGCGGGCCGGGCGAAATTTTCTTGCGAGCAGCTGACGGGCTGACGGGCTGATTTTAGTGGGCCGATTTTGTGGGGCGGGCTAACGGCTTAGCGAGTTAGCCCACCCCACTTGCACCCCTAGTAGCGCGGACATAAAAAAAAATTCTGAGAAGAACCGCGCGAGGGCGCGGTGAAACCTTCGGCAAAAATAATGTACGCGACCGCCGCGAGCATCACGACAAAAGATAATTATGTCACGGACGTACAGGCCGCCATCTCCTCAGCCGGTGCGTTTGCCTCATGTGGTGGTGGTGCGGTGGTGGCGGCGGCAGCAAGCCGCAGGGTGCCTTGATTACCGTTGCCGGCCGGGCGCTGGACGTTACGTTGTCGCCTTCCATCACCGACTCCGACGAGTGCATCTGTGCATGCGCGCGCGCAGGCCGCCGGTGCAGTTTTTTCTTTTCTTCACCATCATATACCGATCGAAAGCAGTGCCTTTATAGTACGCGACAAATTAAATGAAGCTACGCAAGCAAAGAAGATTACCGGAAACAATAGTTCCCGCGGGATCCAGGACCTTCGTCGATGGTTCGCCTTTCACGATAGCTATGAGCTCCTCATCAGTAATGTACGGTAGGACACTTCACACTTTAGTTTAGTACTAATTAGTTTATACCAAATCAGTGTATGATCCTCTTTATCTGCTTCACAGTGCACTACATGCTCCTTACATTTTTTATATAAATAAAAACATTACAATCGAGAAGCATTGTATGCATTTCTAATCATCATGTTGTACGGTAGGACACACTATTATAGAAAAGGTCTTCACAGACGGTACAAAAACGTCATCACGGACCTATAAATTCAGACGGCTTACGAAACTGTCTGTGATGACGTTTTTGAACCGTCTCATCACAGACGGTTCGAAAAACCGTCTGTGATGCATACTATCACAGACAATTATTAACTCAAAACCGTCTGTGATAGTTGACTATCACAGACGGTTTATAGATAAAACCGTCTGTGATAGATTATGTATCACATACGTTTTATAGATAAAACCGCTGTGATAACTTATGTATCATGAGATGGTTGGTAGATGGAACCGTCTGTGATAGCCTCTTCTTTATAAAATCTCCAAGCAAGAGTGCTTTTGCCTTTTAAATCATATATATATACATACATACATACATATATATATATATATATATATATATATATATATATATATATATATATATATATATATATATATATATATATATATATATATATATATATATATATATATATATATATATATATATATATATATTTTTCTCTGAGAGTACATACTATACTTCAATATACCACTTAAACAAATATATTATACTTCTTGATCATTTTAGGATACTTAAATACCAATTATAAGATACTTCAATGTGACTTGATTGAAAAAAATTCAGTGGGGCCCTTTATTTTTGCTATATACATTTTTCATATATAAATGAAGTATATACACAAATTTTGCTATAAAAAGTGGATTTTAATGAAAATTTTATGAAACTCACTTTAGGTATATTATAATCATTATTGAGTATCCTCAAATAGATAAGGAAGATATCATATGATTTAAGAAGTATATGGAGAGTGAAAGACGTCTTTCTAGACTACCATATATATATATATATATATATATATATATATATATATATATATATATATATAATATTCAGCTAGCTATCTCGCTGCTTTTGGCCGTTTATTCTAAACGTGTAAGTGAACCATGATCTACTTCATCGAACGTGATACACTGCAGTATTCGATTTGCTCCGTACCAATACTGCACGTCATGTAGCTCTATGCCGGCGAAAAGGCCAGTATGCATGCACGGCAGCACGTCCTTTTCCGAAAGGCTCGACAAGGCATATTCTAATCTAACCTGAATGGCCACTAGGTACTATGAGCCGAAAATATTGACCTCATCTCATGCAGCTATCACTGTCAAATGTCGACACCACATTACAGTCAGCAGGGTATACTAAGGTTTAAAATAAATACTTGTGGATTTTCGGTGTTATAGTTACAGTTAAAATAAATACAGAGGCAACAAATGCGGGTCCTACTCCTATACATGTGAAGGCCAAGATCCAGGCTCTCGTTAAACATGATTAGTTAATCAAGCCTATACGAACATAGTTGTGAACTAAACAAAACAGTATAAGCTTATCCAAGTAGAGATAAATTACCCCTGTGCAAAGGGTTTATCTGGTAAAAATATCCTTGTACCATTCGGTCCACTCGTTGGCTTGACCTGGGTGTAACTGTATAACCGAGCCTAGAACACGGCAGTTCAATTAAAGCAGAGAGCAGAGGACGGGTTCGATAGGGATAGCGAGAAAGCGATCGAGGTTTCAGTTGGAAAAATATTCAACAGCTGACTAAGCAAGTCCAAACGTGGCTTACAAGTTACTGCCGCTATCCATAAGGTACGTTTTAAGATATATACCGATAAAATATTTTTAGTTTTGACAATTAATATATAAAGAATATTACCGAGATTGACAATATGAAATTGGCATTTCTAGATCATCATGGAATATACTTTCATAATGTATAATTATTTTTATTTGATACAATATATTTTCATAGAAATTGACGGTCAAAGTGTCACATTGGAGACCGTATCAATGTCCAAAATAACTTATATATGATAGAAAACTTTGCCTTACCCTTATTTATCCCACAAACTGCACTTTTCACCATAAACATGGTCCATTAGTCTAAGGGCCCTTAAAGGAAAAATAAAAACTCGCTGTAGATTTAGTACTGCTTTAATTGAATTTGCTTTGCCGAATTCTCAAGCTCTGGGACGTCAAGGGCAAGGGATCTAGAACTAAAGTGAAATAATTAGCTATTGATCGGTTGGTAATAGAATGTTATGCGTGGTGTGTTTGGTTGTTTTGGTGCTGCATGGTAAACTGGTATCCCCAGTTTCCTTAAAACCTTGTAAAAGCAAGGCCTGAGGGTCTCTGTTTAAAAAATACCAGTATTTTGTAAACTGCATGCAACGTTTTAGATCAGCCTATCTGGAAACAGGTCAAAGGTTATAACTATTATAAGCAAATTATGGGTGTTTTGGTAGTTATGATCAGTTAGTACAAATCGAAGATTTCAAACCTTCATTAATCAACACTCCACCATTGTTGACAAGATAACCGCGTGACGACGACACAGATTGATTGAAACAATATCGACAGAATGATGCCATCGTACATTCGTACTACGTTC